>CAXAMN010024539.1:520086-570419 GCA_963970005.1 Durusdinium trenchii | reverse complement strand
TGAGTGAGTGAGTGAGTGAGTGAGTGAGTGAGTGAGTGAGTGTGTGAGTGAGTGGGTGAGAGTGAGTGTGGGTGAGAGTGAGAGGGAGTGTGAGTGTGACTGAGAGTGGGAGAGTGAGTGAGTGTGAGTGTGAGCGCGAGTGTGAGTGAGAGTGAGAATGAGTGTGAGTGAGTGTGGGTGAGAGTGAGTACACTACATAGTGCAATCGATTCAACAGCCTGTTGCAGGTTCTTCGGAGTGGGTCTGACCCGAAGGATGTGTTCTGATGATCCAAAACTCCAACATCTGATATCTCACACATAGTCAGTTGGCACGTGACGGTCACAAAAAAACAGTAAAGGTGGTGACATCTTCCGGGAGTGTTTCTCATGCAGCGAAACCAGCGTCGATAGAGGCCATAGAAAAGCTGGTATCCACATACCCGAGCGAGTGAGGACAGTGATATATACCTCAAAAACACAACAATCATAAGGAAAACAGGTATGCTTCGCCAAAGTCGAACATCCTGCATTCACATCATTCTGGTAGCATCCAACAAAAACCAGCATGTGCATGTGGCTACTGCGGGTGTCCATCATGTGGGTATTTTGTTCACCTGCAGGACTGGGTCCTCCCTCCACATCCTCCGCCCTCCGCCTAGCGTCCCAGACTGGGTCATCCCTTGAGGAGACCAAGACGTTCAGAGTGATCAGAAGGATTCCGCAAATATTTCCGACCTGGGAAAAGAAAGAAGAACATGAACGACCCACGCTTGGTCTGAGCTCCGAAAATGACGCTCCATGTTAAACTATCTATATAAGCTTTCCTACACTTATGTATATATATATATATATGCACAGAATATGTGTTACCTTCATCATGGAGCGAAGTTCGAGGGTGAATGTAGTAGTACATGACACTTGCTGACCTGTTTGCGTATAGGGTAACTTGGAGCTACCGCCCTCTGTACGACTCGAATTCCGCTCTGTGGACTTCTTCAGCCAGACCGGCGCTGGTGCAAGTTTGCCGGTTGGTCGCCAGGTTGGTCCCACAATTTGGGCTATATAAAGTACAATATAGTACAATCTCAAAGAGTCTGAAAAGCCATGAACTTACAGTAATTACTCTCCCTCGCATTCAACTCGGTGCCAACAGTGTTATTGATTCTGGGGAAGTCGAAACACAACGACCCTCTTCAGGGACGCGTCCCTGGAAAGTACCACTAGAAAGATCTAAAATGATAGCAATTTCATTGACAAACTCTTAGAAAAGAAGTGCTGAACTCTAAGTCAAGGCTCAATATTGCATATCCGGCGGCTTTTCGGTATGCAGTAGCTCACCTCACACGTTTGCGAGAATGATGCGGAGCCTCTCCACGCAACATCGGCCCGGAGCCTCTCCGCACCTGCCTCATGTCATCAGGGAAAACTGGCTCCTCACCTTTTGACACAGCTTGCACGGGGAGAAGCTTCCTTGAAGGAGGCAAACAAAACAGCAATATACAGCAATGAATGGATCAAATGAAGCATCCAAACTGTTACCGATGGACAAGCTTCAGCCACGGGCAGGCTTTAAATCACCCCATCTTCCAGTACTTCCAGTTCCAACCCACCAAGGCACTAAGAGGCCGGAGAAAATGGCCGCAGCAGCCACCATGACCTCACTGTGGAAAATCTTATGAGAACACACATATTTGAGCAAACACATGAGGGCACGCATGAAGAGCACAAGAAATAAGTGAGAACACGTACATGGAAGATAATGAGAGCTAATCTACAACCTCCTGTAAGTGCCGGCAGTTGACACAGTTTCTCTCTCCAAACGTTTGGTTTCCTTGCCTGTGCTGTTCGAACCGAACCGCATAAGCCCCCAAGTCACCCAGTTCAGTCCGGAAATTCTTGTATATTTATATATAGGTATCTCGTATCTGTGATTATCTGTATATAAGCGTTGGTGAGTTGATCATTTTGCAAAGGCTAGGGCCCTTCTGACCTATACTATTCAATCTATGAGGTGTCTCTGCAAATGCAAAACCCTAAGAGCCCTTCAACCCTCCATAACAGTAGCGGACCCTCCCTAGCAGGAGTACAAACTCATAAAACCCTTCCATTTGGGTCGAGCCCGGATTCTTAGACCATGAAACTACTATGGCCGCATAGCCTGACCATGTTGCTTTCAAGTTGATCACACCATGTTTACTTCGACATCGCCAATCGACAAACATCAAGAACAAACGTGCCCCAGTTTTTGCCGCCCAGGGACCTTCACTTTCCGACTAAACGTTGGGGTTCACCAAGTCCAGCAGGAGACGCAAAACACACATCTGCCTGCCACCCCAAATTACAAAAGGACCTCTAACTGATCCCGCGATCCCTGCCACGTGGCCGGCTGCACTAACTGGAAGAAGTTGAAGTTCAAGCTCTCTCCATAAGCACCTCTTGCAGAAACTGTGCAATCATGGGAGTGAGTAGAGCATGGTGCCAAACAAACACCCGGACCTCATGGTGCCATCAACCTCGCGTCGTTCCATTGGTTCGAGAGGAACTGGGCGCAAGGACCGAAGGAAATGCATTGGTTCAATGCAAACCTCAGGTTTAAATGGCCAGCACTATGGCCAGCTCTACAACGATTCTTGGGCTGGGCATGTAACTCTGATCCTTCGTTGAGCTACCGGACGACCGGAGTTTCAGACCTATGGACTCTGGACGGTCACATCTCGCAAACGGTGGCAGTCATTCACATGAAATACCCCCCCCGCAAACTGAAGAATTGAATCTGAGAATTGACCTGTGGAAGACCATTTCCTCTACAACCCAGTGGTTTTGGGGTTCCATGTTAATCTGCAGGGGAGTATTCAACCTGACTAGCCACCTAGCGAGAGCAAGTCCACTTGGAATCCCTCGACCAAGTAATGCTCGCTGCGTTGGCTTCAAGTTAGATTAAAGGAACCAAGTATATATGTTGAGAGCAGCAATGCAAGTGATACAACTCCTGGCTCTAATCCCAAGGATCCCAAAGGCTTAGAAACTATGTTGCATTGCGCCCACGGTGCGGGCAAATCCAAGATTTGAGCCCAAGAGTCTTGATGAAAATATGAGAGGCTCCCAGTTGCTCCGCAACGGCCATAAAACATACTCCCTTTAATACAATCTTCTCATCCCAAGGCCAACTCGCAGTTTCTCGTCCAATCTTCGTCCAACCCTTGGAGTCCGTGCCATAGGTGTAGAGCAGCATGTTGAGAGGCGTCAGGCCACAGGACAGGACAGTGGAACAGGTGGTCATGGCAATGCTCAAGGCCAAATCCGCATTGCACACGGAGCACCACCTGAGATCTGTCGAGAGCAGGGTGAGATCTCTCGAGCCGGTGTTTCTTTCAGACAAGTTGCTGTCGACTTCATAGATGGAAAGAAGAAGCAAAGCGTAAAAGTGAAATGCGAACGGCCGAAGCAAACATGCCAACTCACAACACCTATCTCTAGACTCTAAAGATCTCTAGAGACTCTAAAGGAAAAAAAACAGTCTTACATTGCCAGATCTGTGCCGTTGAATGTTTTCCCAAACAAGGATGTTTACAAGGATGAATCCATATGTAACTTTGATCTGGATGTGTCTGATAACTTACGTCCTTGCAAACGCTTTTCCAAGGGTGGTTCCCAACCTGGCATCTTGGTGCACTGTTGGTAGCGTATTGTAGTGTACCTCATTGCCTGGTAATTCCCAGTGCACATACTGACACTGACTTCTAGATCAAACAATCAATCTCCAAAGGTTCACAAGCCAAGGGTTTCACATGTTTTTTTGCTATATATACACCAATGCGATGCCCTCATTGGACTCTACCTATGCTTCACAAGCGATCCACCAACTCGTCGACTGTCCAAGTGGCCAGTTGCTATAAGCACCTCCTGGTGAGGAGGTCACCTGGTGACAGGTGACGCAGTGGAGTGAAGAAGTGACGCACGGGGGGGTGCTGATTCGATCCACTCGCCTGGGGTCTAAAGGCCTCCCGAAATTGGCACTGGTATCATCTGATATCCTTGATTTCTGATCTAATTATATTGGAATTCCAAGCTCCTCGCCGGTAAACACATGCATGGTGACAAGTTGTTCTTCTCCTGACCCGACTCTGAAATCACGAACTGGTCGGGTCGATCACGTTGGCAAAATGGGAAGCCCCAAACCCGATAGAAGGACACGTGCATACTATGTCTATAAATCTCTATGTCTGCATGATATCGACTATATTCCATTTAACAAATAATGTATACATATATAATGGATATCTATTTCTCCTGCCAGATGTTTGGCAAAAAAACAAGAACCTTCTAGGTCCGTGTTTGGGTCTTGGTAAAGCACTGGTAGTCACAACGGTTGATTTCGGAGGTAATTGGATTCAGTTTCAAGTATTTTCAAGTCCTCATTGTCCCGCATCAGCCCAATCGTCATCGAGTCCCCAGGCGGTGATGAGCATGATTCCGACCACCGGATCGAACTGAAAGGCCTCCGCCACAAGGATGACTCATAAGTCATAAGCCATCTTGAAGGAGAGGAGGGAGGAGGGACTCCATGCTCAGGTGAAAGAGACATGATGCCTGATATAATATGTGTTTTAATGACCCTAAGAATCCTTGGACCCTCCATAGCAGGGGTCGAGCCCTCCATAAGAGGGCTCAAAATCCATCAAACCCTCATGTTTGCGGGTCCAGATCCATTTTTGGAGATGAATTTGGTCGCTGCAAACTCATCAAAACCGATTCTGTTGAACATGGGCATGCTGCGAAAACCATCAAACAAAAAAAACAACACATAAACGTGGCCAAGCAACACCATCTGGCATCATCTAGCGTGATATCTCATGGTACTGGGACGTGCTTAGAACATCTCCCCATTCTTTCCCCATAGGTCTTGGTCGCCTGAAGAAACAATTGAGAACTCAACCCACTGGTGAGCCGCCTTTCCACACTCGTTCCTCTTCTGCACGCCAAAGGTTTTCGCCCGCGACCAGGCCTTCCTACTAATTCTAGAAACAGCCAAAGCTGTCTGCCCAGCTGTTGATGGAAGGAACAAGTGGTCCAACATCGCCACCCGCACCCGCCCAATTCGCTGTGAAAAAGGAAACGCGGTCCATCGACCTCGCCTTGGCGGCGGAGAAACCCAAGCAAGGGAGGACGATGAACTGACATGCGACACCTGCGAGGGCTGGGATGTTGGGCATGGGGATTGTCTCTGGCATGTTGGGCTGGTAGAATGCACAAAATATCACCTAAAAGGGTTCTGCTCATTGGGCGATGATTGAAAGGCTCACGATCTTTTCTTAGGGGCGGTGTAGCAAGCAAATGTACAAGGCTACAATGTTACAACCTCAGCCACCCATTGGCGAAAGGACAGCTGGAGCAAGTCGGATACCTGCCTTTCACACCCTGAGCGACACCCGTGTGACCGTGTGACATTTTTTGCCTGGATGTTTCAAACACGGAAGGGGCAATCTGAGAGTCTGCCTAGGAATATCTTGGAATATTGGACTGGACTTAGTCCGTGGACTTATGGTAAAATGTAGTAAGACTGCTAACTGCTAACTTCTTCAACTAACTACAAACAAAAACACTTTTTCATTGAGTGCTCCCACTCCGCAAGAAAACCATAGAACACTTTTTGGGGGGGCGCAAGCGCCTGGCTATCCTGCAGTGTTCTGCATGGGGCCCGTCATCTCTCCACTATGGGTTCCCGGGCCAAAGGCGATGCTGGTCTTCTGGCGAAACCTGGGAAGCACGGCTCCATGTCGGTCGGTGATGTTGTTTGAACAACACTAGGACATGGCGACCTGGCAAGGGATGAACACCCCTTGCCATGCAACGCATGAACAAATCCTATATAGTTGAGGGGCCAAAGGCGGGGCTTCGCTTGTACCCACTTGGAAGACACACATGGTGGGGGTGACCGTGTTTTGGCCTCAGAGCATAGTAGCCAACAAACAAACACAAAATTGAATTGCTAACACTTCCAACCACCTTTGCCAAATTGTAATAAATTGTATGTTTTTTGTTTTTTAGAGTTAATTTAATGTCCATCTAATTTCAAACAGTAAACTATGACATGTTCCCTATTGGCTCAGTTAATTACTCCATTAGTCCATGGAACTCTTCTGAACAAGACATATATATATATATAGATCATGCTATATAACTGAACTCCACTGGGTGTGCAATGAACTATATTGACTGTCAGACTCGGGTTCCAGGCCTTTGCCGAAGAAGGTCGATGTCCACGCTTCCCGAGAGTCCGGCCAATAGAAGGAAGAGTAGGACCTGCAGGATGAAGCTGCCATGGTCTAATTACCAAGAACAACAAAGAAAAAAAGTAAACAAATCGGGATGGTGTTCAATGCCTGAAGGGTGGATTGTGGGGAACCTGATCATCAATCAACAAGCACAGAATACACTTAATAGTCGTTTCATCAAATATGTCACCATCGTTGTGTGTGCTGTTTCTCAAAAGTTGCCCCTTCCTAGAGTCTTAGAGCTGAGTCCTTTCATGACTCTACCCTGTTTTGATCAGGGCCCTCTGGAATACAATATCATGGAAAGCAAATCAACAAAGGTGCAAAGCTACAAGTTCCCAGTGGCTGGACTGTCTGCTTCAAGAAGCAAGCCGTGGTTCCAAGAAAGACCTGGTTGGCCCGTGGTTCCCTTGACTCCATTGGGGTTAGTTGGTACATTGAGCCCAAAAGAGCTGCTGCATGGTGTGGCTCTTGGGGTGAGAGATCACCATGGGACAGGACAGACCCGGTTGGCCGAAACGGGTGCGAAAGCGACCTGGTGACCCGATGCAAAGGCGCGAAGGTTTCTGCCATCTGCAGGAAACAGTTCCATATGGCCTTTGGCTTCTTACTTTGTGATCCGCGTCTCTTTACTCAAGTTTTGAAATATATGATGGAACAGTCAACTCCAAGTCTCCTGGACTCCTTGCACATGGGGTGCACATGGGGTCTTCTTCGGAACTGGATGACTCATTGCTTCCGGCGCAACCAACGGTGACCCTTCTGCCGCCTGGGCGATGATCGCGAAGACCAGTTGCATCGAAGGATCGCGCAGACCGCCCCGAGCGCCGCTTCGGCGTCAAGCAGGCGCCACGCAACACATGAAAGAGTCCGTTGGGTCCCAGATCTCACTGATCTCACTGGGGCCCCTCAGTTCGAGCCTCGAAATCGAGAGTCCACTGCTCTGGCACAGCAACACAGCACAGCAAGTAAGTGCAAAAGTCATAGACATGTAGCCCTGTGCTGAGAGGACGAGATGATACATTGTGGTATTTTTTAGAAGGGCTCATTGGATGGGCTGGTCCAGTGGTGCTGACAAAGGTAAATTCCACAGCAGGAAGGTATACCTTTATACCAGGGTGATGCCCAGAATGTGTCCATGTTGTTGGTCATGGAAATCTGGTCCAATGTATTCCATCTGTCTGGCTGGCACTGGGCGAACGCTAGACGTGGATGGCTTGGCGAACGTATCTTCTACTCGTTGGATCTCTCCACCGCCTCCCCCGGTCTTGAGCCATGCGCGAAAATGTGTGGCTGACCGACGTGGGTTCATCAAACCTAAAATCTAGAAAGAACCGCTAGTTGCGGGTTCACTTCCTACAAACAATTGAGTTTGGGGCATTTGGGACGTTAACATATCTTCCGTCTTCGGTTTCGCTTCAGTTCCTGCCAGGGGTAGGGGTTGCCTCTTGAGGACACAAGGCGGTTGCTTCAACACCCTGCAAAAACCTCAGAAACTACACTATATAGCCCCAGTCATAGATAGAAAAGTAGATCCCCACTAAAAATGCATTGGACACCGTGCCACGAATGCTCTTTGGGGATCATTAACATAACACCTTGGATTGAATCACTCAACCCAGTGAGTGTTGTGATAGATAGCTATAGCAATATCTAGCAGTAAGACTATATAGAATATGTTTGTTCTTTAGATACTTGCACCATATCACCCAAGAACCAAATCGAGTCTTTTCTGGTCAACGTCGTTCGACACATCTCTGGTGACGTTGAGTGACTCTCGACGCTGCTTGAGTTGCCTTTTCGGGCGTCGTTCACTGCCGCGACAAAGGGGATGGTTCACTGCACTGAGAATGGGGTGCTGGAAAGGTTTTGACCTCCTTTCAATGTGTTCTTCTTTTAAATATTGCTGACTGCGCGAATCATGCTGAAGCCATTGTTAAGAAACCGGACAAAGATTGAAAACGTAGGTTGTTGTTTCTTTGAGTCTTTCGATGACTGTAGCCTGATCAACCATGTTCGCTTGGATGAACCATCCCCAGTAGCACCGCCACCCATGCGCGGAAACCGCTTCACCGAGGTGCCAGGCTGGGAGGCCTTGGGTCCGGATGGAGCGGTCGGTTTGATCTCCGATTTTCTCCGGAAAGACTCACATCTCAGGATCAAACACACTCAGTCTGTGTGTGTCCACACCTGTGCCTAAGGTTTTGAGTCACAAAGGACGCTAGTAGGGGCCCCTGGTTTCGCTACTAAGGGCTCTTGCGAGCAACCATCCAAGTGTGTGTTCATACTCCTGAGATCCCTCCGCTCCGGCCCGTGGGTCCCGAGGTTTGGGAGATGTGGTTTGAGGCACACACCCGTTTTGCTGCAGAACGTCTGTCGCCTCGTGGGGCTATGTGACCGTGCTTTCAAGGGGGGCAGGAGTGGCAGCTTCTTCTCAAAAGGAGTAATAAGGCTGAGGATTCCAGTAGATGACTTGGAATTCAGCTGGAAAACATATAAGAACACGCTACGCTCAGCAAAGGAGTATCTTGACAAGGAACAAAAACCTCCACCGACCTCCAGAGCCCATCACGAAAGAATTTCGGAAGGCACTGATGTGGCAGCGGGTCAAAACCCGACATCTCCAGTCTCGATTTTGACCCACCATTCAACACTTAATGCACCGATGTTCATTCCAGGGTGCTTCATGACTTTCAAGTAGATGATTTGCCGGAGTTGCCTTTCCCTGAAAAATTAGACTTTCATGAGAAACTGCGTAGACATCATCTAGCAAGCAAACCGCGATATCCGCCCCCCTTGTCTTGGCCGTCCGCAGTAGATTGTGTTGACCTTGTGTGACTGATTTCTGCGTTTCATGCGAGATACCGCGTGTACACAGTGTGTGTTTGGATATGTCCACTTCGAAATATTCCATATTTGTCAGGTCTCCTACCACATCGCTCAGCGTAGGAAGCAACGAACTCTTTGTCCGTCAGAGCGTTGCTCAAAAAACCCCTGGTAGGCTTCGGTTGACCTCCCCAGTAGCCTATTCTGTTAATCCTCCGTGGCGGGTTCCGGATTTCGAGGCGCCTCAGCGATCCCAGCCAGCCAAGTCGTCGTCGGAGTCCTCGCCGGGTGGTGGGCCTGGCAACAGAGCGAGCCAAAGCTGATGACTCGGGGCGACATTGACCGCGACGGGCAAGTTCAAAGCAAAAACGGAGGTGAATTACTACAGCACAGGTTAACGGTAGTTAAATATACCAGGATCGCTCGAGCTATATCACTTTGTCCAAGTCCTCGCCAAAGGTTGAGCCGAGGGATACTTTTTCATTGGATGAAGGGCATGACGCGTGTAGAAGGATCGGGACCCGAACCACTGGTTTCCACCTGCTGCCCTTCCAACTGCCAACCTTCTGATGTTACTGTAAGTTCGGATGTCATGTGATTTCAAAAAAATAGTGGTTGCTGCTGCTCTGGTCGATTCTGATGCGGTGCATGACTTTGTCCATTTGTGTGCACGACCTGCCCCCCCCAAACAAAACAAATTGACAAACATGACAAAGGTCCAAAGCAACATGGAGAGCCACGGGTGTTCATGGTGTTCCTCTCTGCTACTACCTGTGACATCAGCTCTAATTCCTGTACCCCTTGAAACCCAAAGAAAGACCTATTTAAGTCTTCCACGGCATCGATCCAACAAAAGAACCTAAACGACCTATATCCAGCACCACGTCAGGGGGTCTATAAATCAACCGTGGGGTGGTGCTGGATGAGTTGTGTTTGTTCCTCCATTCTTTTCAAAATCAAGGGTACCAGCCGGGGATGGCTGTTTTCAAAGGTCGTCACGTTCTCAACGACCTATGAGTTGCGTTTTCATCATCGAGGATTATTTGGGAATTGTTTTGCCATTGATGGGATGAGTCTTGAAGGGTGTGCATGAATCCCAACACAAACGGCATGTGGAGGATCTATGGATCTGGAGTGTACTAAAGAGAACACGCGAGGGCATTCCCTATCATTCGGAGCCGGCATAGTCAGTAACAGGGTCGAAATGCCTCTAGCAAATTTGATCAAATTTGCATCGATTAAGGAATGCAGGCTACGCCATAGGTGTACCTCCAGCGCAGTCAGTGGGAGTAGCAACCTTCACACCATTCTTTGAGAGAAACCAGAAATTGAAAAAGTTCCATGCTACAGTTCAACGATCCAGTAGAATCTTGATCGTTGATCTCTACTCCTTTTGTCAACGATGCGAGTTCATAACCCAAAGTATTTTCTGATATGTTCTGGCTCTATTTCTCAAGAGTCCCTTTGCTTGCAGTCCAGTCCAATCACTGGAAATTCCGAAACCTATGAGGTAGTTTCTGGTCCCCCTATCACCCCGGCCTCTTTGCTCGCTGTAGCCGCTCACCGTGGCCGGAGGGACAGCGCCTGCAGCATAGCTGCCCGCGCCGCCCGCGCCGCCCGCGCCGGGCGCAGCACCATGTGGCACGGCCTCGTCCGAGGCGAAGCGAGGGACCATGAACCATCAGCTGATTTGATCACCTCTGGGGGGTCCACCCAGTCATGCGAAGCGAAAGTAGCACCAGTTCCAAAGAAACTGGGGTCAGCCAGTTTTTAGCGTTGGGATAAAAACACCACGTGTTATTCATCGCGTGAAAGTTATACACTCATCAAAACATGTGAACATATGGTTTTGTTGCATGGTATATAGAAAAACAACTGCAGTATTACTATTAAACATACTATATTATCACATGATATTATAGGTGCATATAGATATATCTCAAGTAGTCTAATTCCTACTTCCATCATCCAGGTCATCATGAAACACGTGAATAGGAAGCGTTGCAAATCCAAAGATGGATGGAACCTGCTCGAGTGACAAAGGATTAAATTGCGTTCCTTCTGCAAACAACGTATAAATAGGTGACTCTCACAAAGTGTCCAAATGGCCGAAGCGCGGTAAATCCCCTATGTGAAAAGTAACCTGCATATGTCCTTTTCTGCTGTTTATCGTACCCCAGTCACATTCCAATTCCAATTGTTCAGAAAAATGGCACTAGTGCTCCGTAGCGAAGCGAACCATCTGCAAGCCGTGGATGTGTCCAGGTCACGTCGCGGTCTCGGTCGCTCAGGACCGGACGCTGAAGGATCCCGATCCGGAGGGCCCTGATCAATGAGCCGTCCTATGATGTCACATGTCATACCAGGACAAGTCATAGATTGATTTACCGGTTTCTTCAGTCTGTTTATATCTTATATCTACTATGCCACCTACGGAATCCTGGAAAGACCTGAGGACCTTCGTCGACCAACGTGTCCGTGGTCGTTCCCCATCACATCTCCGCGGTCGAGGCCCTGTCTCCAACACCACAACAAGACAAACAACATTGGTTGGTTGGTGAAGGTTGAGATGCAAGAGACCAGTGGATTCAATAGACAAAACCCATCAAATGAACTCTTGGCATTGGAAGTCCCAACTGAGTCGTAGACGTCTCATCTGCGAACTTTGCGCAGCATTCCCTTGGCGGATTTTTGGGTCGCCCTGCCCCCCCCCTTAGCGAGAGAACAAACAAACATACAGACCTGCCGTTGCATGTCAATGTCATGAATCTGCGGTTCGGCTGTTTGTTCCGGATTGCTCAGCAACAAAAACTTGTTTAGCAGGATATTGTCTGGATTTTTGAACCTTAAAGATTATAAGCTCCTTCAACAAAACAAGATTGAAACATCTCCTTGAAAAGGCCGCCAACCCAAAGCAGGTCAGGAAAGTCTGTAGAATCGACATAGATCCTCAACATTTCAACTCGCTGTTGTGGCAAGCTCTTGGCATCCAACGCGGTGCTGTCAGATGCGGAGCTGAACCTAATTGGTCAAAGCCATTTCTGAGAAAAACACCATGGAAGAGATGGAAGACACGATGGAAGACACGTGATGTACACAAATGGTCGTTTTCAATCGTTTTCTCCGCATTTTGAGCCCGCTGCTGATGACCGCCGTGGCCAAAAGGTTCAGCTCCTTGGGGAAGGTGATTGGCTGGCGCTCCATCTTCGGGGCTTCGCCAGTCATCTGTCAACTTGAGATTTTGGGCAGTTGAACGCAGGGCGCACTGGACCTTCGTCACCAACCTCAAACCTGCAGGTTGAAAGGCAAGAAGCAACCTGGGGCTTCAAAAGGTCAGTTCAGAACCTGGACAGTGGGTTTGAAGAACAATGCGTTCATGTGAAATATCATTGGACGTGAACCCCGCTAGAACTGTGATGGGCTCAAGCAACCCGACGAGACTCTGGCCAACACCGCGGGAACTTTGTCACTCTTTGTCTCTTCGGGTCATGGCCATGGTAGGCCAAGCATGGCCTGTGCAATGTACATGTCCGCACCACCCCGGCCCCCCTAAGGCACACTGTGGGCGAACGAATAACTGATCAAGCAATGACAACGACGGGAAAGCACGACACCCCATCTAAGTCGTCTCCACTTCCCTGATACAAACTAATACACATGAATCAATTGTGATACGTGTGAGGGATGTAAGGACCATACCCGCCTAATCCATCTGGATGACGAGTTCCAGATCCGCGCTTTCCGGAGCTCGGCCCCCGACTCGGCCCGGCGCTGGGAAGTGCCAAATGCGCAAGCGCTTGTCCTAGCGGGGGTGGCAGACATCGGAGGACCCTGAAGACAAGGACCAGTGATAAAAAGGAGGCAAAAAGACCCCTGATTTGGCTGACCTCAGTTTGAGGTACTTTTGAAGCATCAGCTGTATGTATGTCTCTATTGAGTTGTTAAATTGACTACAGTAACCGACAAAGAATACAATATGATAATTGCATCAATAATTCAATCTAAGATGATCTAAGTACACCCTGAGAAGGTCAGAACTGATCCTCCAGCCTCCAGTCACTCACTCATTTCAAATCCTTAACCACCTAAGGTATGTGTTGTGTGTTTTTTGCTGGAAGAGCTTTCTGCTCATTTTGGGGGGAGACTCCCACGCCCGTACGGTTCCACTGTATGCTGCTCCAGGTCGCCGGATGCGGATACGCCGGATGCTGAGACGTGCCACGGCCGGCTCGTACGCCACGTGCCACGACCGGCTCGTTCGACCCGTCCTTGGAGGCACTGAAGAGCCGTCGCTGAGCTTCATCCCAATGGAGGGCTGTGATCTCATCCTGGAAAGGTGTCAACCGAACGAACGGGGCACCCGATTCTAGGGTGGAAACAAGAGGAGGTACAGTGCCTGATTCGGGCAAGTGATCGCAGGAACCATGACGTGCTGCCGCCCCGAGCTACACCAAAACGCAGCTTTTTCACCTGAGCATCGCCATCCAGTTCGGTACCTCGGGTTCAAGCGAGCAGCCAACAAGTTGCAGTCCTCATGTGCCTGCCACGCGTAGGACGGCCCACCTTGACCATCAAGCACACAGGTCTGCAACATTTTGGACTTCGGACAGCCGCTACTTAGCTACTTTGCGAATGCGATCTGGGCGATCTCTCACCTATCACCTACCCGAATGAAAGGTATTTTCGTGGGCTTGCTCTAAAGTTGAGCACCGTGGGAGGCTCAGGAAGTCTTGGGACAATTTCTCACTTTCGGAGGCCTCGTGAGGCCTCCCACCTTCGGGATGCAAACAACCTCCCAAGCAAACCCGCCCAGTTGCAACACAGCTCAGCTCCTGGGTGACTGGAAATGACACTCAGTCAGTGGAACTCTTAGACGGTTAGCCGCTTTTGGCCCAAGAAGAGGGCAGAAGGCCACATAATTAAGAAACCAAGCAACCTGATTACATGGGAACCACTGAGAGTCTAGATTTAACATATAGCAAAGACTGTCATAGGAAAGAAGGTTGTTTCTTTCTGTTCTTTCGCTTCAACGCCACAGCAGCCCGCTCAATCGCGGCCACCCGGCCACACAGGCGCCGGTGGCAAAGCCGGCGATGAGCTCGTGCGAGGAGCCCAGCCAGGTCACGGCGGTGCACCTGGGCCGGACGGATCCGGGGCGACGGCCGGCCAAAGGTGCTGGGAAGCCCGTGAACAACGGGGTCATAGTGGGATTGGGGCGGTTCTTTGTCAGTTGAACGTGCATATGGCTCCATCCTGGTCTGTTGTAAATGCAACAGTTCCTCGAGGAGCTTCTTGGGCAGGAACTGAGTTGCTCCAGGAAGTGTCCTTCTCAACAAGCACCTTTGGCTTGCTTGACCATTGATACCTACTTCTCCCCCTTGTTCATATCATGTGGACTGGCGGCATTTCCCAACAGTTCTCACATTCTATTTTGCCACATGCTCTTTCACCAGAGCAGTTTTTGAACATTTGAACGCTAGTTGTATTGTTTTGGATGGGTTTGAGGCGCCTTCTCCCAGGATCATTTTAGATCGATGTCCTTGAGAAGGCAGTGTTTCCAAATATGTTCAAGCAAAAGCATTTCAAGACAAAGCAACTTGACCATACCATACTTGACCAATAAAACCCTTGTGAAGATTGAGGCAAATTTCCTTTGCTGCCCAATGTTCTAAATCATTTAAGAGTATAGACTACAGTATAGAAGAAGTTAAGCAAGAAATATGCAAGGTAGAGTTCAAGCTTACACCAATAGTCAACAAACACAGCAAGAAGGCAAAATAAACTATGGGCCCACATGCATCGCCAATAGGTTACCAGAACTAATTACACAAAACCAACACTGACATTGCAAACCAAAAACACCAATGTTGATAAAACTGGCCCCACCCTGTGGTGGCCTCATCGTGTCTGAAACCTTGCATTCTTTGTGTTCGGCTTTTGTTTTTGTTGAAACCTTGTTCTGTGTGGTTGCGCGAAAATCATCTCCAAAGAGCACATGCTCTGTAAAATTGCCAGGCCTTGGTACTTCACCGAGTTGCTCCAGCTGCTCTTAATGAATGCCCTCAAAATGAATTGACGCCTACTTACTTGCCCAAAAAGGACACCCACTTCGGCCCAGGTTGGCCCAGCTTTCGTCTGACCAGTGGATCTTTTGTTTGACGGATTCCTGGGGGGGTTATTGTGGTTGGCTTTGGTTCTTCCATCACTCACAAAAGAGGAAAGAACGGATTACCCCTACTTGGTTGAACAAAATAACCACAGCCAGCCTGTAAACCGTTCCTGTGTTTTCATGGATTGTGTTCCTTTCATGTTCTTTCATGTTTCGTTTGGCCTTCTTTGGCACAAGTGAATTTGTGGCCCCCACTGGGGGCACCTGGCATCCTAGGACCCGGTGCAGCTGGCATCCGTCGATTCTCCGGGTCGATTCGGCAGTCGATTTCTGAGATCCGCGCGGATTCATCACTGGGATCGTACCCTTGCTGCGTCCCCAGGCACCTGCCAAGGTCGAGTTGAGTCGAACATCTGAGTGTCGCATCTACAGCAACACGGACCTACAGCAACCGATGTGCCAATCCTTCCTCCACCAGGTAGATTTCAGGGAAGAGTTGAAGCGTACATATCCAGCGGTCGAATCACCCGATTCACACAGCCCAAGGACTTGGAGCCTAATCTAGTTGTGACCACAAAGCTTGTATGACCACGTTAATGCCAAACATAAAAAAAAGAATGTGGATGGGATGTACCTTAATGTTCCTCAATAATCCTTATTTTATTGCGGCTCAGACTGTATATAGGAGGCCAGTTGTTCACTCCCAGCCTGTTTCCCTTTCCTGCCTAATCTGCTACATGTAAATAAAAAAATCATTACAACTCTATGTAGACTTATGATATATGGGTCATTATAAACTTATCGATCAATATAAACTTATCGATCAATCACCCCAGTCGATCAATCACCCCTCTAAACCAGAACAATCACCTGGATTCCTGGATGCACCAGGCCGGCTGCAAACGCAAGAGCATGCAAAAGCATCAAGGATATCACACATCGACTGAAAGCAATAAGCGGCTCATAGCCCGCTCACTGACAAGTGCAACTCTCTGAAACATATTTCGGCCCACTTCACAAATTTCACAACCACATCCAACACGCAGTTAGGGCACCGGAGCTAGCGGCTTTCACGCACCAAATCCGCAGAGCATCCTTGCTGGCCGAGAACAACCTGAGCCCAGTGGTCATGCATCCTACCTCACCTTCGGCGTCTGAGCCACCCTCAAAACTCGTGGCTAAGAGACAAGGGTGTTCTCAAGCGGGGGGTAAGACTTGACATTCACAAATGGACCACACGGTATATGAAGGTTGCTTTGGAAAACGAAAGTAAAGCGTGCGTGAACGTCTACATTGCTGTCCATAAGGGGTCAGTCTAACAGCGGAATATGTTCATGTTGACATAGATGTAGCTAAAATGCTTAGGCTCTTGACATCAGAAGTCCTAAAATCCGAAGCACAACTCGGAACCAGCAATGATGTGTCAACTCGAGTATGGCAGCCCCCGCACTTCCAGCAGAACTGCTTGTTTGCATCTGAGCGTCAGCTCCAGTGAAGTCGTGGAATAGAATGCCGAAATGAGGGGAAACCATGAACAGCCATTTTCTCACTGGCCGGTCCAAGCATACCTAATTCCACCGTTTGTCTGTAAATGCCGCCCATCCGGGCTCCCTGTGACCCTTCACCGGTCCTTTTCGGTCAAAGAAGTGCTTTGCTCCAAAAATTACGTGGACCGCATTGGATGATGACACGTTGGCTGGCCATGCGCCGCCCTTTGGACTCTTGGGTACGGTAGAGCTGTAGATAGCCTCTCTGATTTTTCAGCAGCTGCACTGAGCAAACAAAGCGCCCCTTAAACAAACAATATGCTAAGTGTTCTGGATGGGTGCACTTGTGCATGAAACTGTGACATGTGGGCTCCCAGGGAAAGATTCCCGGAGCCCACAGCAAGGAACTGTCCCGTGACAATATCCAACATGTCGTAGACGATAGGTATCCACATTCCTCTCATGATTCAATTTTGATGCTGGTGGGAACCATCGGCAATGCCCCTAACTACAAACAACATCCATGGAAAATAAGCTGGCAAGTGGCCTTTTGTGTGGCCCCATGCCCTTCGCAGATTAATCCGGTCTCCAATCTTTGTCAGGTCCTTCTTTGCAGCGGCAAGCATGGCTGTGTCACCAGACTACCACTGGTCAGGGGAAGCAGAGCGACTCATACGCTTCAATGAAAGAAACTACTCAAACGCTGCAGCCACGGTCGCTTCTCAAGACGTCTCGGTCTCCAGGTAGGCCCCAGAATAGCCGGGTAGAGTGGCCTATTTCTTTTGGCAAGACCTCTTAGCAGCATCTTACGTAGACATCAGCGTTTACCCACTGGCCCACCTAAGCCAACACCAGCTGGACGTCCCTCACACGACAAGAGTTTCAGTGTCGTTCCAGCGATTGTTTTTTCTATGTTTTTCTGATCTAGGAAGATCGACCAACCACTTATTATATAAATGCAAAATGAGCTCTTCATATCTTCATGGATGCTTCCCCTGCATAGCCACCTGCATGGCCATGGCCGAACGACCCGAGCGGATGAGGCCGTCGGCCGCTTCGCTTTGCTCGGCTTCACTCGGCTTCGGTCGGTTGGGCGGTGGTGGATGTCAGGATGCCGACAGCCTTCAATGGCACTGGACCGGCACGACATGAACTGGAAGAATGCACTTGTTTTGACTTGAATGGTCCTGCAAACTACAGAAAGTGGACTTCTTGCCAATCAGCTGGAGCCACCACCAGAACCTGTTCTATGTCAGCCTAAATGTGTCCTACTATCCAAGGCAACAATCTTCGCGCGAGTCTTAAACAATATCTTTCCAAAACATCAAGCTCGGAGTTTCCAGGCAATTGAGGAAGATTCTCCATCATCGGATGCGAATAAAGGGGTTCGCAGCGGTTCGCATTTTCTCCAAAAAAAAAGGTGAACTCCACATCGTTCCATGCAGAAATCGCCTTCGAGTGCCCGCCTAAACGTGTTTGGCACAGGGGTTTCTTGTGCACTAATGATCAACCATCGGCCACCCAATTTCTGACCCTATATAAAAGAAGCTACTAGGGGCTCCTGGCATCGCTACTAGGAGCAAGGACGCTACTAGGGGCTCCTGGCCTCACTACCAGGAGCAAGGACGCTACTAGGGGCTCCATGAGGTTGTGCCTTCGAAGATCTTTCTTCAAGGCAACCAATGATTATTCAATTTATGTTCCATGCACCCTTTGATTTGATTGTGAAAGGAGCTGAAATGGTAGGGCAGGGTCCAACGGGTCAAGGTGTCTTTGTTGCGTCTTTTTGTGACAGCTGCAAGAATTTCTGTATATTAGATAGTGTGACCACGAGACCGGAACTCCTTTCGGTCAAAAGAAGCAACTACACAAGCACCTCACAAACCAAAGATCTGGACAACCGCATGCAACTAATTCCCAGAAATGGACTCCGCGCATCTCTCTTTGGCCAACCTGCCATGTTGCCCTGGATTGCCGGCTTTGCCGTGCCGTTCGCCGCCCGGTTCGCGGCAGCTCTCAAACGGCGTCGGAGACCAACAACTGGGACACGGGGATGCCTGGCGGGTCACCAGCTCTAGGGAAGGAACGCTGGTCACGCTGGACCTTCTCAAGTGGGCTTCGTCGGATAGGGGGAGGTAAAACGTCGAAGTGCAAGGTGGACGATGTGTTCGATGTGCCGAAAGATCCATTGACCGAAGTGATACCTGGACGCAGTACCTGTGAAAAACAAAAGAGACTGTTTTTGTAGTAGTCGCCCCATGCCAAATGTGGGGCATCCGAATAAATGCAGCGTGTAAATATAGTTTTAGTAGATTTAGATAATTATAGAGTATACAGTATAACTAATAACTAATAACAACTAGTTCTTATATATAGCCTGTATTTATGTAATATAAATAAATAAATATATTATATGTGTTTGTGGTGGAACTACAGGATCTTTTCTTTACAACTGTTGTCCAAAAGACTGGAGCCAACCAGAATGTGCACCTGTACAACCATCTAGCTTGGAAACCTACATCTCTCCCGACGCACAAAACTCCTTGGTCAAGAAATGCACCCCCGAGGGCACTACACAATCAATGGATATCAATGATATCAATGGTAAATTGGCCCTACCTCATGGCATCTTTGCGTAAACATGTGCAAAAGTTCAATACAAACAAATAAAACAAATGCTGATACAAAAAGCAAGGTCGGCTTGCTCCGGTACTGTGGGAAACTGAAGGCAACAATGTGCAACTCTACTTGCTGCTACAAACAGCGTTTTTTGGAATGCAATGATTGTTTTCCAGAGAGGGCATCTTCCTATCATAACAACTTACGGACATTTTGCAGCCTGCTCCTGTGTCTCAACCCTAGTGCCACCACACCCCTCCGTTTTCAACAAAACCCTGCGGCAGCTGTGGGCCAGCTCGCGCCTTTCTGAATGCAACGCATGTAGTGATAAATGAAGTCCTGGACATTTCCAAAAGCCAAAGCAAGGACGGTTGTGGATTTGTCCCGTTTTCTCCTGGTTCGATACAGCTGGGCTAAATGCAGCAAGCAGGCCATTGCAAAAACACACACTCGAACATCAAGCACCAAAATAGCGATGGACCATTCGTGCCAAATGGACACTGAAACCTTCGGGGCCGCCCTGCTCCTACCGCATGCGTGTCTTCCTGTGCAGAAACAGGACCAGGATCACGTCTCTCCGCCCGTGACCGGTCCCCCATGATGAGAAGCTGGATCAGCTGGGCGCAAACCACCCAATTGCCCACAAAGGCCTGAGGTGAGCCATCTGCGGCAATCTGTTCAGCTTCTTGGTTCTCAATGCTCAGGTAAGCCTTTTTACTGCACTGAAACGATATGTTGCTGATCAATTGGTTCAAATATTCGTGGGGTTCTGGTGGCTGTGGGACCTTTACATGCCCCAAAGTATCATGAGTCATGACTGGAAGTCTTCGTCTCCCTGCTTGAGACCACCATCCAACGAACAACAACGCTGACCCAAAGCATAAATGTGTACTGCCTGGTTGACACTTGCAAACGCTTTTGCAACCACCTATCACACAACTTCCGTATCCCAATCCTGTCTTTGTGATGTTTCTCCATCTTCCAGCCGCCTATATCAACACCCGCCTGTCTTCCACCCGCGCAAACACCGCTCCGCCTTGATGTGGTGATTGGGGTCTGAGAGCTCGCTGAAGGAGGAGGCCCAGAAAACAAAGGACATCACTTTGGCCAAGGCCTCGGACGACGCCCGGGGGTCGACCTGGCCTTTGAAAGCCCGTGTTTCGGGTCTTGAAGGGGTTTTCCACTGCTGGGTGAGAAATCTCTGGCTGGCGTGCGGGCTTGAAAAACGGGTCAAACAAGTGGTTTTGAGGGATTCCTGGGGATTTTGAGAAGCTGCCGTATCGTGATAATGCCCCATTGTTGCCGTGTCTGGAGGAGAAAACAAAGATGTCCAATCCAATGGTCGAGTTTGGCAGCAGTGTGCATGCAGGGCTTGTATGGAGGATGTGCTGTAGAGATCCAGGATGGATCAAGATGAACAATGAACACATGGACCCATGGCTAAGACTGGATGGAATCACCAAAACTGGAATAACCCATGATCCAAGATGCTCCTTCAAATGACCAAAACTGGATTCAGGATATATCATGATTCATCATGTTTCATCCACTTCTGACACCTGCCAACCAAAATCCACCCGCCAATTGAATCTTCATGACTTCCGGCGGAGGAAATGATAGCAACCCCCCCCAGCTCGGCGTTTAGCAGCACTCGTGGTCTACAGTCTACACAACATTCATGCCTGGAAGCTGTGATGTTCTTTCGGAAAGCACGTTTTTTTTCCGGATTAGTTGTAGCAAAATTTATAGTTCTCTAGTCGGTCACTACAGTGACCATTGAACACATCGCCATGTTCCCCTGAAAACCGACCTCTGACCTCCCACCAACGCTGAACGCGTTCGAAGCCTGCGCTGCGAGGAAGTGGGAGGTGAACCTCGGAGAGAGCTGTGGATGGTGTTCACGTCAGGTGAGCCTCTGGATCAAACCCTCCTGACAGGTGCAAATCTGTTGGTTTGAGGTGGGTTTCGTCCGTTTTGTAATAAAGGCTTCTTCAGCCAATGGATGCGCAGGACTACCACTGAACGGATTGCATCATAGCCCATGTCTATACAATATAACAGCATCGATTCATCAATTGCTGGTCAAGGGCAACGATCCCTGCGTATATCTATGCCTGTCTACCTGTCCGATTCAAAGGCCCCAGGAGTTCAAAAAAGGTGTGTGTGTGTGTGTGTTGTGTGTTGTGTGTGCGTGTTTCGTTTATGCTTGAGGTGTGGATTTATGTGGATTTTAGACTCTCGGAGGGTGGATTATGAGCACCCCCATTCTCCATTGAGAAACCCTTTAGAACTCTTCGTCGCCCATCCATCCATCCATGCAGCCAGCCAGCCAGCCATCCATCCAGCCAGCCACCCATCTTACAGTAATAACATTTACAGTAATAACATACCAGCATGGAAGTCAAACTGTAAGTCTGCAATCTGCTGCATACCTTCCCACCTAGGGCTGGCGAGCACCGCATTTCAACCACCATCAAGGACCCATAGAGAATAATGAGGACCCCACCGTTGAGGCTCCAGTGCTCAATGGAAGCCATTGCTAGTCTGCTATTCTTAAACTGCCCCAAAATCCTCGAATGTGGATGTTTGACACTTGGAACATGCTCCACGCTCTCCCCAGGCTTTAACTCACGATCCTTCAAGAGAATGATCCAGGCACCTCAAACCATCCATGATTCGCATGATTTTTTCGCAGCAAAGAACAAACACAATTGAAACGCACAGTGCCCACGAAACCGCAAGTGCCCACGAAGGTCTTTGATGCGAATATGAAATATGTGACACCAAGCCTTCTGCTAAAACCTGCTAAATTGTTCAAAATGCTGCTGCAATGGCCTGAAAAGAACGCCGCAGCTTAACCCCTCTTGCTTCCAAGGTGCTCTTGCGCCCTGCCCTCTTTCATGAACATGTAGAGTTGGCAAAGGACCGCCACCGATTCCTCTGTCAACTTGCGTTTCTGGCAACGCTGGAAGAAATCCAAACAAATACATTTGATGCCCATTTGCTATCCTTTGCTGATCCCCTCTTTCAGGAAAGGAACGGTTTACCTTTCTCCACCTGTTCATTTTGGATAGAGAAACCAAGACCCCCAAAAAAGTTAAACTATATAATGTTGGATCCTGATTAGTAAAGGGGGGTCCCCCCCCTGTATTTAGTAGGGTCCTAGGTCCCCCTGGGCGTGTCTACGCTATACGTGTGTAGCACCTGTTATTGTACATACATTAGTCTGTAGCTCTTCAGTCCGCTTTCGACATAATTCATTTGGCTCAAGACTTAGAAGCCCAATACTGCATTCACTGCCATAGAAAAGGTGTGCTTCGCCGTAGCTCGCACACCGACTGCTTGTGTTTGACTGCTTGGTGTTTTCGATCAGGTCCAGTTATTCCAACTGCCACTTCTGGGGGAACTTACCCCTCAAAGTGGTAGCGGAGCTTGTGTCTCCTGCTTCGCATTGGTCGATTTTGCCTTCGTGCCGAATCGTCCGATATTCCGGACAGGGGACAACCAAGTCAGTCACTTGTCAAACAAATAGACCATGGTCCAGATCTTTAACATAGATACGGACGAAGAGCATGACAGCGACCTATCTGACGTAACAGATCCAGAAGAAGCTTTTGCAGCTCAAGGTTCGCGTCATCGCCAACAGCATGGAAGGTCCTCGAGTTCGACATACCGGACGTACGAGGCACAGCCATCAGCAGGTGTCAAGATGACGCCAAAGATTCCTCCGTCATTCGATGGACAGTCATCCTGGTTCGAGTTTGAAGATTTGATTGATGACTGGGTGAACATCACCACATTAAGCGCCGAAAATTTAGGCCCATCATTGAAGAACGCTCTAACCGGAAACGCCGAATACTACAAGAAAATGCTCGACAATGAACAGCTTCGTCATGAAAGAAACGGTATTACGTATTTCAAAGAGACGTTGCGTCCATACTTTGTCAAAGGAGCAAACCATGTTTTTCTCTGGCGTTTCATGCAGCTCTTCAGGACCTGGCGCGGAAACGGGGAATTTGTAAGCTGGATCGCTCGTTTTGAAGTCGCTAGCAAGAAAGTCATGGAAGCCTTCATGGGCTTGTTAGATCTTTCGACTGTTCCCCAGCCTGATGATTTCAACTTTACTGATATCCTCTCGCAACAGCAGTACATGCTACTTCAAGGGCTTCAAGATCCCGCAGAAAGAAGAGAAAACACAGAAAGAATCCGTTCTGAACACATTGATGCTTTGAAACAAGCACATCGTGACACCTTTCCATTGTCTGACAACCTGATGTCACTTATTTTCTTAGTTCAGTCGGATCTTAACGAACAGCAAAGAGAAAGGTTTGTAGCCAGCATTGGCCTTGCGTCAGATCAACATGAACAACTACACATACTTAGGTGTCAAAGGCTTATTCCTTGATCTCTTTTGCGGAACCGCCACAGGAACTGCCGATCCTTCGATCCGCAGGCAAAGAAGATCCACTTTCCTTGTCCTCGATGAAGGAGACTTGGAAGAAGAATCCGGATACTGGGTGATGGATCAAGAAACAGGCGAAGAAGGATTTGTGAGTTTGTTCTCAGAGTCCGAATTTTGGGTGTTAGCAGCCAAAGGAGGATACACCCGTAGAAGAATCCATGGTAGAAGATTCAGAAAACCATCCAAAGGCGGCAAGGGAAAAGGCCGCGGAAAAGGCAGAAGACCCGGCTTTGTCAGCCGTAGAGGCAAAGGTGCAGGGGCACATTATGCAGAGTACCCTGACAACTCAGGTTTCTATGGAAAAGGCAAGAAAGGAAAGAAAGATGGAAAGAAAGGATTCAAGGGAAAGGATGCATTCAAAGGCAAAGGAAAAAGCAAGCAACAGAATCCCTTTCAACAATCCAATGTTGCAACCACCGAAGAGCCTTCACCAGCTCAACCATCCACTAATGCCGAAGAAACCTGGAGTGCACATGAAGCAAATTGGTCATGGGACTCGTACGGATATCACACAGACCAGTACTATCCTGAAGATGTCTGGCAGGCAAATGAAGCCACTTGGCAACAATGGACATACTTTGCGGACGGACAGACGGACAGACCGCAAGATGAAGAGCACAAGAGCTCAGATCGAGAGCCTGACCAGATGAACCAGTCAGCAGATTTCCGGTATTACGGAACACATGCAGAAGAGATGACTGGTGTAGAACATGTTTCACAGCCGTATCACCTAAACCCTGCCGGTAGCAGTACAGACTACCGACATTCCGGTTGTTCTGAAGTAATTGATCCACGCTTCTGTTCTTCTTTTGTCAACTTTGACGATGGATTTCACCATGCTCTGCTTTCTGAATACATCGACTTGAGGTACAGCCCGACCTACGTGATCATTGACAGCGGCTGTACCAGAGCAATGGGTTCAAGGACCGCCATCATGCGTCTAGTGAAGGCATGTAAGAGACACTACAATGCATCTAAGATTGATTTCTCTTTTGAGCCTTCATCAAGTCGATTCTCATTTGCAAACGGTGAACAGTCCAATGTCCGAGACAAGCTGGTAATTTACTTTCAGAACGACCAGTCACCCACAGGGTGGATCACAACAGCGATAGATATCTTGGACCAAGGCGACGTTCCAATCCTTTTCAGCGTTGAGCAGCTCAGGAACCTTCGCATGTCTATTGAGCATACTCCAGTCGGTGATTATCTGACTTGTCCTTTGTTCGGCCTGAAGCGATTTTCGCTGCCAGTGAGCACTTCGAACCATAATGTCCTGGACATCATGATGTTTGCCAGCTCAGTTCGTAAGCCGAACCACAGTTTTACTGCAATCAATCCTTCGTATGGAGCCTGTCCTGCCTGCAGCGGAAAGCACCGCAAGCACACATACAAAGATGGATGCAAGAAGGCAGAGACGTCCGAAGTGAAGGAAGACAAGTCTGTAGCCGATATTCCGGCCAAGAAGCCAGACAAGCACATTGCAAGTGGAGATGCCAAGGTCGATCCGCCATCAAAACTCATTTCGATGCCTCCGCCGGCTAAGAAGGTGACACCTCCGACATACCGGAAGACAGAGAAGTCACCTGATTTTGGTACGCCATTTGAGCATTCGAAGATTCCAAGTTCGAGCTCAGGAGCCGAGAAGCCTGACGTACCTCCAGCAGAACCTGACATGCCGGTGAAGCCTGATCCTCAGGAAGAATCCAAGGAAGACGTGAAACCAATATCAACAACAGCACATCGAGAGAAGAAAGCTCCTAAGGTTTCAGTAACACTGCCGTTAGCATTGCAGAGAATCCATGAGAAGCTGTCTCATCCAACTGAACTCTTGAAACTGCATTTGAAGCACTATCACATGTCAACTGAGCAGTTCAAGAAACGAACATCAGGTTTGAAGATTCCTGCTAAGATCTATGAAGAGTATGAAAAGGTAGTCAAGCAGTGTGACACATGTCAGAAGTCCAAGATTGCACCATCAAGATCAAGAATTTCAGGTATGAGAAGTGAAACGTTTGGAGAACTCACCTTTGTTGATCATGGTGAACTTGCTATCAACGACAAGTCCGAACTTCTTTTCCTGATTATCTATGACGGTGCTACTTCTATGACCACTGCTTACGTATGTAACGGCAAGACTGAAGCAGAAACGATTGGCCATCTTTTGGAGTACTTTGAGACATACCAGTTGAATCCTAAGTATCTTGTCGGTGATCAAGGTTTCATGGGTACTGAACTTGAAGCTTTTTACAACAGAAAGAATATCCGACCGATCACTTTAGGACCCGGTGATCACCCTGATGCTTAAGTCCGTGACTGAGGATCCATCCAGATACGAGATCACGTACCGTCAACTCCTCAGACAAGCATCACTTGCCAGGAACTCCATGGTTACTTTTGGTGGAGTATCTCCATTGGAGATGGCATTTGGACGGCGACCTGCAGATCTTTTGTATCCAGAGAACATGACACCAGAACAGCTTACAGCTTCACTTCCTTCTCCCGAGAAAAATATAGATGCTGTCAGAACACTTGCCATGAAGTCTTATCTAGAAGCAAAACAATCCGACGATTTGAGAAGAGATATTTCTGCAAGACTTCAATTGAGTGATGGTCCATTTTTCCCTGGTGATAAGATATACTATTGGACAGAAGATAAATCCAAGGTAAAGTCTGATGGAACCCACAGTGGTAAATGGATCAAGGGCAAGGTCATCAGTTCTGACGGCAGTATGGTTGGTATCGATTTAGGCACCAGAATTTTGAAGGTCAACATCAGCAAGGTCCGTAAGGACATCAATGCGATCGAAGATGTTGAGGTGCCACTCGACCCGGTTGCACTTCTGAGTTCTGAGAGTGAACGGACCGATATTCCGGTCACTGACCACGCAAGCTCTCTAGTCCAGAGCGACGGAGCCCAGATCGGTGTGGAAGGCTTCACATATTCCTCTTATGCATGGCAACCCGTCATGGCTGGCAAGATTGATTTCTTAGAACTGTTCGCAGGTTCAGCACGGTTAAGCCAAGTTGCGGCAATGAATGGTTTGCGTGTTGGACAACCTATTGACCTGAGAACCGGATTTGACATCTTGACCAGCGATGGACGTAAGAGGACGATGGACATCGTCGAAAAACAGAAGCCTAGAGTCATTTTTATGGCGCCGCACTGTGCTCCTTGGAGTCAGACGACCAATATCCATGATCGTGCAGCACGAGATCAGCGCAGACAGAAGTTTCTTCCAATGTTGGAATTTTGTTGTCGTGTTGCCATATTTCAGATTGAACACGGAGGCCATTTCATCATAGAGAATCCTGCTTCATCAGCTCTTTGGTACACCCGATGTTTTCAACGTCTTTTGTCACAACATGGTGTTACCTATGGCACTCTTGATATGTGTTCATTTGGAATGAAAGAACCTAACGGCTATTATTACAACAAGCCAACTTCTCTTTTACACAATTTGATGAAGGAGTCTTAGCGCCTGTGTTCAAGAGATGTAGTAATAAGCTCGGGGGTGAACAACACCTACATCAACCATTGGAAGGCTCAGCACCTGGCTTTGGAAGCAGAAGTAAGTTAGCTCAGGTATATCCTTATCGTTTCTTTTCCAAGCTTATTCGCTGTATTCTGCCGCTGGGAAGCCATCATGGATTGTTTCACGCACAGACTACCGTAGCTGTAGATCTGCTTGGAGAACTCGATATTCCGGGTCTCGAATCTCTCCAGCTCTTCCTGAAGGAAAATACGGATCGAGAATACGTTCACTTCAGTGAATCTGACAGTGTAACTGTGAAGGACTTTTATGTTCGACGTCTTATGAACAGAGTGAACTCACTCCCTAAGGGACATGAGTACAATCCTTGGTCTGAGTCATTGCATATCGCACATGATGTTTCACATATGCGCCAGATTTTTGCACCTACCATGGCATTTGAGAACGCCACAATTTTGCGCGGTACTTTTGAACAACTGAAGGTCAGGTACCGTAACACCGCAGGTGTACTGTTTTTATGGCGTAAAAAGGATACAACTAAGTTGTATATCCAATCACATCCTTTTGACGACTTGTCGAAGTTGGTGGAGTCCAATTGGAGCTGTGTCTTTTTCTGGAACTCTGATGGTCGTGTTCCGTCCAAACCTGCTCACACACCTGTCACACCTGACACTGTTGGTGCACCACCTGCGCCACCTCCTGGTTTGGATCCTGACACGTATATGACACCAACCGGTCCTGACATGCCTGGCGACATCCCTGGTGATCCATTTACACCGGGAGATTTCTTTACACCTGGAGACAGTCCAGATCCACCGTTTACACCTTCTCCAGGACAACCACCGCCAGACACTCCGTTTCCACCGTTTCCAGGCCAATCACCACCGTCACCACCTGACACACATATGCCTGGAGAACTACCGGATACACCACCTTCAGGACCACAACCACCAACACAGTTTCCACCTTCTACTCCTGCAGCCACAGTTCCACCTATTCCTGCTTCATTTTTGCCCTTGACTCCTGTGCCTTCTACTCCTGCAGCCACAGTTCCACCTATTCCTGCTTCATTTTTGCCCTTCACTCCTGTGCAACCAGACACTCCTGTAGTTCCTACTCTTGTCGTTCCACCGTCTATTCCAGATGAGCAGATGATTTTTGGTGAGAAACGACCTACTCCATCTCCTGTGTCTGAACGCCCTTCGACGAAAGCTCGTCCTACGAGACCTGTACAGATGCCTGTCTCGCCTTCACCTCCTACGGTTCCACCGAGCAACCATCTGGGGGGTGATGATCGACTCGTCTTTTCGCCGCCGGTCGTCCGAACACCAGTGAAGAAACGCAAACCGGAAGATGATATCGACGATATACCTGAATTCCCGGAAGACGAGGACGCCGGTGATCCAGATACTCAGCCATCCGGACCCAGTTTGCCTATCGCAGGCGATGATGATGAACAGCCAGTGTCACCTGAATCTCCTGAAGCTGTAATCGTCGACTCCGATATTCCGGACGACGTCGCAGTTGATGTTGAGGAAGAAGAAGAAGATGACGTTGACTCAGATGAGACCATCGATTACAATGACCTGTTTGTGGACGAAAACAGCTGGAGCTGGTTGTCAGCTGAACAGAAGCTCTGCAGTAATACTGGTTCGTTCACAGTACCACGGTACATCGATGGTTCACCTGTAGATCTTAAGACAGTTCCGTCCTATGCTGACTTTGTCACACCGTCTTCGTACATGGCACGAAGAAACGTCAGCTATTTCGTAAGAACTATGCCGACATCCGAGAAGTCTACTCCGGTATTACGGAGGATGACAAGGCCTTCCTGACCTTGTATCAATCACAGGAAGATAAGTTTTCCTATCTTGTCGGTAAGAAACGTATAAGGAAGCAACCCAGCAAGAAAAGCGTCAGTTTGCCAAGCAATTCCTGGAAGCCAAGCAAGCCGAATGCAAATCATGGTTCGACAATGACGTCTTCGAGCTTGTGGACATGCGTAAGCTAAAGATCAGGAACTACGTTGCTGGACGCTGGGTCCTTACCATCAAGAAGGACAAGGACGGTAACTTCCTAAAGTGTAAGGCACGTTGGGTGCTAAAGGGTTTCCAAGATCGACAGAAGGATACCCAACAAACCGACAGTCCTGCAGCCAGTCGTTCAGGTTTTCGATGTGCAACACAGTTTGCAGCTAACTGTCACTGGGATCTGTATCATATGGACCTGAAGACTGCCTTCCTGCAAGGCGAAGCATATGATGAAACTAGAGACATCATTTGCCAGATCCCGTCCGAATGCGGATATCCACCACATATAGGAGCGAAGATGAAGAAGTCCGCATACGGTTTGAACGATGCACCACGCAGATGGTGGCAGGTTGTCGATAAAGCACTTCTTAGTTATGGACTTGTGCCAACTCGAGCTGATCGATGCACCTATATCCTGTACGGCGACAAGATGTCATCTAAAGACACATCGCTGTCCAAGCCATTCCGGAAGACGTCTACGTCTAATGATCCTGTCCAAGATGCAATCGACATGTTGCTGGATCCTGTAGCACAGAATAATGCACAAGGCCGGAGACCACATGGTTTCATTTGTCTTCATGTCGATGACTTGTTCATGGCCGGAGACAAGGTCTTTGCAGATAAAGTGCTTGCCAGCATTCGTAAGGACTTTAACGTAGGCTCGGAAGACAAGAATGACATCATGTTTGTTGGTCAACGCATCAAGTGGAAGACTCATGATAAGCAAGGACCTTACATCTCTTGTGACCAAAAGCTTGCAGTAGATGCTGTAGAGGAAATCAAGTTTGATAAACATCTAAATCAAGGAACTTAACAGGAACCCAAAAGTTAGGGGAGTAAAGGTTTCCAAAGCATATACCAGACATATACCCAGCATATACATGGTATATAACTCTGTTTGTGCTTGCTATAGACTCCTTATAGACCATGGGTATATATAGGATTAAGTTGATCATACATGTAGAAATGTAGTTATTCTACAAAAGAACTCTGAAATCAGTCGTTCACTTGAATCAAATCAGCAGTCTTTTCTTTCTCCTGTCGCTGCTTCGCAGTGCAAGTTCAATGGCACAGGTATGCTTTTCTTCACACCTGCTTCATTTTGTTTTCTTTTTATCTTTTGGTTTCTTGTCCTTTTTGGACTTCTTTAAATTGCCTTTTGGCGACTCTGAATTCGACCTTTGCTTCTTGTCCTTTTTTTTGGACTTGGTCTGCTGCTTTGACTCGCCTTTTCTTTTTGGCGAAACTGAACCGAACAGTGCAGCTAGAGGGGATTCCGACAATGAATCCTCTTCAAACAAATTCTTTGGATCCTCAGCGCAACCTCCCGGAACGTTGGCCGACGATGAGGCGAGAGCATCATCACCACCAGCTTGGCCTGGCTCGACAAACACGACTCAACAACAAGAAAAACAAGAACCAGAAGAAGAAGATGAAGATGAAGATGAAGATGAGGATGAACAACAACAACAACAACAACAACAACAAGAACAAGAACAAACACAAGAGACAACAACAACAACAACAACAACAACAAACAAAACAAAACAAAAAGATAGAGTTCACACTCAGAGTACTTCAGTTTAAATTATACCACATCTCAACAGAAAAACAGCAGACAGAGTGCAACCGAACCACCTTCGTCATTCTTTTCCATGACTTTGTCTTCCAGATCTGGATGAAAGGCTTTGGCCAGTGCTGTTTGCATCATCTCTTTAGTTGGCTTCTTGGCGCAATCCTGATTCCAAAGAAATCAGATAGTTCAACCATATTTGATGAATGAATATATTATATACGTTCCCCCAAATGCATTGGGAAACTTATGATGATGATAACAACTCCAGATTCAGCATCTCGGCATGGCATGGGTCTGGCTGGGTCCCATTAAACAAACATAAGAGGCTACTAAGGCTCACCCAAGGAACTCGGCCCTTCTCCTCATGGTTTCTCCACAGAAATTCTAAGCAATATGATAAAGCTGCTAGCCTGCTGTTTGATTCTGCTGCTGTCGAGTCCGTGGCAGTAGATGCCTTCCGCTGGGGCGACCAAGTCATCGCGACAGACTTAGTCGGTCTGCCACCTGGGTAGTATGCCTCGAACGAGGATTTCCCAATATCCATGCACAGGACACATTGCCTCCAAATCGGTCGCAATGATTTAATGCACTCTGGGGTTGCGTGTTCTCTCTCACCACGCTCACCAACTTTTCGTGTCACTTCCTCCTTGAATCTCTTCTCAGCGATGGATTTATCCAACTTCTCCCTCAATGCCGCAAAGTCATTTACGACATCTTCCCGTGGCATGGCTTTCAATGCCCCGTCTGCTATCTCATCTGGCACAAAGCTTTCACGAACTTTGCCACCGAGCATTTCGAGAAGCATGTCAGTTTGCTCCTCCGTTGGCAGATCCGGAAAGACATGCAGGATGATACTCCACAGCCAAGACTTTTTCCCCATCCGCTTCTCACCCATTTTGACGTGCTTTGCTCCAATTCTCCGAACTATTAGTTGCAACAGCCCGTCTGTCAGACCATCTGACAAACCACTTTGAAGCATATGCCGCAGGAGAGATTCTGGGGGACCTGATTGCTTCAGCAACATACCGTGATGCCGCAAGGCTCGTGGAAACTGATCAGGAGAACCTCGAAACGATTAAATTGGCCGTGAGAGACAAACAGACAGAGTCAAACAGACAAAGCCACAGACAGACAGAGTCAGAAACAATGTGTCATTTAATTACTTGAAAACCAAGCGACAGACGGTATAAGGTATTCCTGCAAAATCTTCGTTTTTGTCAGTGCGCTGCAAGCCGCTGAGCCGAGTGTTGATCATGAATTGGAGGTTTGAAAGCGCAGTCCACTCAAAGTCAATTGAGGACTTGAAATAAGTCTGAGAATCTGCCAGAGGAACCACTTCAAGTTTCCAGCCAAGACATACGTACTCCCGGAACCCAAGGCTGATGAAATAGCCATTGTCTGATTTTCTTTGGAATAGTAGACCCCGTTGTAGAACTATTCCAGTCCATAAATCTCCAATTCCATCATACCCAAAAGCACGTGTGGTATCAAGTGCAACCATTGCAGCAATGGCCCTTTCCTCTGCCTCCGTCCCAGCAGGCTTTACATCCTGACTGATGATTTTCTTTCACATTTTCCTGACCGACATCATTTGAGTTTAAAACCAACATGATTCATTGACTGAGACGACCACGACAAACATAAATAAACAGGCATGCCAATTAATTGCCATGCATCCTGATCAGGTTGACTTCTCTGAGTAGAGTCCTTCAGATGTTGGATCGCCTGGTCCACAGCGGTTGAAGGGATGCTGGATTCAGCTCGTTCTTTGCGCGGTTTGAAATCTTGGACAGTGACCTGGTGCGCACTGCCATAAGCGGCTAAATCTCCCCTTCCCAAACGCAGCCTCGCACATGGTAGCCCATCCAAGCGTTTAGACTCTGCAGCAACGAACATGGCGCGTGGGAGGTTTATGTCTTTACGACGGTTGGCACGCGCTGCATTGGTCAACTCTTGCAAGATGTCCTCCTGCGACGTCTTTGTTGTTGACGGACCACTGAATAGTCTCCAGGTGAATGCCCAAATGCTCTCTTTCTGCCACCCGGAAGCTCTGCATTTGGCAATCAGAAGCCTGATGGCTTTCAATCGTGGCCACCATAGCTGATCAATGGCCTCACGCAAGGCCTTGGCATCACAGTCACACATTCCGAGAGGTGTGGCACGATAGTGTGACATCTGAACAAATGTAACAATGAAATGAAGAATCGAATAACATAAATAGTGACTGAACTGCATTTAAGTAACAACCCGATCAGTGTTGTTGTGATCTTGCAGTGCCTCTACTGCTTCAAGATACACCTTTGCCATTGCGCAAAACCTCCTAAAGCAGTCATTTGACCTCCCTGAATCCTCGTCGAGAATTGCTGCCAACATTTCGGGTAGTGTCTTGGAGTAGCTGAGCAAGTGCCAAGCGCGTTCTGACGCCATGCAAACAGTTAGCCTCCAAAAGTGCTCTGCGTTGGCCACTTGGACATCTTCAGCGGTCTTCTCACCAGAAATTTCAAGACGACGAAGCACGTCTGAATCATGAATCTGAGAGAAGAGAAGAGCAATCTCTTCTCTCACCCACCCCATGTTGGCCCGCTCAGCTTGAAATTGTCGGTTTGTTTCCGGGTCGCTGCTGGAGTGTATGCTTCTCAAGTGTGACTTGAAGAGGGGCGTCTCACAATAGTCCACCCTGACAGAGTGAACTAAATAATTATTAATTATATAGTAAGTAGTTTGTTCAATACTTATTTTTCAGTCGTGTCATTAAATTACACACATTGAATCGAAAACAACACTACTAATATCCAGAAACAAATATAATAAAACTCGAACCGCTGGTGCTGAACAGAGCCAAGAATCATACGAGCTTTGATCTGCAGATCGAACAATTGCAGAATCACAGTTGATAGCTGCAGACTGTTGACATTGGCATCATGAGCACCCTTTTTGATCGCCTTGATGTCTAGAGTGTGAGATTGTGCAGCCTCCATTTCCTGCAATGTCAGAGTCATCCAAGTGCACTAATAATTTGTGATTTGAATCGACAAGCCACCTAGTAGTAGGATGAATAATCCCTTCAAACTACAGAATCATTTCATCTCAAGATTAATGGTGCGCACTCTCCTCCTCTGCCACTTGTCCAAGCTTTGACATTGATGCACGTGGCGCGGCTTTGACATCTCCGCATAAGAGGTTCAGTTTCAGATCGGTGGTCCATGTGCTGTCAAGCCCTCCATGTTTGGAAGTTCTGGTCGGATCATCCAATGAATTGAGTGGAATATCCAGCAACTCTTCATCGTTGCCCTTCAATGAGAGACCGCGGAATCTGACCAGCCAACTGAACCACAGCCTTTGACGAACCTTAGGAATGAGTTTGACTTGAATTGAGTTGAATATACATAAATAAAATAACAATCCTGACATATTACATAAACTATATATATAAAACTTGTGTACCTGTAATCCTGCTCTGTCTGACCCCTGCCATTGACTGATGTGCAACTGAAGTGCCCTATCCTGAGGGCGAATCGCTTGCACTGCGCAATCCAAAAAGTACTCGTGAAGCTCCTGGTTACTCGGCCGCCTTGCCAAATTCCAGTCTCGTAGAAGATGTTCGGAGTGTTCCAGAAAAGCATCACTATTTGGTCCAAATATATCTCGATACATTGACAGTGCTGCTGCTCTTTGATTTTGAAAAGACTCGTCATTGAAGACACCACCCCGATTCGCATTCATGCAAACCATAAGAGTAGGGATGATTCCTAGTCACAACCAGTGCAGTGCAGCGCAGTGACATCACGTGTCTTTGACAAATTTGATAACCATCAAATGAAAATGAAAAAACACAAAATTCATCCAACCACTATAAAAAGCTAGCAAGCCACTGCCAAAGCCCGAATGATTCAATGCCTTCACAGTGCAGTTGTTGTCCATGTGCAGACCATCGCCCCGAAGCAGTCCCATAATGTTCGTTTTGTAGAGGAGATAGTGAACGTTCTTAGTCCTGAGTCGAAGAGATGTCAATCAGTGAATCAAATTGAAATTTGACAAAACGTTGTCAGCGATGGTTTGACAACTTGACTGACTGACCAACATTGCATGTCAGTGTAAGTAAATGGAGACAACGCTACTAGCGCACAAACAAGCATCTGTGACCCTTCACGATCTGCAAAAAAGACAATGCAAGGCACTTGAGACAAATCTAACGATCTGAGAATGTCTGAGTCCTCAGGGATATCTAATGGGTCTTCGTCAAATTGGGACTTGAACCTGTCAATTCCGATCTCAAATGTGCTCAATCCAGATGAGAGGGCCAACAATGCTTCTATCGGAGCTTTCTTCAAGACCTTGCTCACAGTGCGTGCTTTCTTAGCTGCATTGGGCGCTGATACTGGTGCCTGTGCAGCTGCTCTCATCTGCTCCTCACAGAAAACCCAGCCAAACTTGAGATTGAATTATACTTGATATAAACAAAGAAAGATCAAGAACTCCATATTTGCCAGATTGTCTTGTATTGCAAGTCTGCAGCGCAACATCATGTCAGACAATGTGAAACAGACAGTGTCAGAGAGCTACGACAATTCAAACAAGTCACTACACGGTGGACCACTTCTTGTCTATCATGATCATCCAGTGTGTCCGCTGCGCTGTTGGTCAATGGAAGCGCATCAACCACCTGACAGGTTGAATCTGTTTGATGAGTAGACTGGAAACAAACCCTGCAGTGTAGCTGAGTGAGGTGACAGACAGAGTCGTCTCGGTTTCAACGACTCATTATTATTGTGAATGACAGTGACACTGCAATTTAAATTCAACAAGCAAGCTGATTCAACAAATTTATCTAGCGCTTTAGACTAGTCAGTCATTCTGACAATGGGTCATGAATCATAATACGACTGATGGTGGATGTCCACGAAGGCAAGGGAAACAAGGAAACCCTTTGGTAACTTTTTCAATTGCGACCCACGCTCGGTCAGTCAGTGAGTAGTCCAAGCGATTCCTGGTCAGCCTGTGACAGCTGATGATCACGCGCCGCCCTTGTCCACAATTGGGACAGGACAGCTATTCCAAATCCTATTCTTAGAATAGGAAGACTGCATGATCAGGAGTCAGACATGACTTTCACATGACTGTTGTCATAAGTGGGTAATTCAAATTCGGCCGACTCACTCGGTTCACTAGATTCCTTAGCCTGCGGGGATGTAGTTGCTGAGCCTGATGAAGTAGAAACAGCGTCGGTGTCATGGTCAGGTATGTCAGCGCCAATATCCGTCCCCACACAAAAATTTGCATGCCGTGGAGTTCCAGGTCCATCCGAATCAGACTTGGTCTCTTCGTCTTCACACTCATCTCCACAAGTAGTAGAGCCATCATCTAAGTCATCAAGACGGGCCATGTTGATGATCTCCCAATTCCACCCGGGTCGGTGGCAGGACCGGCGAACCACTGCTGGAGTGGTGACTGGTTCAATCTCAGAGTCCGAGTCAGGGGGATTGAGCAGCAAGAAATTGGTCCAAGTAGTTGGGGGAACAAAGTTGTCCATGCGCCGCTTCTTTCGTTGTTGGCATTCTTTCCAGAGCTCAATTGCCTCTGCTTCATGATCCTGAACCAAGCATTTCCATGAATGGCCCAAGGATGGGTTGGCCAGGGGCGACACAGTGCTGGCTCGCATGACTCCAAGAACTAACTATCCACAGGCAGCAACGACAGCTGTACAGAGCAAAATCCTACTGATCAGCAACAAAGCAAGTGAATTCAAAACCAGTCAAATTCTAACCCGACTGTTGACGTGAGAATTACTGAATCACTCAAGAAGAACAAGTCAATCTTCAATTGAGTCCAACTTAACTTGTTACCTGAAGACTGAATCCAATGGACAACGACGACTGCTCCAAGGTTATTAATCTGTAGTAATTACCTCAGGCTGGGGTCCTGGTCGGCAGTCAACCGGCAATGAGTTTTTGTTTTTGAGGCGATCGGCAGCTGCTTGTCGAGGTCTGAATGTGGCATCTGTGCACAGCAGAAGCAGGCCCGTCAAAGCAACAGTAACAGGAACCTGTCATTGATTCATTCATTGTATCAACACCGGACTGAGTGCATGAGGAATATATGTTACTTGATCCTGACCACAGCTGGGCCAGCCCACCCGCTGCCAGCCACATCAGGCCAAAGTAATGCACCTTCGCAAAAAGCACCTCGATTCATGAATTGTCCAATTGCCCCGCATCTCATCAGCAAGCATCAGTAGTCATTCATTCGATTTCCATTCAACTAAATAGAAATGGCCTTACTAGTGATAAGTCGTATAATGATGAGTAGTAGTAGTCGTAGTCTAGTGGTTCTTACTATATTATGTTATAATAAAGCGGCAATTGGACACGGTAGCGGCAGATACGGTAGCGACAGACCAGTGACACTGACAGATCACTGCGCCGACACCTAGTCTAGTCACATGGATTGGTCAGCTGCAGTCTGGGCAAATCAGAACAGGTACTGGAAACAGAGTGTAGTCCATGTTACATAAATTAAACAAACATATACAGTGACAGTATATCAATAAAGGTTGCGCCCAGTTTCCAGCTGACTGAGGCTGTACAGACTACAGAGCCGTAACAAATGATGCAGTGCAGGAACCCAAAACAAAGGCTTTGTCAAAACAGCTGGTTCGACATGGCTTGTAGTCTGCCCAAGTTCACTCAGTCTCAGCAAAATCAGGCCAGAAGGAAGTCTGGCCAGGAATGCCTGTCAAGCTGAGGCTTTGAGCGGTGAGGAAATTGTCAGTGACAGTGATTGAAGGGTTTACAAGTGTCAATCTGGTGAAAATGAATCCATGTCAATGTACATCATCTTAATCGCATTGCATTTTAATGCTGTTCAAACAGGACCCACAAAAAAGGCCCTGCCTGTCTCCGGTCCACCGTCATTTCTTGCTTGGTGCCCTGGTCCTGCGCCGGGCCGGGCAATTGAAACTTACCGACCTTCTCTCTAGTCTACAGTACAGTGCCCCAGAACATTTTCAATAACTCTAGCCTATCACTGCCTAGAAATCCCTACTACAGAAAAGATTTCAAAAAATTCAAACCGTGCTCAATTCTAACAAAAGCAAATTTATATAAAACCTGATGTGAGCTGGCACAAATTCTCCCAGAAACCAACACCACAATCAAAGCGCAAAAAAAAACCTAGGAGTCAGGAGTCAGGAGCTCAAAAGTAGCATTACAAAATCACATCAATATATACCATATACATACAACCAGTTGGCTGTATATGCCTAGCATATAGCCGGTATATACAGCCACAGGCTGTATATATACTGGCTAGGCTGTATATACCGGCTATATGCTAGGCATATACAGCTAACTGATGTATGTACATGGTATATATTGCATACATTGTGACATATGAACTGACTGCTTGTCACAGTCCTTGGTGCTTTCGGTTTTGCTGGAGACGCTGGCGCAGGAGAAGGTGCCCATGGGAGAGTCCCAGTTGGTTTTGCTGATCCAGACTTTGTGCCAGCATGGCCAACAGCCTGGTTAGTGGCAGCTTCCTCAGTGAGAGGCGGTTTTGGCACCTCAATTGGTGGGTAACGCTCCGCAGAACCAGGTGCTTCAGGATCAGGGGTGCGCAATTCATGGGCCCCAGGCACTGCAGACTTCTCCTCCTTAGTCTCAATGCTTTTCTTGAGCTTTTCAATCTCCACATCCTTCTCTGTGATGCAGATGTTGGCAGACTCCAACTCCTCCTGAACTTGAAGCAGCTTGTCATCCACATTCTGCTTCCCCTTCTTGAGTTCCTCAATGGTTGTGTGTGCTGCGGTGAGCTCATCTGACATCTCAGACAGCTGTTTCTCGTGCTTCTCCTTCTCATGTTGGTTCGCTGTTTGCTCGTCGCACAGCTGCTTCTTTGTGGTTTCGAGCTCATGTGCCAAATCCTGATTCTGAACACCCACGCCCTCATCCAAAGACCTTTTGGTCGAGGCCAGCTGCTGTTCAAGCTCTATTGTCCGATTCTTTTCCTGGTCAACTGATTCACGCAGTGCCAAAAGATCACTTTCCAGCTGATCTTGACGGCCAAGGGCAGCATCTCGATCGGCTTGAGCTTGTGCAAGATTCAGGGTCAATGACTGGACCTCGTTCTTCTGTGATTCGAATTGGCTCTGCAAATTGGCCAGCTGAGCCGCTGCACTTTCTGACCCAGCCGTTGACACAGCCAGTGGCTCATCATCCTGTCAGCTAAATGTTATTAATCAATCGGGACTGGACGGCAAAAAGTTGCTATGACGACTGGCACAGTTAACACAGTTAATTTTGTTTGAGTGAGTGTTTAAACATAGAAAGCATACATGTTGATGTCGGCAGAAAACAGTGAATCTCTGCATGGTCCTTACGCTGTCGCTTGGCAGGACGACCAGTGCTTTCCAGTTCTTCATCTCCAAATAGTTTTGCTGCCTTATTATTACACGTTTCTATTAGAGCACATCTATCAGAGCACATCTCTATTAATATTAATTCCAATCCAAGTCCAAAAACAATAATCAGTTACTACTTGAACCAAAGTGGCTGTCATCAGCTTGCCATTCTGCACTGCATCCTCAATTGTCAAAGACCTTGGGCGAAAGCACTGATCACCACTCTCCATCATAATATCGACGACCCACTCATCGGACTTTGGCAACTTCGGAAGCCAACGTGATTGCTCATCCGCCTTTCTGTAGGCATACCAACGCTGCTTGCCCGCTGAATAGCACGCTTGAACCTGATGGATTGCACGACGACTGGTCCAGTGTCACTGAAGTAATTAGATTTTTTCCCATTTCAAAAACAATACTGAAACTGTACAAAAAGTATATATTTTAGTGAACTGTTGTTCATGCAAGCGAGCCTGTGGCTGCTCAGAAGCAGCAAGGTCATCATCATCTTCGTCTTCAGGAGAAGGTGGCTCGGGTGGCTCTGAGCCCAGCGGTCCAGACTGTGGCTCAGAATCCGCCTGACCGACAGCAATGCAGCAAATGGCAAATTGAATATAATATATAGAAATATTATAGCAACTCGTTCAAATTAATAAATGTAATATATTATAAATTAAGCCAGTCAGTCTTATCAGTCAATAATGATAGTTGGTCTAAAAAGTATCTATTTTGGCAGTCAATTCATGTCTTGCCTGGGCGGGCGATGGGACAGCAGGAAGGTGTGGATTTTGAGCTTGACCAGGAGCAGTGGCAATCGGTTGAAAAGCAGCGGCAGGCTGCTGTTGAGTTGCCAGCTGCAAAACATCTTGCATAAATTCACGAACCCAATGACCAATGGACCCGTTGGAGATGTAGTATTCACCATTCTCCCTCACACTGATGGCTGATGATCGGGTTTTCATCGTACCATACACCAATTGAACATTATTGTGGTCAAACGAAATAAATTGGCAACATTGAAAACATGATAAAACAACTTCACAAGGCACGGTGAGTGGAGCAGCTGCCATTGTCCATCTGGACACCATTTCGAAGAGCCCTTGTAGTAAAGCGCATACCTCTGCCCGTCTGGTGTCGGCAAAAGAGTAGGTGCAGCATTGTCCTGATTGGATTGAGCCTGTTGAGCCACTGGCATTTTGCCTCTGTCCGTCATGATCTGGATGATCTCGTCAACTGACTTGTTGAATGCCTCCTCCGACCGCTCGACACGGCGCTCATGATAGCCCTTCATGTTGTCCAACCAAACGTCACCTCACTCACTGAGTGACTGACGGATGACGACAAATTCATTTAAATCAAATCGACTTAATATCACTAAGACAAATGAATCCTGTACTAACCCAAAAACAAAATGTAATCATTTCTGGTCAGTTGCGATATCGTGTCTCCAGTGGCTCACTTGGTGCCAACCCAGTCACATATTCAACAACTGGCAGGAGTTGCTCTTTGCTGTAGCCCTTGACAAGTGGGCTGCAACCTTCTATGCTGTTCAAAGCAAAGAGCAGCGATCGAAGATCAGACAGCCCGACATCACCAATCCTCGTCCACTTTGCAGGGAACATGTTCCCCGCCGGTGCCTTTGCCCGACATTCTGTATCCTTTCCACGAGAAGGAGGCTTTGAAGCTCGTGATCCAGGAGTACCTCAAATTGTCAAATGTCCAAGCCAATTGTTCAAATCACTCTGAGAAGCCCTTGTTCTCTCTGAAAAGAGCCAAAGCATAAGCAACAACACCAAAACCTTCAGCATAATAAGAAACACATAAATTGCAAGTAGGATGCTGCCAGTAACATTTGCCCGACCAGGCACACTAGGTGGGTTCTGAGCCAATGCAAAGGCTCCGGGCGGCAGAGGCGGCGGCGCAGGAGCACTCACGACCATTTGAAATCCAGCAGCAGGCGGTGGAGCGGCAGCCGGCGGCGGCAGCCGAGGCGGTGCAGGCATGCTAATGCGCTGCCCAGCAGGAGGAGGAGGTGCAGCCGGCGGCACGGCATGTCTTATTGGCTTTCCAGGTGCACCAGTCATTGATACACCAGGCCAGCTCAACTGACGACTGTGACTGAGCCTTCCTGCTGACAGATTCCTGATCTGAACCAAATCCCACCGGTCCGTCCAGAGCCAAGCCAAGTCAACAGTAGCGGCACTAGCCTAGCAGTCTTTAGTAGCAGATTAGTAGTAAGTAACAATAATAGTAGATTTAGATAGTAGTAGTAGTAGTAGTAGTATTAGTAGTAGTAGTAGTAGCTGTAGCGGCTAAGTTTAGTTTAGTAGCAGTAGCCGGTAAGTAGTAGTTTAGTAGTCGTAGTTTGTGACATGTCAATGTCGTCAACGACTGTCAATATGTTAATTATTAGTCATTGTCTGGAGAGCGGCAAAGGTATTATCAGTCAGTTATGTTGTTTGAATGAAACTATATATTGATTGGTCAAACTCAAACTCGTCCTCAGAGAAAAAACAAAGTCTTCTTTTCCTACTGGGTTAGCGCTGTTGAACAATTCCAAGATGAGACAGACAGACTGACCGGCTGACTGACACAGCAAACTGTCTGTCAGTCAGTGTCAGTGTCAGTCAGTGGTGTCTGACATCCCACCACTGAACCGAACACAACTAAGCGCTGTCAGCAGCCACATTCCAAAAGCACTCACATGATCTGCGTTTCCAGCATATTTGCTGCCCCTTCTCATGTCTGGAAAAAGCACTGGTCTAAGTCCAGCTGCATTTGAGAGCTCAGCATATAGTGGCCAACCCAGGATGCACAAACGCTCACGTGGGGTTATGATGGTCTCTGACATAGGATGCCACAGAATCCCCATAGACTTGCGAAATGACGGAAACCTGTTGCCTGCAGACCAGCAAACACGAGAATTTGGATTGTCTCCGAGATGGAAAATAGCATTAGGGTCTTGCCTTGCAGGAGAATGAAATTTCTCAAGCCACTTCTGCTCGTAGACCGCCAAACGCTCCTTCTCGGATGGCAACAGCAGGTACTTGAACGAGTTGTACATTGTAGCCCTGGACTCCTTCTTTGGGCGCACATGGCGTACCTTAGACGATTGGATTGATTGCGCTGACCAATTTTAATAATACTACAGTAATAGTAGCAAACGCGCAGTGTGATTGGAAGTATTATATTAATAAATGTGTCTGACACTGATTTATTAACAAATAATAATTGATGCTTTTATACAACTTGTGCCGGCCTACCTGCACTTTTGCTGAGATGCCTCAGCCAAATCCAGTTCACATTGACGTAGCTCTGCAGGTGTTGCTAAAAGGCAGTCATTGACATTGATGGTCGAAGCAATTGTCAGCCGGGCCTCCTTAACAGACCAGCTAACACGATCAAGAGCGTGGTGAAGGTCTGTTTGAATCTCAACATCTCCTGATGGGGCAGGCAGTGGTCCAATCAGATTATCTTGATATCAGTTGATTGATTGATTGATGCAGTTGCGATGCAACATACTACGCATCTGTTAAAAACTACTATTATAAATATTATATACATATGTATATTAACATATAGTAAAACAGCAATATGCTTTTTTCACCAAACACTGACTGTCCTCGACGCATCAGGCAGATGAACAATCTCATCCTGGACAAGTATTCACATGCTGCATCAGATGGCTCTACGTAGAAGGCTTTGATGACATAGATATCTCCCATCAGCTGTTCCACAATCTCTATTGGCATCTCTGGCACATTCTCAAGAAATATCAGCTTTGTACAAGACTGACGGTGCCATGACAGAAGTGAGAGGATAACCAACATGCTGGGGCCTAAAATGCCCAGCTGCTTGCCTGCAGGTGAAAAGTCCACACATGGTACACCGCTGATATCCACATCACAGGCATGAAACCTGCAGTATTGCTGGTGCCTGTGGCACCAAATTGACTTATGATCTGCTGCTGGCGCGCACATGACTCTTGCAATTCTGTCACCCAGCGTCCAACTCATGAAATCTGACGCTGAAGTTCTCAGGCTAGGTGAATGGTCCAATACATTGACTCCGACATGCTCTTCTGGTTCATGGCAATACGCAGTCAAAACATTCTGACACCCGCGGTCACTGTCCTTGGTAACTTGTCTCAAATCAAAAGGAACATTTGACATAAGTATGAAATCATGACAGACAAACAGCAAAATATTATGACAACCTCTAAGAAGTGATTTGAATCCAACAATGGAATCTGATTGCTGGGAAGCTTCAACAGAAAAGTGGTGTTTCAAGTGGGGTTCTAATGGAAAGCCACAGGCATTGATCGCTGCTGGAAGAAACCCCTGCAAGATAAGCTTGTCAGGGCCAATGCCAGAGCAATGGGAAGAGACCCTTGCTGGTGACATCAAAGCTGACTCCTGGATTGGGTAGACCACTTCAAGCTTGCGTTGCATGTGTTCAAGTCATAACGCATTTGTTTTTTTTCTAAAGCTAGGACCGCAACAGTCCATGTTTGTCAACTGCCTGTCCTGGAGAGCCTGAATCCCATGAATTTCAACCAGAGTAGACAAAGTCACCTTTGCCCATTCAAAGGTCGAAGCAAATGCTCTGGCATTTGCTCCGCGGCCATCTCGGTGGCGCACAGCAAGCTCCATTGCCAACGAATCAACCCCGGCAGGGCGCTGTCTTCGCAAAAAACTCATGGAATCTGGACATGTAACACATGCATGTTCAAGCATTATACCATGACGATCCTACACTGACGCTTTCATGCTTGGACCAACCAGCACTGCCACAACTCCAAGTTGTTTTGTGATCCCTTACTTCCCAACACCATGAACGGACAGTTAAGCCTGCCTGCGGGAAGGTCATCGCAGCCAGCTGCTTTGTGAGGCAACAGACGGTCATCACTTCTACCTTCATATTGCCAGCCATGCCAGCGTCCCACAAGACCTGTTCACAAACCAGCAAATGATCAAATGAGTTTCAATCTTGATTCATAATCTTAGCTGTGTAATGAGAATTACGGTCATTAGTTCCAATTTCACCAGGCATAATGTGGAATTTGATGACATCAGTCTTGACGCTGAATACCGTTGGTTGGGGCCAGCCTGCATCATCGAACTGTTCTTGAATTCTGCGGTGCCGACGGTCTTGTAGCTGCTGCAGTAGGCCTGCGGCAAGTTAGTTGGCAAGCAGCACTCGCGTCGCTGTCTTCTGTCAGACTCAGACATTTAGATTTTATATTGTGCGCTAGGAGCACCATAATTATCCTGTGTCATGATTCATCATTGAACCGCAGTCGTGTGACGTTTCAAATGAAGTCCAGCCTTGTAGAAGGCGATGCATTTATTTTGATCATGATCGACAGCTTCTCGAACAGACTTCTTCTTCCCCTCAGGGGTGAAGCCAAATCAAAGCTGGTGTGCCCAAACAGAAAAGCTTTAACAGAACAAAGGTCTTTAAGCTTTCATGGAAGAATGCGGTTTTCGGGTACCCCCTCAGCCAGGCCCCACCTCTGTCACAGTCGTTAGTACCCAATCCAGGTATCCACTCGCTGCTAGGTCACGCACTCGCAACCCACTGGTCCAATCACCTTCATCTTCTACTGATGGGCTAGCAGCCAGATCCCTCTCCCACAACTCAGTGATGTAACGCAGTGCTGCCCGAGCACTGCGGAGGAAGACACCACCATCAGTTCTTGAGAACTGAAGAAACAAAACTGCAATCAGCTCACCAGGCGTGCAAAGTCTTACCTTAATTTGCAGCGCTTATTTGTCAAAGAACCTGATTCATAGTAATATCTAAATATATCTATAAATTTAAATATGGGTTGCGGCTCGCCACCCCAATAAAATAACAATGGAAAGAAACAAAGAAACTATGGACCAGCTGATTCAAGTTTCTGTGTTGTTGAGAAGTCGAGTTGAACCTGGAATTGTGATGTCCTCTGCTACCACAGCATTCCACCAGTCTAGTACTTGTTGACCAGCTGTTGGACTGATTCCCCGCAGCGCGTCTTTTGTTTGAAGAAGTTTGCCATGTGATATTGGAAGAACTGACCCCTGAAATGGCAATCCAATGGCCCGTCCCTTGTTCCGATCCATCACCATGTTCACAAGGTCACGAAACACCAGTGCACTTTCATACTTTCGCTCTTGGGTTGCAACACATGTTGACTCTCGCGTCATGTCCGACACCAAAAAACTCAATACAAAGTGATGAGTTCCATGGGCGTTCTTCAAGAAAGCTTTGTCGCTATCAATCACATAGTCATCCCAACATTCAGCCTGTCGTTTCCCATCCGCTGAATGGTTGATTTTGGGGACTGGTAGGTGATCCCCAAAAAGCGTGTGAAAAGTTTCACTGAAGGAAACCTCCTTGGACGCAAGGATGTTGTGAATGCGCCTGGCAGGGAAACTAGCAGACAATGTTAACCGGTTTCTATCTACATTCAATTGTTTCAGATTAAACGTGCTTCCGCTACAATGTTTCAGGATTCCTTGCCTGGACTTGGGGTATAGTGCTGCTTTAAATGGCTTCAAGTCTATGAAGATCACCCTTCGCTGCTCAAAATCTGCCGGCACAAACGCACTGATCTCCGGACAAGCCCCATGAGCGGCCCATCTGACTCTTGCCATCTGCCACCATCAGACTCTCTGAGAAAGTGATCGGGTAGAATTCTGTGTATGTGTCTGTGTCACGGTTTGCGTTGTCTGTGTGCTCATCCGGTGGGAACTTGATGGAATCTAGCGTAATTAACAATTAAAAGTCATGAGTCAAGCCATTTAGATTGCCAGTGCCTCCAACTTCATGAATGTCATTTGGAGCCATAACTGTGACAACATCCACACTTGTGGCACATATTGCTGAGCAACCTGCTACTCAACTACCCTAAATTTTAGTTTCCTGCAAAGTCCGTAGACTAAAGGACAACATTGCTTGTAATCCTCAGATGCATACAGCATATCGATCTGTTTTAGGCCAGCTTAATTGGCTACAGAGTCGAACGCAGGTTCACTTGTGTTACAAGTTCTCCAGATGTGCGTCCGCCGCTTCGAGTCCGACCATTGGTGACGTTCGTGAGATCAACAAGGTTGTTCGTACAATGAAGAGCCAATATGTAGATGCTCGATTCTGGCCTCTCAAGGGCAGCCAACGCATCCTTGGCTTTCCTAATGCATCGTACCGAAACAACAGTGACAAGTCCAGTCAACGTGCACATGTCATCTATTTAGCTGAAGAAAGACAGCCATATAACTCTCGATATACCGAGAAGAAAGATAGCTCAGCCACACGTGGATCTATCATAGACTATGAGAGTCATAAGATTACTACTACTACTACTACTACTCAGTCTACCACTGTTGCTGAACTTCAAGCCTTGATGAGGTGTTTTGGCACATGTCTTTTCCTTCGTGCGCTGTGGGCTGATGTCAGTGGCCAGATTCTTCCTATCCACCTGCGAACAGACGCAAACAACCTGGTCACCACTGCACAAACCACACATCTCCCAGAGCAAAAGGAAACACATCACCTCATCCAGATGCTCAGACACGAGAGCAACACTGGCAACATCGATGACTTGAGTCATGTCGCAAGTGAATTTCTGTCTCGCTGATCCTTTAACAAAACACACCGCTAAACCGGACGAACTTGTAAGAAGCATAGAGACAGGAACACTCCGTCAGGTTGATGTACACCCACCTTTCCGTACACTTGTGAAACACAAGGCTTTTATAACTGAGTGGGTCATTAATAACCTGCCGGATCCACAGTTTGTTCTCACATTCTTTGCTGAAGACATATCAGACTGTGTGTATTCACTCATGTATGCCTCATGACATTTTTCTTGTGAATGTTTGTCTCAAGAAAATTTGTGTCTGCGACTGCATTTTCTGGTTCAAGCGCAATACTACGGACGAAGACAAGCTTGAGCATATTTAGTCTCTTTGATCATCATGGGCCGCAAAGTTCCAGCACCTGCTGCCGAGACTCCAGTTGCACCTTCTCAGGCACCGGCAGCCAAGTCCAGGCCTCGATCACCGAGCCAGCCCTCCACTGCGCGACCGGTATTACGGTCCAGACGCGGTGTGAGTCTTTCGCGTCAGAGCGATTCGCCGACTGAGGCGGCACCATCCGCACCTCGCTTCATTGATGTCGTTCGCGCATCTTTGTCGCCTGATGCATCCCGTAAGGGCAGCGGCCGACATTCCGGCCAGGATAAATCGAAAGGCAGAGGAAAAGGCAAGCGCTCGCCATCTCGTGAAGAGCGCGCGCCAGCGGTCGAATTAACACCGCGTGAGAGCATTAAACCGAGCCAGACTTCCGAACGCCGACATTCCGGCGGGAAGGGTAAGCGACCAGAGTCCCGCGACGCCGAACGCCGACATTCCGGCGGAAACGGCAAGGGCAAGAGTAAGGACAATTCCCGTGATGCCGGTCCTCGCCCCAGCGCCATGGACTCTGCGTTCGAACGGCCAGAGTACGGCGTCAGCTCAGCCTTCGTCTACTGCTTGTGGATGATTTGGTCCGGATTTTTCAAGTTCAGCGAAGAGGCCTTAAACCGGATCTATGAGAGCGAGCTCTACGATAAGATTTCCCGCGAGTTGAGCTGGATCCTCCGACATTCCGGATGGACCCATGCCGATCAGTCGCTCTCAATTTTTGAGCTGATGGCCGGGGCTCGTTTTAGGAAGATGCTCAGCGTTTGGGCTCACACCTGCCATGCCAAGGAAGACTCTGCCTTCCCGGCTGTGCAAAAGGCTCAGATTCAGCCATGGTGTGAAGCATCTGCCGAGCGCATTAACCTGCTGCTACCGCTTGCCATCACTATTATGTATAATCAGAAAGGCAGGTACCAGGTTGGCATTCTGAGCACTTCCGATCATCAGAAGGGTGAGAAGTTTGTTAGTAACCCTTCTCAGTGGATCCACCCAGCCGGTATGACGGCTGAGGATCGCAAGGAGCTGGCCCAATTATATATAAGCAGTACAGGGCAGCTCATGTTTTTGTGCAAGCCGTTTCCAGCCATTCGGGAGGTGCCGCAACTCCATTAACCGGCCTTAAGATCCCGAAGTGCCAGCTCTCCGATATGCCGGACACGCTGGTTCACATGACTGAGTATCGCCACGTCCGCTCGATTAAGCAGTACGGTCTCCTTCCCGGAGGCGTCAGTACAGCCGGCAATAAGCAGCGTAACATGAACCACTTCCTGCCGATCGACGGACTTTTGGTCTCCTATGAACACATTCGACCAACGGCCAATGTGATACTCGTCTTGTCTAAGGCTACGCTGGAAAAGCATCCAGAGCTCATGGAAGATTTTTGCCTGAGCAAGAATGGATACTTTTTGACCAAGGCCGTTATTCCGGCCGGTCTTTTCAGCCTTGCATGGGACATCCGGAACAATTGCTGCGTGTCAACTAAGCTGTGGGATGTCCCAGATTCCACTCCAGCCATGTCAGTACCCGATGAGCCGTACTTGCGTTTTTATTCTCAGCTCTATTGCGAGGTACTGAGGCTGGTAGGCAAAGGCCACGATAAGTTCAAGGCTGAAACCAGGCGGCTTGCGTTTAAGAATATTAAGATCCGCGAGGTCGAGGCATGGCGTGAGGAGGCCGAAGAGAAACTTGACCGCCATCAGCTCCACGGCATGTCCAAGATCCACACTGAGACATGGCTGAATTTTCTCTCCCTCGACGACGACTGGAAGGATGAAGCCACTAACATGCGTCGTCTTAAGAAGCGCTCGTTGTCGGAAACGACCGAGGAAGAGGGAGATGACCTGATTGATCTATAGACGATGATAATGACGACATGGAGGTCGATGCCGACATTCCGGCAGACGACGATGATGAAGTTCAGGTCATAAGTAATTTAGACGCAGCCATGGTGGACGACCTCGCGGAAGCATGCCAAAAAGGCACCTGGGTCAAGAAAGGCACTGTGAAGAAGGAAGAGTCCGATATGCCGGACGATCCTTCAGCAGCGGCCTCATCGTCTGCAGCAGTCAAGAAAGAAGAGAAGCAGAGCACAAGGGTCTGGTCCTCCCGCGCACGGTCACGAACCCCGTCTCGTACTGTCCTTAAGAAGGCTGACAATGCACCGGGAGCCGCCCGCACTCCGTCCGAGGGTCGCAGGGTTTCGTTTTCCGATATTCCGGAAACGAAGTATATCGAAGCAACCTCCAAGAAGCGTGCGACATCGCGGGCGCGGGAGGTCATCAGCGATGCAAGGAAAGCAGAAAGCACCAACTAAATTCCATCATCGCCCAGATGAGATGACCTGTTTGACCTGTGCAAATGCTGAAGTACTCTTCTTCTGCAGAGCATGTCGACATGGAACATGCCTTGACTGCTACCACGATGCCAGTATGCATTGTTCCTGCAACAGCATTTATCTCTGTTCGACCGTCCCAGACGCCGATATGCCGGCACCGCTGGGTGAGCACGAGCGCGAAGAGATCACTGCAGAAATTGATTTCACGATTCCCTTCGCAGCCGAGTCCGAGGGTTGGCATCCTGACGACCGTATGTCGGTCGATTGCACCGTTTGCAAAATAAAAAAAGACCTTGTTCTCGGTGGCGGCTCAACAGGTTATGCCGCGATGGATCGAATTGTACTCGAAGGAGTAAGCAAATACCATTACACGAACCATCCAACCTACAGGAGCCGTTCCATTCCCTCGATTGCTCAACATTGGGACGAACAGTCTGATGTGGCACCATACCCAATCATTCGGCCAAGTTGCTATTACGACTCCAATCGCCGATATACCGGCGCGGAGATGCGACAGATTGTCGAGCTAAGCCGTTCGTACATGCAGGGATATCGCGCGAATCAGGGAGTATTTGACCTCGATGAAGCCCGGCTTCTCCGGTCCACTGAGCACGTCAGTGTCCTGCTTCTCAACTTCGGCGATATCAATCGTACACCTCATTTCAACGGCAGGCAGCCGCTATCCAGGGATCTCGCCGAGACCGATCAATACGCTGTGCTTCCTCATTACCTTGTCAGGAACACAGCCCATATCCTTACTGGCTGTTAAGCAGGAACAGGGGAACCAAGAGGATTGAAGGA
>CAXAMN010024539.1:481020-510086 GCA_963970005.1 Durusdinium trenchii | reverse complement strand
TCTGGAATAATTTTGGAAAAATTTAGCATTATAGAGGGCCCATTTACCAATCAGCATCCAACATTAAAGGTTACCCACTTTTCCTAGGTAAGCTTGGCAAATCCCGCTCTCCCAGGTGATGCACAGGTTCTTCCTTGAACAGGAGGGCCCCCCCTGGAACCCACTAAAGTGTTCGTCTGATCTGCGGCCGCCTCAGACATTCACAAATGATCACAAAACGATGGACATGTTTGGCCACTGTGACCATTCCTTGCCCATGACTTGGAACGTTGAATCAAACCAAGGCCTTCATCAAATGCCGGGCAAGGCATCACAGAACAGTGGGACCACCCTCTGGTGCCACAAACTGATCACGTATCCTCTGGTGGTCTGGTGACTTCTCCGTCCACCTCTTTGGTGGCGCCCAGTGGCCAAGTAGAGAGCGAAGGCCCATCCGATGTCCGAGGGCAGAAAGCCATTCCTGGAAATCGGAAGAGCGGCGAGCGCCCAAGGCAAGCGCCGCTCGCGCCCCGTACATGTTTGGACTGACCGGATCACAATATGACATGTCTTATGACTGACCAAAATGCTGGATGGTCAAGTTGATGGGTCAATCTGGAGTCAAGTTGATGATTCAAATCCAGTGGATTTCTGTTGTCAACCATGACCTTCAAAGTACAAACTGCTCTTCATCACTCGTTGCTACTGCAAAAGCTGCGAATGTAGAGACTGCAGAACTCTGACACGATGAGAAGGATCCTGAGGCCTCCCGGAGATTTATACATGGGTTTACGGTTCAGAAACCAAGTGATTAAACATACATGTAAGTTGAAGCCCCATCTAATCAGGCGGCACGCGGCTACGCATCCCTTACATCTTGTGGACGTGCTTTCGGTTAGCAATGATCAGTCGTGACAGTTACGGGCTGAGTCACAGCACGTTTCAGGGTTCGCCAAGTGAGTGTCACGGTGGAAGCACTTGCACTTGCGCAACTCGCATACCAACAAAAACCTACATCTTGGGCTCCATGGACCCAATCCGAAACCAACCAAAAAGCAGTGTCTTTCGGAGATGTTTGGAAACATGGTCACCGCCCAGCGGTCAAATCGACTCGACTCGGTGTTACATAATTTGGCGAAGACCTGAGACTCAAGTCGCCAAGCATCAAGTTGGGATGAAAGATCAGCGAAAGCCCAAGCGCCCCAACGCCCAAGTAGAGGTGCTGAAAGGTGTCGGTATCCTTGGGAGAAAAAGCACGTCCAGTGGTAAAAGCATGTCCAAGTGGACACCGGTGATACTCCAGCCTCGCTGCACGAATGCAGGGCACCTCTCCACCGGTATTTCAGAGTGATGTCAACGGACCACCAATGGTCCGGTGTCCGGTGACCACAACTCGTCCAAAACCATGCGCAAACCGGTCTCATGAGTCACATTCAATAATAACAATATCCTTCCAGAACCCTCCTGTCGGGGTGTCCAATGCACTACCCCACACTATACCTATAGGCTTCCAGACAGGGCACCCCTTAGAGGCTCCTGGTTATCTTTATGTACCTTTGGGGCTCACATATCCATAGAGCCACTTTGCAAGACTGTTGGGGATTGACTTATATAAATCTAATTACTGTAGATGTTTGTTTGGGGTCACCCTACCTTTTCGATCCTTTTGGTGGATGATTCACTGAAACTCAGAATTTTCATGGTGCCTCATGCTTCCTCACCACGTTACTGTTGCTCATGAAACCCAGAACCTGCAAAGCCGTCCAACACGGCGCATCCTTTTTCACGGCAGAAAATGGCGATAGTGATGGGTCTAATGTGCAATCCTGTGGATGCAACACATGCACTCCAGCCTCGCCCTGAAAACAGACCAGAAAACGGCGCCGGCTGGAAACGCGTGGCCATGTGACCACGCCAAGCGCGAGCTTCGGGAAAAATGTCTAATTTTTAACAAGAGCCGCTGAAGCTCCGTTGAGAAGCCTGTAAAGAGGGCAGTTGTGTGTTCAAGTCAGCTTGTCACTGTTCGGTCTGTCCATGTTCTGTGGTGCCAAACAAGCGCCGGCGGGGAAGTATTAAAGTGACCATTATTGATATCTAAAATCAGTTGTGAGGAAAGAGGTGGCACACGTGCCCAAAGGTGGTATTGCACATGTCAACTTCTTTTTACCAATGGTCAATGGTATGGTTTGCGCAACCCATTCTGAAACCGGACTCACTGCGCTCAAAAGCTCGGCAAGCAAACCATGCGATGTTGAGCGATTGCGCTCGGCAAACCGTGGGCTTCCCGTTGGGACTTCAGCTCCCAGCTCACTCATTGCAAATGGTTCTTTCTGTCACCAATGTTCCAACCTGCGCGAAGTTCCGAGCAGTCATGAGTCATGAGCAGTCAGGGCCTCAAATTTGATGTCGTGATCAACTGATGTGCAAATGTCCACCTCAAATATCGTGCTGAAAACAACCTGCTGCGGGATTCCCTTGCAAACCAAGCCTCTACATTGGAATCACATGTTACCCCGGCGTGCCGAGGAAATCTCAGTCAGGTCACTAGATGAATTACTAGAGCCAGAGAATCTCAATCTCAACAAAGGGCTGCTGCATGATGCCGCCTGATTAACATTGTAGATGTGGACATGTTGTATAATATAATATATACTTTTAACATATATGCGCAAGTACGCTGTATGCATATAAAAATTGAGTAATTACATACAAATACATACAGCATCTATGTCTTCAGAATATGTCAGCTGCCATGTCCGCCTTTCTGGACCAAAAGACACGAAGAAGCCAGTCCGGCCGAGTCCGCCACCAGGCCCCCTCTGGCCTTGAGAGGCTCATCGCATCCAAGGGTGTGCGGCAATGGAGTTCAGGTCGATGCGCGCCGCAGGGTTCACCACGAGCCTCGAGGCGTCCGGTGTTCTTGCGGGCGAAGCGGCAGGGGTTCCTGGCGTTTTCTGGCGCAGGAAGATGTGGCATGTGATGTCATACAAGGCAGGAAGATCTGACCAAGCAAGTTCCATGCGTACCGTCCAGGCTCTCCCGTTGACACCAGCCACGTGGGATCTGAGGGGTGTACTCAGTTGCACATCCGATTGAAGAGTTGCCAAATAAAAACGGGCATCCAATTGGAAGTAGGTTTGGAGGTCGGGCATGTTTAGTCTGAGTCCGGAGGGCACGAGGTTCGAGGTTCAGGTATGGTTCAATCACATCTACCTGTAGTGGACAGAATCTGACTGCACAGAAGTTGAAACCACTGTGTTCGTAACAGAGTCATCCAAGGGCCAATTTCCACTTCCATGTTAGTGAGTCGGAGGGCATCACATGTGCAGCTGAGTCATCCAAGTGCCACCGTCCGTCAGGTCAAACCAAGGACGAAAACACATCCCCTCCCTCTCGCCATCGACGAACACAGAAAAATTGCCATAGAACAGAGCTCAGGGGGAAGCACCGCCAGAACAAGTGACCCCAAGGCTCGTCAGCAATTCAATCCGCCAAAAGCCTCCCAACAAAACGCTGGAGGGGTCGTGCTTGCAAGTTTTAACTGCCCAAGAACCCAAACGACATCGCAAATCACCAAGTGACATCTTGCTCAGCAAATCCATGAGCTGTGGAGATGCTCCCGGGATGGGTTGATATCTGCCGGCCATGACATCATCCTGCCCAGCTGAGAGATCAGCGTTGTACCCATTCTTCTCGTATGGCCCTGTCCCAGCCTCCCTGCTCCCCCGGCCGGCCGGTCTCTGAACAGTCACTTTCATTGCCCCACATTGGGCACAAAAAGAGCCATCGCGCAGAAATATTGTCTATCAAAAGTTACTCCAGTTTCTTGAGGGCTTCAAAGTCATCCATCAAACCAGTTTCCAGCCATAGAAACTGTTCATCTAGGTCTAGGTGTTGCTTCAAGTGCTTGGACATGCTCGGAGAGACTGCCCAACACCAGCAACCCCAAAGCGCGAAGAAAGCCATCCACAAAATGAAGAGCCGGATAGCAGAGGAAATCGCCCTCATCACAATCACTAGAAAAGCAATGTTGGAACCTTCAAGTTTATTTACCGAGTGAACAAAAACTTGACAATAAACTACAGTAACCGCTTGAAAATACCATCACTCACTCACTCACTCTCTCTCTCTCTCTCTCGCGCTCGGCACCGTCCGCGACGAAGATCCGCCGTCCTCCTCAGGAGGGAAGGGTGGGGTGCCCGCCACCATGTTGTACAGAACGCATCCCAAACTCCATACGTCGGCCTGCTGAGCGACGCGCCGTGGCCGACGGACTCCTCGACCAAAGCAATCGACCTTCGTCAACCAAAGTCAGTGACATCCTTCGTCAACCGGTCACTTCCCAACCAAATTTGCTCTCACGGTGGTGATGTGTTGAACGCCAGATGTTCACAAAAAACACGCGCGAGGAATCAAGAAACCCTGTGGCAAGCACTTGTAGAAACTGACAGGTCAACTTTGAATCAGAATCCCTTCAAACCCTTGCCAAATGCTGTTCCACAAGCACAGCATGATCATGAGGAACATCATGTATTGCAACCTTGGTACGTGTCAAACCGACGGCTTAGTCTCTGAGTCAGATCAAAGCCGTCCCATCGGTGCCCGGATAAAAACTCCAAGAATCACAAAAAGAAAGGAGCCCAGGGCCAACATGAAACAAGACTACTTTGACGTCCTTAATCTATTCAGCACTGAACACATATGCCAATGTTTCTTTGATCGCTTCTTCGCCGCACCAACCGAGCAGTGTCTTCCAAGTCCAGTCTGACTCGTCATCCTTTCTCTCAGCAGTCTGGTGCGGTCGAAGGGAGTCCTGAGAATCCTCTCAGGATGGTATGGGATCTACAGCCTATCATCCACAGAGTTTGGTGCGAAAAAGATCTTATGAGTCTGATGCACTCAAAAACAGAGGAAACATCATGACCAACTATCCAGGCATAGGCACGCGGCACGACTTGTTTTCGAGGTCACCAGGTCACTAGACGTACCACTCAAGCTCCATCTCACAAATCTTGTGAGGAACGTGGATCTGTTGATCCTTGTTTTGTATATGTGACCTGTCCTCATGTACAAGAAATCCATCAACCACGCCCAGCTGCTGGTTTGAGGGCAGCTCCATGATCCAGCCCAGCCCTCCCGGCCTTGCCATCATACGGCTTAGGCTTCATCTGGGCATACTGCCTCAGATGATTGGTGCTTGGAGCTGCATGTCATCCTACGTGGCCTCCGCCTTTTCGCTTTTCTCTCAGTGAGGCCTACGGGATGCCTACGCGAGCAAGTGCCAGATTGCAAGCACATAGCAAAAGCCTAATAACTGCAGTGGGAGGCACCAGGCCAGCCAGCAGTGACAGCCGTTAGCTGGGGGACCAATCACACCACCAAGGCACTTGCATCCGCTTCAAGCTACTGCAAAACTCCACCACAACCAACGCTTCCCAACGCTACCCTATGCTACCCGATCAGGCGGCAACATAACATTGCACTACGTACTTTCTTTCTTGGTTCGACCTGCCTGCGAAGTGATGCAAAGTGGGCTACTGGTTGAACATGAACTCCTGTTCCTACGCACAGGCCTATGCAGTCAGTTGGAATTCCGCATAATTCCGCTCACTGCACTGGCCTAGTGACTGGCCCAAAGATTTATTCATGTTATTATATATATATGATATATGTCATAATCTATTCTGGTTTCAAGGTAGGTGGCCCGCTTACTAGCCACCCAACAAGCTTGGACAAGGTCTTCTCAACTTCTCAAGAACATGCACTCCAAAACAACCTACGCAACAACCCTACGCACACAGCCTATGCAAACACTCACATCATCTCAAATCCACGAAATGCTCAAAGGATGGAACGACCTGAAAACTATTTATGGTATGGGACAATTAGGGAAACACATAAGCCGCCAAAACTGGCAAGCATATCATGTTCGCGAGGGGAAAGCGAGCATAGAAAGGAGAGTATCTGCTTTGTGCGAGATTTGAGGTTGCAAAAGGCTCTTGGGTTTCCTCTTCATGAGCACAGCTAGAAGAGTGCCCGCCTGGGAATTAAGTCATTACTGAATGATACAGCCTGGTGCTCTTTTCAGGTGCGGTTCAAGAGCTGGTGACTACTCTCACTTGGCACGTGTGTAGATCAAACAAACTTGGGGACCTGAATGGGCCTGACAGGGTCACTCGCACCGACTCACTCTTTCCAGAAAAGGGGGGAAGTCAGTCCAAACATGTCCAAAGGTCCTCGAGGCACAACTTCGATGCCCTTTCTCCTTCACTTCTCCGCTCCACGGCCCTTGAGACCTTCTCTCGCCCGAGGCGCACTTGCACGGGGAGGTCCACCATCTCAACTTTGGGCAAAATCTTGCCCTGACCTCATGAAGCTGACCCAGCGACCCCGGAAACCCGCACCAGTTCAGTGGGGGTTCGCCAGTGTGGCCGAAATGGAAATGACACCGGGGTGTTAAACGTGCCGTGAACATGCCATGAAACTGAAGGGGACAGAAAGGGCACGAACATGTCATGATTCAGGTCATTGCAGGGACTTCACTGAAAGGCCTCAAAGAACGGGCCCCAGTATGTAGAACCTGGTAGAACCTGCTGTTGAAACATGCGGAACTGACTGGAGCTGAAACGAAGATGAGTAAACACTGCGCAGCATACCGTACTTCGGTGTACAAGGCCTGCTATTGTGCGGGTGCTGTTTGAAATGATAATGGTCTGTACTGTCAAGCTGTGCAGTCTTGTATCTGGTATTGGAACATTTGATTGATATGTCGATGATAATGTAGACTGTTGATGGATAAAACAGTCTAATTTGGAGATGTGAAATTGTTCTGGTGGAGGTGGACTGTTTGATCAACAGTCTGTAATAATTACTATACCTGGACTGTACATGTTCACGCTGTTTCACACTATTCCTTGTCAATACGGACGACCCATAAAAGAAGATAGAAAGGGTCCACTGAGTCAGGCCATGTCGATGCTTTTGACGTTGAGGAGGCATGGAGCAGCTGAGCACATCTGGGCACCGTTCAGGAACAGGTCAGAACGAGGCAACTCATGATAACACGATATAACTCACTACTATATATAGTTAAAATATGCGCGTTAAATATATGTACGTATGCACCATGTTAGAAACACCATGTTGACAACTATATATGTATGTTTGTCTATGTTGACATCAAATGGTGTCCTATGTGCGAATGGCTCCAGCTTGCTGGACCCTCCGGCCAAGAAATACCCGAATACACCAACACCGAACGCGGGTGAATGTGGGGATTGTGCACGGAAGGTCTAGCATTCTGCAAGTGAATTCACTTACGTCCAAGCCTGCCAAGCTGCAAGCAAAGCAAACTCAAGAAACTCCAAACCTAACCAAGACTTATATAACCTTATATACCAAAATACTGTCTGGAGTTTTCAGCTGTCGGCTGCTACTTCCCCACTAGAACGCCCCAGCGCTCGGCCCTGTAGCTCTGAGCATCAAGCGAAGTAACCCAGAACTTCTTACCAGGTAGTCCCAGGTCTACACAGAGTCCCGGGACGAACAACCAGCCATTCTTCCCACATCGAGTGGCCTTTGTTGTCTCCAGTGACTTTGAAGGATCCATCGAAGGCTCCGCGAGAGGAATTGTCAAGCAAGCGGTCGCCCATCAAATCAAGGATGTCCTCGAATGTCGTGAGACAAAAGACTCCAAACGAAAGACTCTGAACGAAACGAGAGGTTAATGCATCCATGGAAGCCTTCCAAGCTTTTTGAATAGCTGCCGTTTGACTTACATAAAAAAAACATCCAATGCATTCCAATGTCCATTCAAAGCCGGCTGCCACAAGATCAGGAAGCCCTGCAAAAATCCAGCTCTCAAGGGTATCCGACACCAGGCCCTGAATCCAACATACGTCGGAATTGATGGACAAGCATCCCTCCATCGAAAAATTGCCGAACACAATCCAAACCAGGAGAATCCAGATTCAGCCAAAGTTTTCTTTATAAGGCCTACTACTTAACTAGTAACTATAGTAACTATTATAGTGAAAACTGGAAAACGAAGGACAAAAGAGAAAGAGCACTGCTCTATCCTTTTGAGTGTTCTGACGCATATTCCGATTCCCATATGCTGTTCTCCGGTTCGCGGGATCCGCTCCTCATAGTCCATCTGGCTCACATCGCGACCATTCACCTTGGTCAAAACCCCTAAATGATGTGTTTTTTGGACAAAGGTTGGCCCAACAATGCGGAGCATTGGTGCAGTTTGGAGGGTAGCTGTGGAAACTCAATGACCATCTATATATGTGCCATGGTCATGACCTCGGCATCTGTGCTGTCCAGCGGCAGATTTCACGACCCATTCGTTCTGCACACCGGCCACATGGGCTTGGCCCAAAGGATCTCCAGGATACCTGCCAACTGCTGGAGACGAAGCAGCTTGCCTGTATCATCCTGTATCTCTCCTTAGTGCATGAACTCCCATCAGCTGGGCTCAGGTCCTGATAGTATCTGTCTTCCATCTTAGCTGCTTAGCTGTGCTTCTAATCGTTCTACGAAGGCAGCCTCCGCAAATCCTGCAACTGTCACCCGCTGACATTCCTCACTTCCCCACGAATCGCCCTTTCACAGGTCCTCGCCTGCTCTGTGGAATCACCTCGATGATGCGTGCGCCCTTGTTGTTGGGGCCTGCCGAGAGAAACCGAGAGAAATGGAGCATCCAGTTGCCAAATGCCGCCATCCTCCGCCCGGGTTTGATATGGTGTGGCTCAGTTTGACCATGGCCATGGTGGATGAAATTGGCTGCAGAATCACTCAGTGGCGTTTTGCATCGCCCTTTGTCCAACTGGCCTTCTTTGGTGGTGAGTGGCCACTCAACAATTGGCGGCAAAAACGCACCGAACACGCACCAAAATGGCCTCAGTTGTGGCTCTCTTAGGTCAATGGCAGGGCGAGAAACCATGGGGAGAAGTGACAAATTGTGGATGATGGTGCCTGATTCTGGATGTGATTGAATGGATGGACTAGGGGTATTGACCGGGATAGCCTGCAAAATGTTTGGGCTCGAGAACTCACTTAGCATACCAAACAAGGGGAAAACAGGTCAGTGATTGGCCGCCCTTACTTTCAGACACACCTGTAGTTCTTGAAATGACTTGGGTGTTGGTGAGCGTGTTGATATTGTGAATGAAATGTATGTGTATACCGTGTAGGTAAATACGTTAAATATATATATATATATGTGTGTGTGTGTGTTTCCCTTTATTTATATGCAATTATCTCTGTGTGTGTGTGCACCCATGTGCATATACAGCTTACACATGCACATGCTTTTAGTACGTAATTATACACATCATCATAGGTTCGTCTATAGACCATTGGTTCGAAAAGATTCTTTTCACACTGGACGTCCGGTGGCTCCTCCCCCGAGCCCTGCGCCATGCGCGCCATGCACTCCGCACCCAGCCTGGCTTATACTTCCGGATGCCAAAAGGCCGCTTCCTGATGTTTTTCATGAGGCCCGGAGAGAGGTCCGGAGAGAGGTCCGGAGCCGGCTGCCTAGCTGCCTAGCTATGCCATCAGGTGGGCTTGGGGCACCATGTTGGACCTTATAGACTTATAGATGTAGAGGAAAAAGGGGCGGCCCTTAAACTGCTCATTGTGAGCCTGGGGCAAAACCAAGAATACCAGATCTGACAAAGGATCTTCTAGGTATTTTTGTAGCTAGGCACGAGGGTGTGTGTAGATCCCAAGCTTGTGCAGGATTTTTTGTCAATCAGCAATGCCAGGAAAAACAGAAAACGGACGGAGGATGAAGGATGATAATTTAATAATGGAATATGTTAGCAAGAAAAACTCGGAAGCTGAGGATGCAAGCGCCCTCCTAAAGAGTACAACGAGGAAAAGCGGTGCGGCGACCACGTAGATAGGGGGAATCCTGGCGACCAATCACTTAGCTGGGTATCTCCGCCCACATTTGCCGCACAAATGCGGCTGGCTTTCGGGGGAGCTAAAGCATCCAAATCCAATGGCTTTGCCCTGGTAAGTCTTGTTGGAAGATGTTGGCACAGCTTCTTCGGGGCAACATTCATCCAATCCAAGGAACTTGAACTCAATCTCCACGGTAGATTCCACCTCCACAGCCATGTCGAATGTGAAGACAGGAGGGGACATTGGTACTAGCTATAGGGTGGTTGTGAAACACCATACACTTGCTCATCTCAACATCCCCAGGACTGGAACCACAACCTCAGAGGGCAGTTAGCCCCCCCCAAACCCACCCCAACCACCTGTGGCAGGTCCACGTTTAATTGCTTTCGCCGCAGGTGCTGGACCCGCACACCCACCCGACCCCAAAATCGCTTCTGTGTCTCCATGTCTGCGTGTGTTCACGCCATTGAAACTAAGTCTTCTGAAACTGGAAATCACCGGGTCTAACTCTACAAAGGGAGGGGTACACCGTACACCCCCCTCAAAAATACATACACACACACATATATATATATATATATGTGAATGCATTTATGTGACCCGGAGATCTTCTGAATCCTAAACTTCTTGAACGTGAACGTCCTGAGGAGTCCTGACGTCACGAGTCAGTTATGACCTTTGAGGATCGGCTCAGGAGTGCGATCATTAGAGTTGCCACCGATGTTTGGAGAGGTTTTGATGGTGAAATCCCGGCAAATCAACCCCTTAATGGTTAATGGTTGGGACATGTTCATCACCATGAGCGCTTTCAGCAAGCCTACTTGCGCTGACCTGGGCTAACTTTGACTTATAATACCCAGGTTATGACCTACCCTAACCTAGTTATGACCTAGACTATAGGTCCCATATCTTCTGTAAGTCAGTTAGCTGACTTAGCTTTGACTTAGTAAGAGATATAGAGGTTAGTAAACACTTAGGTCGGGCTTAGCCAACTTAGAAGAGTTAGCTTCAACTTAGGGCTGAGTTGGCTAGTCGGCTAAGTCAAAGCTAAGTCGAAGCTAAGCTAAGCCAGCTAAGGCGGTTAAGTCGGCTAAGTCAGCTAAGTCGACTAAGTCGGCTAAGTCAGCTAAGTCGACTAAGTTGGGCCAGGATCATTATGCTATAAGTTGAATATGTCTGGCACCAAACATTCAGAGCATATAGAAGGAAACAATCTGACATTGGCTGACTGTGGGCTAATGTAGAAGGATGAAATCTGTCAGAAACAATATGACACTGTCTGACTGTAGACTACTTAATAATTATGACTGCGAACATAGCCAGGTAGACACTTAGTCGACCGAGCCGACTTACCTAACATAGACTTAGCCGACTTAGCTAAGTTAGCTAAGTCAAAGCTAAGCCAAAGTCCAAGCAAAGTCGAAGCTAAGTCCCATGCCTAAGTCTGACTTAGCTCGGACTTCCAAGCTTGGCTAACTAGGGTCTGCACAAGTATCATGTACGCGGTACACATCTGCTGATCACTCGCGTTTCCTTTACAAAAGGACATCCATCAAAGGTGGTCTTTATGGGTCTTTATCATCTGTTCAAGCTGCGATAGTATAATTTCACTAACTCGCCGCCACCGTGTTGAAGACGACGGGCATTCCAAACCCGCCAGGGAATACTAAGTATCTATGGTGTATATAACATATCAAGGAGATACAGTAAATAATAAATGGTATATAAATGGTAAACTAGACTGAACACGAACCTGGAAAAGAAACAAGAAACATGCAAACCGGCCGGGGCAACCAACTTGCCCTCGCCACCCCACCACCAGCGAGGGCAAAACGGCCGAAGCCCCACCTGGGAGGCATCAGAGGCATCGAAGTCATCCCCACGGGCAATGATCACCTCTGGGGCCATGTATTGCCTGCCCAGCGGTGGTTTGTTTTGGTGTCCCGGTGTCTCATTCTCTCATTCTTTGGTTGGCAGGCTGGTGCTTTCCTCTCTCTTTTTTGGCAGTTTATGACTGTTTGGCTGTGTGTGGTGGGGGGGGACCATTTTGCTGAAATCCACAATGTGATGGCAATGCCCGAGAGACATGAATCCCCATCCAATCTCCTGCGGTCCATACAGCAGTATGGCACGAAAACCCAAACAACAACATGTAACATCATCTAACCTTACAATACCTTGGATCTTCGGGTGCTCCATTGCGAGGATTCTCCAGGCTGGAAGGCCCCCCCATGTGCTCTCGGCATTTGCAGGATTTCATCTGTGGACCCTGCCATCTTGTCCAGATCTCAATGTTTCGGCCCCTGCGGTGGGATGTTCATTGATTTGGGTGGCACAGTCTCAAACGTTGAGGTCTGAAACTTCGCCCTTTCACCCTAGGCTTCCAGGACGGTCCACCGTCCAATATCCCAGTGATGCAGTGGCATGGTGTGCTTGGCGCGTGCACCGCTGTCGGGGCTCCGGTGCCGATTGGGCCATGCTTTTCAACCCCGTCCCATCTTTGGTCGGCTCTGCATACTGGGAAGTGAACAGGAGTCCCCCAAACCACTGGATTCTAACGGAAAATTGTCTTCAACAAGTCAATGTTCAGGGTCCATGTTAGTCTGTATGCATTTCGAAGGCTGAGAAGAAAAACCCAACACAAAAAGATCTGCACAGCTGCATCAATGCATCCAAGCATGCCGCAATTGTTGCCGACAAGATGCAAGGTACCAATGAACTTGCTAGCCTCGCAAAGGCAGCTTCGTGCAAACGTGTTTGCTCTTTCTTGCTATTTCTGGAGGGTTTTCCATGATCTTCCTGTTTACATGCACAGCTATATGGCTCACATGGGCTTCTGGGCTGACCTGTCCTGCGTCTCCTCTGCGTCAACAAAACACCACACTGTCACATGGTGCGGGAGTGAATGGGTCCTCAAAGAATCAACACCGCAAAGAAACTCCGATGACTCTACGCACCATGCCCTGAGCCTATCCTGGAGTCACAGCCACAGCTTATAGAATTCTTTCATATGGTAAGGCCAGGGTAGCCGGTTTTAAACACACGTCAAACAAAAGGTAAAAAAAGGTGAAACGGAACAGTCAAAGTAAAGAGAAGTCAAATGGACAAGTCAAAACAAGGTCAACAAAGTCGGAAAAACAAAGTCAAACACATGTTACAATTTTAAAACAACTCGAAAACAATCAAACACAAAACGAGTCTAATGAAAAACAAACAAATCAAAAACAGTCAAAATGAGAAACCATCTTTAAAAAGTCAACAAAAGTGAGAAAAAATCAAACACAAAAACGTCAAACTTTGAAAACAAATCGAACAAGTCAAAGTCAAAAACAACGTCCGAAAACAAGTAAAAAATACAAAACAATAAAAATTGAAAACACAACTGTACTCGAACAAGTCAAAATACAAAAGTCAAAAAAAGTCGGATCTGGGCCAATTGACCTTTTTGACGTTCTGACACTTTATGATTTGATTACTATTTGTCCTTGACTTTTGGCACAAACTACCACGTTGACTTTTTGTAGACTGCTTTTAAATCTTGAAAGCAGGCTCTCTCCAATGAACGTGTTTTATTTATAAGCCATAGCTAAATCAAAAGACTTGGACACCTTTCCTGAACTTTTTTGGTGTTCAAAGTGTTGTCATCAAGCGTGGATATGTTTCTTTTCCTTCTTACCTCACTAACCTAGCAACAAGGCTTCGTTTTTGTGAATGGCGGTCCGACACTGGCAAAGCACCAGTTCCCAAACATCGTGTGTGCTTGGCGATCCAGTTCAATATTCCAGATGCCAGTCATCTGGGGTGGAAATACACATGCACCCGTGCCAGGGATCCAGGGACGAAACCAACATCGACCTGGAAGAACACAAGCACGAGACATCACGAGACACAAGTCCCTCTCCATGCACCGTCCGTCTTTGGATCAGCACCTGCTCCCCTCCAACCCCCAGGCACTTACGTCCCCCACACCCGCGGTTCGTCGCCTGCAGAGGTCCCGTCTTGGACCAGTGCCCAGCACCGAAGTCAATGAGCTTCACCACGGGATGGTTGATGTCGTGGGTGGAGTCCGTGCACAGCCTCGATCTGGAAGGACGGAGATGGAAGAGAGGTCGACTAAGCGGGTGGTGGCAAATGGATCAACAAAACAAGTGATGGCCCACATGAATGGGCCGGAAAAGGCTTAAATAAAGAAACATTGGAACTATAAGTGTGCAACCGCACAGTACATCTTTTCACTTGGTGAGGTTGACAGGTTTCGGCTGTCATGGGAAGCCACTCAAACCAGTGTAGACAGTGCTCCCCAAGATGCTAGAGAAACATCAAGAAGCATCAACAGTCCATGCAGCAAGGCTCTGTGAATCGTGAATCCGAAAACAGATTGAATCAGCCAGTGTTGTAGCCTTGTAGCACACCCCTCCAGCCCCAGTGGTCCCAGTCATCCAGAGTGCAAAACCCTCTGGAGACCGTCATGTCCAAGTCGTCCCCAAAGCAAAGGCAGCCAAGGCGCAAAATGTTGTCGGTCTTCAGGTCTCTGTGCAGGACATTCTTGGAGTGCATGTGCTGGATCGCTGAGAGGACTTGTTTGAAAATGCCTCAGTTCGGACAAGGTCAGGGAGGGGGGTCTTTTCGCGAAATGCTTTTGTTACGAGAAGTTCTTTTGGGGTATTTAACGGCGATCCCTTGGCATCCCTACCGAACTGTCGTTGGCCTAGGGCTTGTGGCCTTTGAATATGCAAGCTGTCCAACACCTGCACGTCTTGTGAACATCCATTACACCTTTACTTCTCTTCCAACAGCTTTGGGGTTCCCCTGACTGTCAGTGAAATCTTGGTCTCGTTGCCGCGGTTGATTTCAAAGGAACTGCATCCCCACAACTTCCATATCCACCGTGTGCCTCCGCGTTGACAGGATGCGAAACGAAACGAGCTGAAGGCACCACAGAAGCCACAGGCCTCCAGCAGCCTAGCCAACAAAAGGCCGAACCGGACTGCCCTTCATTCCCCAGGCAACACCGCTTGGCCCGCTCCATCTCCTGTCGAGCGACCCTTGGCCTTGTCCTCCGTCATCTTCCCAGTCTTCTCCAAATAGTCGCTGAGCTCACCACCACGGGCCAACTCCATCACGATCATCTTCCCAGCTTCCTGGCATGGTGCATTTCGGGGGGGGACAGTTTTAGGCGGGGGCCGGAAGCGCGCAGGCATGGCGAAGACCCCACAGGTCACTTGCCAAGCACTTCGACAGAAAACGTGTCAAGACTAAGTTAAGAATTGCTCAACATTGTTGGTATGATGTGACAGAACCCAAGTCTTGAATCGAGGTGATTCCACTTCTGGCCAAGATGCCCCTTGGTTGTCGAACACATCGATGAGCTGCACAATGTTGGGATGTTGGCCAATGTGCCTGCATCAGCCATCAAACGCATCCAAGAACCATTGGGAAGAAAACACTCATCGAACACCTAGAAGCACACCCAGCACATCCAGCACACCGACTCTTCTTCTTACGGGCCCTAGTTACCTAGTTCTAGACTTCCCTCCCGCGGCTTCCAGGATCTTTCAGGCTTCCAGGTCGATCTACGAACCCTCCTGACTCTCATCACCTAAAAGCGCTTCGGCCCAGAGTTCCACACTGTTCCACGTGCGAGCTCATGCTAACTCCCGAGCCGCTTCCCCAGGAGAAGTTGACATTCTTCCACCTGTTCATGTTAGTGGGGAATTGTAACACAATTCCTAAAACAAGGTTAAAGGAAGTCCACTCACAGTGGTATGTCATGTGTAGACCCAGGTTTCTTCAAGCACTGTGACTTCTTCGGTGACGCTAATACAGTGATGTCGATTTCCTTTCCGTATGCCAAAACGACAAATCGCGTCAGCAAAGCAAGGTCATTCAACACCCCAACGACGTACCATAACCCACACCCCTGAACCAACTCTGCAACAAGTTCAGTGCAACTCGGCGAATATGGCTTGTGAACAAGCCTCATTCTCCCGACCCATCAACACACTTGATTCCTCCATGTGTTTTGTGACCACGCACTCTGGCACTCTTCCTCTCCCTGCCTCTCTCCCTTCCCACCTTTCCAAACACACGCACACATAAATAAACAAATAAACAATATATATACTGTATATATACTGTATAAATAAATGCACAAACAGAGTTCCCCACTTCTTCTTCATCCGACACTGTGGGCCCAAAAGCCTGTGGATCTCGATCTCTGTCTCAAGGATCTCGGGGTTTGCGGTAAAGACTTGCTTCACGGCACGTTCTTGGCCCTGCATGTCAGTACACTTGTAGACCTGCCATGGCCGCAAGCGCGCTCCACACTGCACATCGTTAGGTGGCCTGGTCGCACAAAATCCAGTGTTTTGTGCAAGAATACTTGAGTTTTTGAGAAGTGAATTCGCTTGGGATCAGAGTAAAGAAAATCATGCTGATCTCAAAAGCACCTGTCCTGCAAAGCTGTGCGCGATGTACATCGGCCCAGAATGGTTGGATGCTAAAAGGTAAATCCATTGTACAGTACAGTGCTTGCTTAAATTGGCGACAATGACTGACACTGACAATCACAATGCATTATACCTCGCTCAAAAGCTCCGAAGCACCCAACATGTCCTCTCTCAATAATTACGGAGAATTCATCTGCCCATTGGAGTTGATCTTTGGGGTAGCTTGGGCGTAGACCAGTGAATCCCGTGGGAACAAGAACACCTTTTCCACGGAGCATCTATGTAGATATATAAAATATATACAATGTTCCCATCACAATACTAAACGAGTCAATTATAAACGCATGATTTAGTGCAATGTACAATGATAAGCAAAATACAATCAATACACAGTAAAACTTGACTTACTCCTCTACAATAATGAACCTGCTTCTCTCGTGGGTTGCAATGATAAACTTCACTTTGTGCTCTACAGTGGCAAAAACTGTTTGAGATTGTAGTAGGCATGCATCAATAATAAGTGTTAATTACTCCTCTACAATACTAAACCTACTTTAAGCATCTGCCTCCAACATAGAGCTGTGTGACAAATTAATAAAACTAATTGTCACTCTCATTGTCTCATATAGGGCCGATTGGTAACTGGTCATGACCCATGAACCACTGTCACAGGCTCTCTCTTGGGATTCAACTACTGTAATCAATCATGCAACAGTTTATCTTTGCGGGGCATCGACTCAAAGAAATGCTTCACTCAAGGATTGCCCTGAGCACCATTAACAAGAATTCACAAAGGCATGCCCTCCAGCCACTGGTGGAATATTCATTCCGAGTCATTTAGATGCAACACTTTTGGGAGCCGTATGTCAACTGCGGACGAGAAAAAAACAAAACTCCTCAATACTCCTCACATGCAAATCGTTTACCATCCGTTGGGGGAGTTTATTAAACAATGTCAACATGAGTCACATGTCATCACAGCCCATACCTCTCTCACCTCTCACCCACACCCCACGGACCACATGGCGTGGGAAGGCCCTTTTTTGTTGAGCATCGAATTCTGAAAATTGGCAAATAGGTTTCCAAACTTGAAAGTTGTTCTCCAACATTTTGAGCATCGAATATATTAGAGGTCTCCCTATTCCAATTGCACTCCTACACCATTTTGTGTTGGTTCTTCTCTCTGTGCCCCCGACGTCCAACCCAGCAAGACCGCCTTTCCGTAGCCACCGGAGCCTAAGAGATTGTTCTTGTCCTTAGAAACTGGGTGAGCTGACCAAGCTGGGTAAGATCAAAAGCCAGTGGGTGCAAGTTAAGATGTCACAAAACAAAAGGAAATAATACGGGCAATCATGCCCATCCATCCAACTGGCAGGGTCACGGTGTTCAATCTTTCAATCTACAGCGGCCAGCGCTACAAGATCGCCGTATACTACGCTGCATGCTACGACACGTGCATCTTCCTCGCGAACTCGCATGATTTTCTTACATTTCTAAGGGTCCGCGAAGATGTTGCGTGACCGTCACTGCCAAGACACAAGCTGATATCCGGTGCCAAAGGTCATGGTCATGACCTAGGCTGCCACCCGACCCATGGGAATCAGGAAAGGACAAGACGTACGGTACCACCATATCCATCACGGCAATTCGGTTACGACCGGTTGACCGACCAACCAGTGGGTCCGGAGTGTGGAGTGTCAGTACTCCTGCAGCCGATGAGTTCTTCAAAGTTCCCTACACTTGGTTTCTGTGGAATCCTGGCACGGTGGATGGGCTACACAAGCTACGGTTCTCTAAGGTCGGGAAAGTTGAAGAAGCACTTGCTTCGGGAGGTCCTTTTCAAGCACAGACCGATCTGTGCTTCACACATTTCACAGAGCCTCACGGTTCAAGTCTGGCTCCATGAATCAGCTTTAGACAAGGATTCTAGGGATCGAAGTTGCAATCCATACAAGGTGGCAGGTTTCTGGCTGGGCCTCCCAACATTGCAGGGAACCAGGCTTCCATGTTGCCATACACGCAAGGAAGCCAAGGCAACGCCTCAGCGAATTGGCCGCATCAGTGCTGTCAAAACAGCACAACTTGGTCATGCCGTCGGCGCAACCAGTCTCTTGCAATGCACAAAATGCACCTCAAAAATAATCTCAAATCATTGTGCCTGAAGCAAGGCAAGAAGCCTAGGATGGCCACACCAACTGACTGTTGCTGATCACACCAAGCACGTGAAGACGACCAGTTCAACTTAGGAATCGATTCAAAACTGGAGATCTCTTATGACAGCCCGCTGGACATCCAGCTCTCTAGCCAATGCAAGTCTTGACTTCAATAAATAAAGGTTCAAGAGTGAACCGTGAACATATCCGAATCTGCCAGGTTGGATCGTTAGCAGCCCAGTAATGCCCGGTATTGCCTCATATCAACATTGTAACAACCTTGCCTCTGATCCCTGAAGCCCCCTGGAGCTCGCATGAGCCAGTTCCAAGTCACAAAGCAACGGCAATCCACCACGGCGAGTCGTCCGGGTCATTGTGCCTGCTAAAGGCTTGCACTGGACTTGCAAACCCAGGGATTGCAAAACACATTCAGTGTTGAATTGGGCTTCGTGGGCGCATCTTTGCCTCTGCGGGCGGTTAATTATGCACTTCCATGCACTTCCACTTTCTTGTAAAGCACTCTTGTGGACCACATAGTATGTCGTGGACGGTCGGTTTAAATAGCAGTTCACTCGCACGCAGTGTTGCGTGGTATTCATACGAGGAGGGAACTTTGTGGCAAAGAGATGTGTTACAGGTGTTGATGTTTTTTCCCTATTTCTGGCCCTGAGCACATGTCCGTGGAACTAGCCCAACTCTCCAAGAAGTGATGCTACGGGACAAACATTCCCCATTCCTAGCAGCATCCTCTTCCAGCCTCGCGCCCGAAAACAAACACGGCGACATCGCCGAGCAGTCATCGAATGCCCAACACGGATGAACAGCAGGTTCCAGCAGGTTGTCTGAACCTGGTTCCTGATAGCGGTGGCTTGTCCGTTTCAGTATTAAAGGCGGTGATAGATTAGAAGGCTTGGTGTGTCAGTCTCAACGATGATTTCGAGCGAACGAACTCTATCCAACTCACGGAACCCGACGATAGTCAGTGGTTGGAATTGCCACACTTGGAAGTTAAGCAAGACATCAAAAACCATCACCCAGTTCTCCCACTCATTGCCGGTTTGGGCCAACTCTGCCTGGATCTGGTGTCTGCCGGTCAAAATGCTGCTCACTCGAGCCGCCAGAGGCTGCGGCAGGATGTGCTGAATGGCTTGCCACTATATACCAAAAATGCTACAAACTCCGATGGAAAAGCTTGATGGACCCGCCCTGAATGGTGCCACACCGGCCTTCACAAGTCTTGGTATCTGCGACCATCACGGCCCAAAGAATGTCATAGGCTTGGTGAAAGCACAAAAATCACAAACCTTTCCCCAAATGGAGTGATGATCAAGCTCTTCGATTTGCTGCAGCTAGGCGCAGCCAGCATGAGGGATTGTCCTCCATGTGCAGGGGCGAATCGAGTCTGCACCGTGCACACCGTCTACATAGTCTACAGAGCCTACATGAGCTTACACAGTCTGACACAGGAACGGATGTTCTGTACAACATCCATTATCCAAACAAAGCGAGTCGTGGAAACACCTCTTTTTGTGACAGTCCACCAGAGTGGAGAAGCCCTTTATAGTAGCGGCCTAGCAGTTAGAATATTCCAAAATTAAATACATGCAGTTAGAATATTGAAAATCACATTAAGGTGGGTGTGAAAAATTTGCAGTTAGAATATTTTGCAGTTAGAATGTCACATGTTAAGCCACTGGATGAACAAGCAGCCTTTTTCCCTCGCAATCCCGATGTTTTTGTATCTATCTATCTAGCAAATAAGGGGAGCAAGTCTAGTCTTCTCACAGCATCCTTATTGAATGCAAAAGGCACACAGTGCTTGGCAAAAAGTATCTAACGCAGTTATTTAGGTTATAATGCATGCATATGCATACTGATGCATTCAGGATACTGATGCTTGCAGCCCTGGATCATGGATCATCCCTATCTATCTGTACTGGGACGAACTCTGACACTTCAAATGCCACCACGCGAAGATGGTAGATTCCCATGCACCATGCAAGCAAGCCTCCAAAACAAAACGCCATCCCGTTGATATTGGCTGGACTGCATGCAGTTGGGTTATGCTTTCAACAAAAGAAACATAAACAAATCATGGCTTGCCTGGATCCGATGACCAAAGATCCTCTAATCTCTTGAGTTGCTTCTTAGCCAAACGGTCTGCATTGTTAGTTTCACAGTAATGCTGGAACATTAAAATCAGGACTCTGATGAGAGCTTGTTTGGGGCTTCGCCCACTTCCCTCACCCCATACTCGGCCAAAGTGTTTTGACCCAGGGCATGAAGTACGCCACACCCTGGATCCTTCATGAACTCCTACCGTGCAACCTGCTGGTCTGTCTGTGAGCCCAGCTTTCTGCAAATCCACAAACTCTGGTCGCATGTATGCTGCTTGCACCCGGGTCTTTTGTTGAAGTCCAGTGGTTTGGTCTGCCTCATCAAAGTCCTCGTCTTCCAAATCACTGTCCATCATGACCCACCCATCAATGTCCAGCTCTACTGAATCTTCCTGCTGCTCATCACTGTCGTTCACAACAGCTTCATTGTCATCTAGGGCACCTGCAGCATCCATCATCACATCATCTTGCAGATCATGTGCTGCGTCTTCGATCGCAGCTCCTGCACAGTAAACCTGTATTTAATATTATCTATCTTTTTACCAATTTGTCTGGTGCCTTTAAAAACTAAACATTTTCTTGCACTTAGAATATTGTGTCAGTCCCGAACCCACATATGCCTTTCTTTATCTAGATATGTATATATATATATTAATTTATATGTGTCAATGTGTACTCACATCAAAGGCAAGTAGCTACTATGTAAAATGCATATATCTAGCCAACCATTGTCCTGGTGCAACATCCAACTCTTCCGGAATGCTTGCTTGTGCTTGCGGGTGTACGCCAGTAAGGAGCACCAGCTGGAAGTACTTGCCACCTCCGGATCTGATGCGAAGCTGATCTGCCTGCTCGCTCACACGAATCTCCAAAAGTAGGCACGATGCTTTCTGCTGATGCAAGTGTTTGGAACTGAAGTTCATGACCTGGGACTGCCGGTTCTTGTCCAGCACCAGGCGTCGCGTGTCGCACTGGTTCCATTTGTCATAGTTTTCTTGAGCCTTGGGTGGAAGTCCGGTCTTCCCTTCATTTCTGCGCTTCAGAAATTTATGCTGCCAATCATCACTCTCCTTCTGCCAAATTGAAAGTGTTCTGGTAATTGGTAAATTCCACCAGTCTGGAAGCAAGATTGGCTCAGCGCCAGGAAGATCTTGGTCAATGATTGCCCATCCAGTAGCCTGTTCACCCACCAAAGTAGTATTTCTTGCATCAGTGATTCGCTTGGCTTCTTCATCGTAGTTATCCTCGCCAATGCCATCTAACTGAAAAAGGTACCGCATAGATCCTCTACATGCCTTCATGCACTCATCCAAGGCCTGCCGACTGCCTTCAAATCGCCAAGAAGCCATATCTTCCGGAGTGACCAGGCCCCTGCTCATCCACGCATGCATGATTAGCTTTCCACCTCCAAATTTCTTGAGTTGTGTCAAGGCCCATGCGTCTGCTCTCAGGCTACTGCTCGTGTCTAACCTCAGTCTGAAAGCATCTTTAAAGTCTCGACTAGATAATCTTGATTCGTTTGACTCCTGTATAGATCTCAGAGAATATTCTATCTGCAAGGAAACCTGTCCAGATCAAAAGCAATCTTATAAGTTACTTACTCTCGAGCAGGTCGATGAAATAGTTTTTTCTCAGTGCTTTGTTGTTTTGTTGTCATTAGGGCTTCCCATGTTGTTGTCATATTGTTTTCGATATCATATAGTGTCATTGTGTTTGTCATTTCCTGTCAACTGTCCTAAAATTATATACTGGTCCTATATGTATTGTTGTTCTTTAGATTAAGACGAGACTCATCCTATATTTTAACATTACAGTGAGCGGCAGGAGGAGGAGCAGTCTATTTGAATATTCTAACTGCACTGTTTGTGCAATGTTTTAATAAGAGCAGCCAATAAGATCATCAGTAGGCAGAGGTTTGCTTGTTTGCTAGCCATGCAGTGAGGGATGCCGGTTATGCGCATGATGCTAATGATGCTGAGCCTTGGAAATTTTAATTGTTTGAAAATGATCTGAAGCTCAATAGTTGTGTCCGTTTTCATCCGATTCTGTTGAAAATGGTCTTATATCTTCTCAAAATATATAGTATCAAAGTTCCGTGACATTTTGCACCCTCACCAACATTCAAAAAAACGGTCAGTCTCCCGTTAAGGGAAGAGACACAGAGACAGGGGGAGAGGAGAAAAAGTGAACCAAAAGTAGCTAGTTAATTTTTTATTCTTAGTTATTTTCCTGGTCTAATTCCTTCAGTTCCTGTCTTCCCTTGAGGTTTCAAGAGTTTTGAGGCCATTTCTTAAAATTTAGGATTTTTTGGAAAATTTGTGAAAATTCAATGTTTTTGGGACAGTTTGCTGGTCCAATTCCTTCAGTTCCTGTCTTTCCTTGAGGTTTCAACAGTTTTGAAAGCATTTCTTAAAGATTGATTTTTTTGAATGTTGGTGAGGGTGCAAAATGTCACGGAACTTTGATACTATATATTTTGAGAAGATATAAGACCATTTTCAACAGAATCGGATGAAAACGGACACAACTATTGAGCTTCAGATCATTTTCAAACAATTAAAATTTCCAAGGCTCAGCATCATTAGCATCATGCGCATAACCGGCATCCCTCACTGCATGGCTAGCAAACAAGCAAACCTCTGCCTACTGATGATCTTATTGGCTGCTCTTATTAAAACATTGCACAAACAGTGCAGTTAGAATATTCAAATAGACTGCTCCTCCTCCTGCCGCTCACTGTAATGTTAAAGAAACATATATATATATATAAACAGTAGAGAAATTTGTACGAAAATCATAGAAACTCAGAATCTGAGCAATCATTGTATGTACCTGCAATGGGCCTGGACTACCAATCTAAGAACCGCACGAAAACCGAGGGTTCCCATCGATGGAGATCTCCATGTCTTGGAGAGCACGCCTCACTTGTGCACATCCACCTAAGCCAGCTGCCACCCTCATCCAACTACGCCGTAAAGCATGCCAATGATTGTGCCAGCCGTCGTTTGGTCCTCCAGTCGCACCCCACCCGCCCGGAATGCACACCAAATCCGTGGAGGCACCATGAACTATCAGGCAGTTGTGTTGCTGCTGCCAACGTTGACGTGCATCCTCGAAGATGCTTGCATGGTGGACTGAGGCTTTGTCACAAAGCAGTAGGCCCCTTGATGTTGCATCTAGTCCAAGCTCTTGCCTTTTTGCCCGCAACTCAATTGCAAAATGATCCAAAAACTTCATCATTGTGGATGCTTGCCACATATGAGACCGGGAATCATGTGGATCAATAAACATGACCTGGGGCCGGATGTTGACCTGTTGAATATTCTAACTGCAACCATACAATACCTAGGGAGAAAGAAAACATATGAACACATTAAGCTGTTATCTTGGAACGTTCCCGGAAACAGTGTAGCTGCAAAAATTGACAGCAACTAAGCTTTATACTCCCTTCAACTCCTCATTCATGGCTGTCACCACGCTCATTGGCATTGTTGAGTTGGGTGCCGTGACATATGCCGTTGCAAGAGTGCCATCACTCCACGAAACTGTAGTGGTGGTACGGGCTACGCGGTGGTAATCCACAGGGTTCAAATTCCCCTCTGCATTGAGAACAGGATGTCTGGGAGCATATGGGGCAATCTCTTGACAGCCGGTAGGAGAAAGGCCCAGTGCTGCTTCAATGCTGGCAATCATTTTTTTGACAGTTGGTTTGTGCTGATCACTTGGACACGTCCCACGGTCCTGCTGAGGTTTGTACAAAGTCCGTCTAGCATGCTCATAGTGGGTCGAGCACACTTGGTCCATGTTGGCTATCAGTCTTGGGTTGATTCCGTGGGTCTCAGAGCATTGTCCAACCCACAGCCTTACCTTCTCCATGTCACTGTGCTCAAACGGTAAATGCTTTGATGGCTTTGTCACCTGGGAAGAGCGTTTTCCCAGACGGATGCAGAGCCGTCTTGCTGAAGACCTAGGTTTCTGAGTTGTAGACACATAATGATTGGTAGACAAACAGGTCGGAAGGATATCTGGAACAACCTGTTAAAACAGTCCGCCAAGCTGCCTCAAAGCTTGAAAGTTGTGACTGATGTCTATTGGCGTCAAAGCTTCTACTAAAGCATTGATTCTATTGGCGGTCTCTTCCTCAATCCCTGCAACCTCATCGTCAGAGACATGGGCTTGGATCTTTTTATCCTGCTCTGCAAGCACGTCCGGCCCCACCACCTCAATGACTTGGGATTTGAACTCCTCAATCTTGTCGTTCCAAATTTCAAGGAGCTGCCTTATCACACTCTCCACAAAGTCATACCCGATCTCCTCCCCAAGAGACATTCGATCCAGCAGAAAGGTCTCAGCAGCCATAGCAAGTTGGAACGGTATTCGGTGCAAAGGCTCGCCAGGCTTGGATTTGTATCGGCCCCCTGTGTGCTTCAAAACCTGATTGTCAGCACAGCGCCAGCTTGCTAAAATCTTACACCATAACCATTTACCTAGAATGGTCGCCTTGCAAATAGAATACTCAAGTCTAGAAACACATTTCATAGAAACACAATTCTGACAGTCTTCGTACCTATGGATTCATTGTTTGTCCAACAAAGTTAACCAAGCATGGTTCTATCTATTTAGATACAGTAAATGAGAAAGGATTGCCAATCTCTTCTGAAGGGCTTTGATTCCCAGAGATGGTCTGAGGCTGTTTGGAACCTCCATCACTCTCTTGCTAAGGTTCGGAGCGTGTTTGATGAAGACGTCCCATTTGTCAGCCATCCTTCTGCCTCCCCAATGTGACTTGCTAAAGCACCCTTGGTATTGGCCTGCTCTGTTGCCATTCTTCAACATGTGTGCCTCCGGGTTTGATACACCGCTGGCTTTCAGTTCATCATACTCCTTAGTGCCACTATGTGCCAAGATCTCTATCCCACACGTTCATAAGAACTGTTTGAACGCCTTCTTGTTATATGGTCCTGATCTATTCAAAAGTTTAGTACTTGCAGTTAGAATATTACTGTGTTCCTGTCTTGTCATATTGACTCAAGAGGAACAACAACTGGATGAAAATGACAAGGCACTTTGAACAGCTGCATCTTGGTCCAAATGGACATTGATGATCTTTTCCCTGGCCGCTGACGCTTCAACCCAGCTTGAGACATGGGGTCTTTGGAGCCCTGTGGTCTTCCCCGCTTCCTCTTGCCTTGCTGCTCTACCAGCTGTGTAGCTGCTTGTTGAAGACGGCCGATTGGATCACTTGTTGAACGGCTACTCGAATGCTGAGCTGGTGGTCCAGTGCCATATATGGTGTTCTCAGCCTTTGTTTTGCATCTGAGGCGCAACTGCTTAGTAGGCCTTTCAACTGGGTCATTGGTACCACTCTCGAGCGCCACAACCGAATTGATTGCAACTGGTGGTTCTTTATGGTCAGCCTGAAGTGATTCTTCCATTGGTAGACTGCACTCTGATGAGCTTCTCTTGCGCTTGGTTCCTGAGCCAAACTTTCCATCCCCAGATTGGCTATCGGTGCTCGAACTTGTTCCCTGGCGAACCAACACGTCATGGTGCTGATCATCCTCAACCTTCTTGCACAATGTTCTCCACCCAGAAGAGTGAATCAATGATGCGATCAGCTTTGCCTGTGCAGAAGTTGATGCAAAAGAATGACCTGGCGTTGAGAAGGGAGGGTCGGTTGATATTATATAGATAAAGATTCTACAGACAGTATCTATCTATACCTGCCTAGATGCCAATCTATCTACCAACCCATCTATCTATCTAGATACATCTACTTGCATTGCCAATGTTTAAACAACACACAGACTAAGCTTACATACAGTATGTCTATCTACTATGATAATACCTCACCCTGACGTTCCATCAATCCAGCCTGCCATGTCCTGGGTATTCTTGTCGTTCTCCCAGAGGCGCTCAACAGCTTCAGGATTTGCAAAGTCTTCTTTGAACAAACCCTGACCTGTCCACATCTCACATGGACGAACAAATCGACGTAGCTTCTGGCTGAATATTGAATGAGTCGGCCTAATGCAAGTGCAGACACCAACCGCTGCTTCTGCTTTCCTGCTGCTAGAGGTTCCACCATCACAAAAAGCATTGCCAGAGCAATGTTCCAGCTCATGCATTTCTATGGCCTCGTTCAGCTTCTTTTGCTGCAGGCTGTTCAGCTTGTCTGGTGGAAGCGACTCATCAAAACAGGAGCTGAACGGGAACAGGACATCACTCGCCAAGCTCCTCACCGTGTTCTTCATGTTTGTCTTATAGCCAATGCTGTTCTGTCCTGAGTTCAAATCCATCGTTGCCCAAACTCGGTTCCTCCTTTGGCGAAGCAAAAACCATTGCGCGTCAAGGATATCATATTCCATGATGTATCCCAGTTTTTCAAAATCCTTTGCCATGACCTGTTCAAGGGCAAGGATGACGATGCACTGGAATATTCTAACTGCAAGCATGTAGCCTAGTTGGGAATGTGAATCCTTATTCTTTCAATCTATCTAGATGTAAAACCAAAAAGAGCATTTGAAAAACTATCTATCTACAGTACATAAGATTGATTTTGAACCCCTGCCTCTGTCAGTGGAGGAAGTATCTCAACTTGACCCTTTTGAACTGTTTTGCTGCGATCTGCTACCCCAGTCACATTCTCATAGAACACAAGGGCCGGGCAGCAAGATTCCGTCGCAGCCACCACACCTTGCTGATATGTTCTTCCGGAAGATCCATCACCGGTGAGGTAGCCTGTGTCGAGTCGGAACAAAGAACAATCAATATATCTATCTATCACATGATATTTCCAAAGCTCACACAGACTATATATCCAGAGTAAAATATGTATCTATCTATACACTTGCTTTTGCACATGCAAGTGGCACTGGGCATACTGGCGCTTCTCAATGAACTCTTTGGACACGTTTTTGCAGCTTGGCCCGGCAAAGAGAACATCCAAAGGAATGTTTGCATCGTGTTCAGTTTGGCATGAGTAGCAGAATCCCTTACCATCCTCAAAGACCTTGACGTCTGCAAAGACATGGAAGGGACAGTCTTCGCCGGGGTTGGTGTGAGCGGCCATGAGGAATTCTCGCTTGAAAGGCTCTATCTCTACAGACAGCACATGCTTTGGCTGGATGTTCACCTTGTCATCCAAGCGTTCCCCAAAAGAATATTCTATCTGCAAAACTTTTGTATGTGCACAAAAGCAAAAGAATACAAAATATGTTTATCTATCTATCTATCTGTCTATTTAGATTGCTGACAAAAAGTAATAGCAAACAAGGCCAGTTGCTGAGAACTCTTCATTGATAGCAGAGAATGTATGCAGAAGAATGCTCCAAGAGATATCTGTTCCACTGCATGTAGACCCAGTTTGGATAATGGATCCATCCAGATTAAGTGCAGTCTCCCGTAGTTGGCTGTAATCTTCTGCAGACAGCTTTGCCATGAAATATTTGGCAGTCTCCTTAAGCCGCATCTCTGGCAATTCCACATGCTTGTAAGACCGAAGCGATGACTTTGCCACAGAGAAGGACTTTCCACGCAAGCCCAAAGGAACCTGAAATGACATCTCGGGCACCACCAAGTTTGTCAATGTCCATGCAAAGACGGGCTTCCCAGATTGAACAATACGTGCACGCCAAGCCCTTTGCAAGTCAGGGTGGGCACATCGAAAGTCCGGGTGAGAGCGAAGAGTTGCAAAGTCTTGGATTGGAACCACTTGTTGAAGGGTTGCTTCTGCAGCAATCATCCCTCCACTGCCAACTCCAACCAAATATACTCTGTGCACACCCTTCTTCAGTTTCCAATTCATCAAAAGTGTTTTCTCTGTATCTAAAGGCGGGCTCAGCACCTTGTTCAACAAATGCTCTTGCAGGCGCACAACCATGCATAGCTCTTCATCTGCATCGGCTTCGGGATCGTCTGTGTGGTTGCCAGGTGGACGCTGTTCGCAGTTTGCATCTCCGCGAAACATCCTGTCAACATGGCTTTGGCAGTTGTAACTGGTTCCGGGAAGTCTCCCGTCTATCATTCTGTCCAACCTTGCTTGCTTGCCTCGGTATCTATTTTCATCAAACAACTTCGTCACATTTTCTGGGCACGTGTCCCTTTGGCACACTTGTGGAACACTGGGCATCCTGTCCAATGGAGCCTTACTCCCACAAGTTTTAACCCGGTCAAAAAAGGCATTGATTGCATCTTGAGAAATGGTCATCACCTCCCCTGTCTCTGCCTGTTGCTCTGGAGCTTCATCAGGTTGTGATGACTGTTGTTTTGCTTCCATGGTGCTGCTGGCTTGATGTACTGCTGTTTGTGCCGGTATCTCTGCCTGTGGCTTTGGAGGTGCCTCAGGCTGCTGTTGCTTTGCTTCCATGTTGCTGCTGGCTTGATGCGCTGGTGGCTGTGCCGGTATCTCTGCCTCAGGCTTTTCTGTTTGTGCCGGTATCTCTGCCTGTGGC
>CAXAMN010024539.1:434258-481010 GCA_963970005.1 Durusdinium trenchii | reverse complement strand
CTCAGGCTTTTCTGTTTGTGCCGGTATCTCTGCCTGTGGCTTTGGAGCTGCCACAGGTTGTGCTGGCTGTTGTTGTGTTTCTATGGTGCTGCTGGCTTGATGTGCTGCTGGCTCTGGCAGTATCTTTGCCTGTGGCTCTGGAGGTGCCTCAGGCTGGTTTGGCAAAGGTGTGGCTGACTTCAGTTTATCACACGGTGGCTTGATTGGCAAGGTGATGTCTCCGTCTTGGCCAGGACTTGCTGACTTTAGAAATGAGTAGTGTCCATAGAACTCTCCAGGAGATTCATCACGCTCCTGCCAATGCAGAAGAAGGTGGACGTGCACGGTGTCCGTCTCCCCATAGATGGCATCTGGCAAGAAACCAGATTTCTCCGTGTCAAAGTGCTGAAGAGCCTGCCAAGTAAGTAGTCAGTCTTGATTTAAGAACGTTCACCTATGTAGATATTATGTTGATCTGTCTTTAAACAATTGCTTTTTTTGTGGGCTTGAAATGTTTGCAGTTAGAATATTTATTCAACCCCTTCCTCATCAGCAATCGTGCAACGGATGCCCAAACCCAGCATTCGTGTTATGAACGGTATAAGCTCCAAATCGATGACACCCTTGCCAGCAACCAATTGGGCAGCACAAGCAGCATCCTTCTCACAGGAATAGTCCACCTTCTCAAGAACCGATTGCATGAGACGGTGAGCGTTTTTTCTCCTCCAAAGCAACTTGCCGAACATTTGTGGCATAACCACCTTTGCGTCTTGGGACCTTGCTGTATGATTCAAAGTTGATCGAAGACGTCACACAATGGAAGAAGCACATCCCATCAGCTGGCACCGACTTCACAAGCATTTGTGCTTTCGGAACTTGTTCAGAAGCAGTGCCAGACCTTGAGCTGTGCGTATTTTCCAGAGCCTCTGCCACATGTTGACGAATTGCAGCATGGACCAAAGAAGTTGCTTCATCTTGAAGGCTGACTCCAACTTTTTCTACTGGGACCACACAATATTGACATCCCTTCTTCTTGTTCTCGGACAAGGCTTTCAAGCAAACAGGTGTTGGTTTCCGCTTGCCGTCTGCACTGCTTCCGCAGCCGGAATTGCAAGCCTTTTCAAGTTGGTAGCACTCAGGCTGTGAAGCACCCCTAAACACAACAAGAAGCAATTCTGAATCATACAAATCCAACGTAAGCAAGTCATCAAGGAAGGCTTCTGAAGATTGATTTCCCATATTTACTCGAGCATTCAGAACTGCAAGGCCAAGGGGAATGTAGCCACGCTCCTTCCATCGAGCTTGCACATGCAAGTTTTCTAGCACTTGTTGAGTGGAGTCTGCCAGAATCGCATCAAATACTGTCTCATTGGACCCAGCCAAGATACTGAATCGCCGGGATGAAATCTCAGCTAGCCCCTTCAGAATCCCTTTGTACACTGAAATCGAGCCTTCTGCGACGTCTGGACCAAACTTCAAGCGTGGTGCCACCACCTCGTGGGTGATGTCTCGGGCATCTGCCAAAGGTAGCTTCTGGGTTTGCAAATGTGTGGCTAGCTCTTCAATGTTGGACTGGCTAGATTTGCTTATCGCATTCAGCACCTTGTTCTGGGCCACCTGTTCACGGCTGATGCTGGCAGTAGTTTTCATCGCCTTGGCCAGCACCCCGTCCTGGTGCACAATTCTCTAGGCTGACCTAGCTAGGGCCTAGGGAATATTCTAAGTGCAAAAAAAAATATACACCACACTCAGTGGATCATTTAGAAGCTAGAGTCTAGAACTATTTACATTTAACTATCTATCTATCTAGCTAGCTATTTAGATATCTACATTCTATATAGTTGTTTGCATGAGTTTTGATCCAGTCCTGATCAGCTTGCCCCATGTCAGCCAACCATGAACTTGCTGCACCAACAGTTTTGAACACCTGCTGAACAACCTGCTGGCTTCCTGCCAAAGATGCTTTGAAGCCTCCTGAATCCAAGGAAATGTGACACTTCTTTTGCATTGAAGCAGGAACGCTGGACCGGACAACAGCTTGATAGATCTTCGCTTCAACCCCCGCAATGTTGCCACTGCAAAGTTGCTCTAGCAAAAAGTCCTTTTGGAGTTGAAGGTTTCTTTTGCAAGAACGATCTGCTGGCCATCCATACTGACACAAGAAGTCCAGCCTGGCATCCGGCTTCTTGTTCAGTTTCTCAAAATCTCGAATGATTTTCAGCACCTCATTCTCGAATGCATCAGCAGCAGCAGCAGCTGCAGCTGCAGACTGATTGCCAAAACGGTTCACTGCGAACCTCCGAACCTGCTTTTCGTACGAGAAATTCACTGAAGTCTTCAATACCTTGACGAAGGCACCAGCTACCTTCACCTACAGGGTCCATTAGAATGAGGTTGCGCTGGACTGCGCAAGGGTATGACTGCGCAAGGGTATCTAATGGTTGGTAGGTTGTTCCCAAATATTCTAAGTGCATGTGCTCAATTCAACCAGCCTACTAGTCTACCATCTTGAATCTATCCAGATGCTTGCACAATTGTATTGTTTGTCCATGATGTATTTGGTAATGATCAACTGCCTCAGGAGGTTCCTTAAGGATTCCATCGCTGCTGATTGCAGCCCCTTGGATTGGAGAAGCAGGCTGTGACGGTCCATCTGCAGGTGGTGGTAGTGGTGGCAACGAGGGTTGAATCGGTGCCGCCATAGCCTTAGCCTTTGTAGTTTCCCGCCGGTTGTGGGCAACTTCTTGGGCGTCTTGCATGGTTTGATCCTGTGGAATCCAAGAACATCCAGGAGCCCTTGTCAATCCCTTGTCTACAAACTACAGTTTTTGAGACAATATGTTTATCTCACATATATATATATACAAACCCTGCACTTAGAATATTCCAGCAAACCTTCCGGCCAACAGTCCTCAATATTCCTTATCTACTGGCTACTATGATGTATAATATCGGAACACCCGTACTTACACATAGATATAGATATTTATGAAACAGCAAGAACATATCTACCTACCTACCTCCCTAGATATATGTTGTTTGTTTGTTTCTCTCTCTCTCTCTCTCTCCCCCTATATATATATACATATGCTGTATGTGTATATATATATATACGGAACCCCGCACTTAGAATATTCTGGCCCAAAGTCCTTCATGGCCTTCGCTAGCAAAATCTGATTGAACTCAAGGCGCTTGGTATTGTCACCAAGCACTGCCCAAGCATCCTTGAGCTTCTCCAAACCGTTTGCAGACTGATCCAATTCGAATTGCTGCCTGACCTTGTTGAACCCTTCTAACAAGGACTGGCTGTCAACTCTTGCCAGGAGCATACACCTCTGGATGGGCTTCCATCCGCTCCCTGGAAGTGGATCAATCTGGAGAGTTTCATAGTGATCGTTGAAGCACTCCATGGCCATCTAGATAAAATAGAGTGCTGAAGTTGAGGGCCAAATGTTACGGGTGTCACATCGGCATATTATCAATATTCTATCTGCATCCTGATATTCTATCTGCACCTGATTTTCCAAAATCTCACCCACCCTTTTGACGTGCACGTCTTTGAGTTCCCGATTTAATGAATAATATTCTATGTGCAAGACCGCCATTATATAGGGAACCACCCGGTGATGTCCGACCTTGAGAATCATCGAGGGGGTCGGTTTGGTACCATATACCATACCATCATAATCCATCATATATATGCCGATTGGCTGTTCATTTGAGATTTTATCCTCGCTATTGCAGTCAATCAACCACCCAATAGTGAAAGGCCATCTATGGAACCATCAGCACGAGATGGAGGCTTCTCACAGTCGTCACCGTCGGTCACTGCACCAGTGGTGCGTCCTCCAATTGTAGAGATAAAGGACTCCCAAATGATTTCCTATGGCTCAGGAGGCCAAGCTGCAGGGTCGTAAGTCGCCGCATACTTGATGCGACAGAAATATACGATCCTTGGCGCCATTGGTCGCACTCCACAATGATGGTCCAACATGCATCAAAAAAAACACATGCTCATGTTGTCACGTCTGAGTCTGGAGAAAACTGGTCACCACGGGGGGGGGTGATATCACAGTCGTCCACTGAGGTCCCCGGCGTTCCGGCCAAACAAAAGCCCAAGGCCTGGACCAGAAAGAGGAGCGTGGCATAACGCACGAGGAGCTCTTTGGCACTTGCAAGTCAATTTGGCGCCTTTCTTTCTGACCCTTTGCGAAAGACCTTCCAAATGTCCCGCAATCTTCTGCTTTAATGAACCTTAATGCAAATAGTTGCACGGAACATTTGCATTACCTGCACTGCCATGCCCTGCAGTTGAGAAAGTCCCTCTGCACTATGATGATGTTCTCCACCCGTCACCCTTCGAATCTGTTCAAGTATTTGGAAGTGGTCCCACCACTGTTTTCGGTGGGACCATGGCTCCCACAAAGCAGCACAGCTGACCCTTCCACTCCCGGTGCTTCGGAAGTGCCCACCACGGGCGGCTCGCTCGGTCCGTCTCCTCGCACCGTTTGGCCTCGCAGGTCTGATAGAACCAATCGCCCGACCTGCAGAAGAAGGTCCGCCGTAACCGGCAGGTGAGGCGGGTGTCGGGGTCGGGGCGCACCGGGTCTGGGAAGGGTTTGGTGTTTTTTCTTGTTGGGGAGGGCTGCTTCAGGCAATGGGCCATAAGTTTGGAGTCTGTTCTTCCTCATGAGGGGGGGGAAGGGGGTTGAATATCGATTTCCACGCGTTCAGACCAACTCTTGGAAGGTTTTTCTGAGCTAGTCACGTGCTTCGTGGCTCAGGCACTGGAGCCTTCCAACAGTTGAAGCGGGTTGTGTTGGAGTTTAGTTACCACATAGCCTTCCCCACAAGCTAACAGGCTCCGTGTCATGCCCTGCACTTTCAGCACTAAGGCTGTATAGCCTATGAACTGCCCACATGATGTTCATTCACGCGCAAGGAACTATATAATAAATGGCACCCGGAAACAAAGTCACAAAAGCAACATGAAACAAGTTGTCCTGCATTTTGTTGGGCAAAAGGATCCGGAGAGCCGCAACTAACTTACTTTCATCAAATGTTCTTGTGCGTAGTGACTATGGACCCCCCCAGCTAGTGCTTGTTTGATATGATGCGACCACAGGCCCCGGGGCTCTATATGAACCATGGGCATCCATGGGCAGCCTTCCAAGCTCTCTTTTCAATTGGGTTCCCCCGAGTCGGGGAAGATCCTCATTGATGCACACATCTTACCCCAACCACCACAGTTCGAGGCGACAACACTTGCACCCAAGTGGCTTGTCGAACGGTAAGTAGCCCTCAAAGGGAATGATCGCACAAAGCCGGAAGAAGAAGATCACCAAGTAGCACCTAGTCGCTTCACCGGGTTGCTTGGAGTTGCTTTGACGAAGAAGCAGGCACCTCTGGGTATGACATCATGCCTGCTAGCATGTCTCTCCCTACATGTCCACAGGTGATGGAGGTGCTTTGACTACTTGGAGTTGGTTTGGCTTTGTCAAATTGCCTTCTGTATGGTTTCAATGGGCTCTACCAAGATTGGACGGGACACCCCCAGGAGTCCCGCGAAGCGTTGTCAACACGAGCTAAATGAACAGTGGGAGATTCAGGCATGACTTTCGAGTGGATCCTGAGAAGATTGGATGTCCTGCGCGCGGGGGGGGGGGCTCTCTGGAAGAAGCCTATGGCAATTCAAAGGCCAAACAAAGCTCCCAACCCTGAGACAAATATATGGACGTGACTCATTGTCCAATACTTCCACCAAAACCTTCCAAGGACCAAATGAAGTTTAGCTAACGGGAACAAAAACTCATAGAACGGGTCCCTGTGGAGGTCCGACGGGTGCTTAGGACCCTGAGTTATGAGCCAACTGCAGGTAGATCATGAAACCCATAGAGACGATATGAGATATAGACATGTTTGTAGGGCCTCCAATCTAAGGGCCATGGCCTTTAACCTAAGAGCAATGGCCTCCAACCGAATATAAAAAGAGTCGTTACTAGGGTCGTTGTCTTACAACGTAGTGGTGCTCATCGATACACACTCTCTCATCACGTGGCGGGGAGAATCCACGTTGGGACCCTTTGATGGGCAAGCGCCGGGGTTGTTTGGGAGAGTTAACACAATTGTATAATATACGATGCCTCCAAGTCCAAACCCACAGAGTCACAGAGTGGATGAAGTGGGATGCCTTCGGCCCTCAGCTAAACAAAAGCTTGGCTAAGCCCCCATGAGTTCCGTAGAAGAGACTGCAACTTGGTGCAGCTTTCACGTTTGGCTACTTGAGGGTATGTCCAAAAAAGGTCATAAGTAAGTCGTCACTCACCAAGCTGCTCCATCATCTTCATGGAGACTCCCTTGCAGGAACGGTTCGTCTCCATTTTCAGCGCGACCATCAAGAAGCTGAACCTGCCAGGTCAGGTCACAAATGCTTCGTGGGAATCAAAACCAGCGGCCCGAGTACTCGCACGAGTTTTAAGAGCGGGGTCTGATAAGACTACCAGGTGATATGGATCAATCCATGATCCAAAAATCACCGACAGTGTGAAAGACCTCGTGGAGGTCTTTCACATGAGTATTCGCGGGTTCTGCTACGGTAAATCTTTAGCAGGGAGCTCTCGGAGCCAACGAACACGATCATGCAGCGCAATCTGCAAATTTGCCTGCAATTGACCGCACCTGGGCATCTAAGTGCAGCTGGTCCTACATTGTTGATCCCTGCTTGCAGGTCCCTGAACAAAATCTTTGGCCCAAATCATCGGGTCCTCATTTTGGCATACAGGCATTCGCATGCATTCGCTGCATTCGCGGTTCAACTTTTGAGATGTTCACCGTTGGCATTTTGAGCTTATGGAACTTGGAGAGCAACGGAATTTCATTGAGCAATTCCTTTTGGGCCTTGGACGGCCACACGCCAACACACACCGTTGCATAGGTGTCGATTTACTTGGTTTACTCAGGCAATATTTAGCTTAGGCCTCAAGGGAGGTGGTGCATTCAGTACGTACTTTTCCCTACTAGTAGTGCGTGTCTTGCCTGATGCCACTGGCTCTCATTCAAACCAAGGCACATGCTGAGCAAAGATGACAGAGTCCTCAGGAGCACGGCGTAACGGGGAGGCCCTTCTACAAGGGACATGGGATGACGTCACAGCCTTCAACACTCTTGAGGCTTGATTCAACAAGGAGAGGTTCTTTTAGATTAGTTTCATCCTTTTCATGTCTAGTATTGTCTGGTATCAGTATATGTCTAGTGTATCCCATGAACTGACTCAACGTTGCAAACAGGTCTGAACGTTGCAAACACAAACAAATCCAGGATCGCAACGTTCAGCGCCGGTCAGACTGATGATTTAATGCTCTTAAATTCGATGGCTCTCTGGAGGAAAAAAACCGCTCAGTTGCAAACGGAATGGACACTCGATGTGGAAGGAATGTACATTCTTTGTCAGGGCCCCTCCCGCCCGACAAGGGGTAGCATGTCAAACATGCCTGGGCGCGCTAGGGAGACCACTGCAAAGCCCAGTTTGAGTGAAAAACAAACTCGGGGGGGTCCCAAAGACAAGGATGAGGACAAACCGTTCCGAAAGCCGCGGACAGTAGATGGGGCAAGCAAGGATGAGGAAGTCCAACCAAACATACGTCATGGTACAGCAACAAGTCATTTGTAACCGTCACTGAGGGGGGGGGCAGGAGCCATTTCAGGGTTGACCTGCTTCGTGAGAGCCTCCCGTAGAAAAATACCTTTAAAAATAATATATAGAAAGCATGTTTGTAAATGTTTGCAATGTACAACTAAAATATGTATATATATATATACATGTATGTGACAAGGAGGGTCCAGCTTCAAGAAAGTTCCGCAACGGATTCGAGTGTTTTGTTGTGATCCTGCTGGCAAATGAGTTTATCAATTTTAAGAAAGCATTGTGTTTGATAAGGGCACTCCCATGGCCTATGCAGGTCAATGGGTTGACACAGGTCGGTAGGAAAGGGAGACATCGCAGACGAGGGCCCATCACCTGGCGCATGTGCAAGACCCTTGTCACCTTTCAAGCTTGGCATGTGTTCTAGCAAGACTTTAAAAGACTTCAAGACGGCAGGAGGTCAAGAATCGGTTCTCAAGGACCTTGTTTTTGTCCGAAACATTTTGATCACAATGATTTTCATCCTGTAGGTGATGTAAACTGGGTACCGATTTGTGACCCCATCCAGAGAGTTGACTCTGGATGTCCTCACTGCATCGAAAGATCGATACATTCCGAAGATTCCCGCCTTTTGTGCAAGGACTTCTTCATGCACTAGGCCAAAAAAAACTGGGGATTTCTGCATAAAACACTTCTCTGGTGCTACCCTCGTCGCGTCGTCTGGAAGAGCAAAAGACAGGGCAAGGGTTTTTTTGGTCCCTTTGCCCCGCCTTTGACATGACTATATATCTTTGATGACGGTGACTAGGATTTCAGGTCTCCCGGTGCTCATCCCAGGGACGGAACGAGGGCCATTTGAGTTACAAAAAGCATCTAACTCACCCCACTTTGGCCATGGCAATATTTATGTTGGCTAGGCTATTAAACCGCCTGCCTGGGTGGAAAACCGGCCTGAAAGCGTGCAGCAACCCGAGCAGTCAAAACATCCTATCGCGCTGGCCGCGCTCACTGTTCGCTCGGCCCAAAGTCTCGGAGACGCTTGGCATCCACCAAAAGCTCTAAATAGTCTGGGCACTTCTCAAGCGAAAGTAAGAACATCTGAAAGGCGTTCTCGGGGGTGATCTCTGAGTCGTCGCCTTTACCCTCCTCCGCATCAAACTCATGCAGCACAACGACTTCCTTGAAGGAGACTTGCCTCTTCATGCTGCCCAAAGAGCTTCCGGATCTGGTGGTGGCGACAATGCTCTTGGAACTCTGAACGCTGGCAGTTTCTACTGGATGTGCTTTCTTCAGGTGTCGAAGGTGGAGATTGCCATCGTGATGTTCAATGACGTCTTCCTGGGTGGCTTCTTTTCATATGGGAACTGGCAGGGTATGCACGTTATGCATGTATTGCTCTTCTACTGGGCAGTCTGCACTGCCTAAGATGGGCCGTGCCACTACCGGACTTGGAAATGCATTGCGCTATATTGCGCTATTCTACTGGGCAATACTGGGCAGCATGTTTGACAATGATTTCAGGGCATGTATGTGAGAAAGGGAGCTTTTCTCTCGCACATCGTTGTACCTCAGGTCCCAAGAAAAAAAAAACACAAGCACCATAGCAAAACAGTGGCCTTTTGGCCAGATCAACTGAGGATTCTAGGAGGGATTGGCAAACCATTGCAAGCCAATCGACCGCGTTTCCGGTGACATCAGGTGCGCCGAAACGACTGTGGTCTTTAAAGAGTGACCAAGATTCGTGAATGCTCAGGTGGACACTGTTTGAACACCCCATTGCGCTGCGCACGGCCCGTCCAACTCCCAACTCGCCCTGCTGACACAATTCTGGCACACGCGATTGTTGGAGCCAAACAAACTCAACGGACAGCGCTGTTGGATGTTTCTCACGTTGGCTCTCAATGAAGTGACAAAGCTGACATACTCACGCAACAAACATGACACACACACACCAAAAACACTCACACACACATATATAAAATTCCGCGAACTCCTGCCGAATTTACCTTGCGATAGTTCCGACAAAAGCCTGAACTGAAACCCCGTGGATCCACTGCTTTATCCCTTTATCGCCGACACATCTAGACTGAAACATGACAGTCCCGGCTCCCTTTTTGGGGGCTATTGTACAACTTACCCCTGGGGCCGGGAGTATCATCGACAGCCTCATGTTCCGCTTGAAGCGGACCTGTGCGATCCGTATCAAGCTTTCTGCATAGCTTTGAGGGTTGTGCCAGCGGCTAGCGCCATGCCAAAATGAAGCAACAAACTCGAAAAGCGCAAACTCTTCCAGCACCCTTTTCTCACTTCGGGAGCCACCCTGGGGGAAAGTCCGGCATTCCCATTGCACTCTTGAGCCTTGGGTGGACAACCTAAGCGACATGAGAGAAAACAAACACAATAGCTGTATTGAATGTAATTCTGGTGGGCCAGTCACTGAGCCTGGCACATCAGGAATCAAATGCCGCAACGACAAGTGGAACTTTCGAGGTGGAAAAGCTACCCTTCGGCAGCAACCTCCAGTTCAGTAGTCGGCCGCAGGCATGCAGCCGACGGCCCAGTGAGCAAGAGTCCAAGCCCCTGAACCTCGGCTCTTCAAGCCGTCAAAGAACTCCGAAATCTCTTCGACGCTTGGCGTCCACCTTCTGTTCAAGAAAGATGGGTGCCCTTTCCAGCGACCGCAAGAAGATCTTCAAGGTCTCCTCGGGAGACACGACCTCATCGAGGTCCAAGTCCACCTCATCCACGTCAAACTCATGCACAATGACCTCATTGAATGAGACAGACCGCCTCCTGCTGCTTCCTGTTGCTGCTGTTCCTGCTGAGCTCAACGATCCAAGCCTGCTCCGCAAGCTATGTGTCGTAGAGGGCTGACTCTTAAAGCTCGATGGGGAGCTGGGGCTTTCGTGTGTCTTCTTCAAGCGTCGAGGCTGGAGATTGGTGTCATCAAAGTGAATGACGACTTCCTGGCCACAACTGGGCAAGTCGTCTTGTGCTATTTGTGTGTATGTTGTGTTTTCCCTCTTTGGACGTCTGATGATGACTGATGCAAACAATCAGGGCTGTTGTCGCATATACATTTGTTGTCCCGTCCGGTCCTACAATCCTGGTCTCAAAACAAAATGGTCACTCAAGCTCCACCAGGTGGTCGAGTGCGGGATGCCCTTTCGCTATGCCAGGACGCTACGCTACCTATATAATATGAACATGCAAATCTAAACACCACCAGGGTACTTTGGATTGGCCACTCAGGTGGGTGCTGCTCGAACACCCCATGGCTTGCGAAGTACCGACGGCCTGGTGCCGATGGATATCACACAGCTGTTACTGGTACTGTTTAGAGCCAAATGTTGCGATTTTGCACGACACACTTCGCTGGTGAAAATCCAATCTTCCGCAAAATGCAACACAATATGACTGGGTATCCATGCGTTCACTTTGATTTGTTTTAAAGGGTTTTGAAGGACATCAGGGCCATGACTCCATAATTTATCAAACAGTTCGCTCCAAAAACCGGTCTTGTGGCCAACAAGTGCCAGCCGCACTTGAGGAAAACGGTGCCAGTCGTGGCTCCCTGCCAAGCCGCAAAAGGAAGGAGAAATCCCCGCTGGAGACGAGCATGAAGACCACAAAGGCGATGACGACAAAACCACCCCAAATCCTCAGGGAGGCGAGGCTTGGTCTGTCCAAGTTTGCGTCTGAAAAGCGGTCCCTGTGGAGAATCATCCTCTTCTTGGAAATGGTTCAGGGATGAGTGGAGAGGGATTGGATAGAGATCTCATTCCCACCAGCCAGCTCAAATAGAACAAACGTTCCACACTTTCCGAGGGGTTATTTCCCCCTGGCTAACACCAACACAAGCTCTCAAAAATAGGAACGTATTCAAGATTCAAGCAGCTCCACCCACACGCGATGTGTTCAACTTGCTGGCCTCAACGAAAAACTATGTGCGTTAGTTCTTGTATTCTGTTTCATTCCACTTGCAAACCCCTTCGTCCCAATAAGGGAGCTTGCCTCTGGGCCTCTCTTATATAACTCTCTCCCAGCGGCATCTGTTCTTCAATCAAAACGTCGTTTTCCTGGCAGGGAGTGGACCTTCATGGTGAATACCATGCGGCTGAGCAGCTTGAAAGCTTCAGTTTGTGAATACCTGCAAGTCTCCACAGGTAAAAGACGGAGCAAATGAACTTGAAAGTGGGCATGGTACGGGAAAGTGGCCAAAGGAGCTGGGCTGACTTGAAACTCTGTATCCAAAATGCTTGTCTATGATTGTCTCATGTTTCCCGGTGCAAACATGTTTGAACAATCTTGAAAACAAAGAAGAACATGAGAGTCCTTCACCTTGCCCAAATCTCAACAACCCCCCTTGGATGCCCCAGCTGGGAGTAGAGAATTTCTGTCCTGGTCCTCAAAACGGTGCCCACAAACATCAATGCAAAAGATCAACACGCCGGTGAAACCTTCTGGGCACTCTGTTTAACTGCGGAGCTCACATTTGGACCCACACTCAACCTCCGAAAGCACCAGGCTTGAAAGCTATAGCAAGATTGGGCCGTGTCTATATCCAATGCCTGGGATAAAGTGTATCGATGACAAAATATGCTGGTGCTAGGTGGTAAGTGTAGCAGGGGCAATGCAACCCATGTCCTGTAAATGGGACCTTGCATCAATTGATGATGATGATGATGATGATGATGGTGATGGTGATGGTGATGGGAAATGATTCTTCTCAGGGCATCACACTACCTCCAAGGCCATTCCATTGCGGGGAGGTGTGTTCTGTGTCCGTTTCTAGTAGGTGGTGCATGTGGGACAGGCCAAGAAGGGGTCGAAAAGGTCGTAACAAGCCTACACGAATCGTTTGAACATGATCTGCCACCTCTTGATGCAAATGTCATAACTCGTGTCGAGTAGCTTCATCGCCAAGAACTTCAGCTTTTCCTCAGGCTGCGTGGCAGCAGTATATCTGCCTCTTATGAAAGTATACAGTATACCAGCTTGCAGACATGGACATCTGATATGCCTGCATTTGGACTGAATAAACTGAAATGGATCCGGGATGATGCGGGAATGAATTTGCTGGACCTTCCATTATTGATTGATTTGATCCGAAGTGTGTGGCAGTCCAGAAGCTGTATATAGATTACATAGCACCCATCTGTAAGACTATACATCTTGAATAGGGGTCTAAGTGCATTCTAAGTTCGGCAAATGATGTGTCAAACCAATGAAGGTTACCCACCTGGCTCGCCCTGCCTTTCCGAAGGCTCACGCAGGAGGCCTTCTGAGCCTTGGAAACTATATAGTATGAATAGCCCATTTCTGCGAGTGTTTCAGCCTAAGCAGGCATGTGGGAATCCAGCTCCAACATAAACATACGGGAACACTCAGTTGTGCACCTAACATCACCTAACCAGTACATTCAACGGCCTTGTCGAAAAGGATCCCAGTTACCGGATACATGATCCCCAAGAAAAAAGACCAAGCCCCCAAGCCCCCAGGTGCCAGGCGGCCCAGCGTTTTTGTTCGGCCGAGGCACGGGATCTTTCAGCATCTCGAGGCTGAAGGTCGGTCCATGGTTCTTGTCCTCCGAGTCCATGGCGTCCTGGATGGCGGATGAGCAAAGCAAATGTGGTCGCAACATGCCATGGGGCCGTGGGCATGTTAAACACCCGCCTGGTGAGCACAAAATGGTGAGATCCTTAGATAACATGTTCTGTCGAGATGCGAAATCATGCAAAATTGTGGTTGTCGTCAGTGGTCTATAAATGGCTAAGGCTATAATGGATTATAGTGGATCTTGTTAATCCCTTTCCTAACTGTCAATCTACTTGCTTTCCTAGTGCCAACCGCAGAAACTGCCACATCAGAACAGGACCGATTCATACCGATTCCACACATTGTTTTCGATGTTGAACCGCCCCGATGCGGCAGGCCTGGGATGCAGTTTGGATGGCTAACCCCCTGGTCTGAACCCTATTTTTGTACCTTCACGGAGGCAGCTTGAGCCCAAAGTAGGCCAGGCAGGCTTTGGGAGGCCGTGTTTGCGATTTGGATTTGCCAAGGCCGGTTGGGATGCTCAACAACTTGAAGCAGGGAAGGGCTGTTGAAGATTGAGATATGTTCCTGACAAGCTGAGCCTACTAAAGTACTATAGACTATAGATGCTTTGAAGCTCGAAGAATAAGGTGCCGGATGTGAAGAAAAGATCCCGCACCAAAGATCCACAATTTCTGACGCAAACATATTATATATATATTTTGTTTTAAACATCACAAAAAATATTGACCAACCTCAAGAAATCCAATCTGAATGCTCCGAATCTTTCCGCTTCGCACCAGCCCTTCCCACACTCATGGTCTCAGCTGCACTGGCCCACAGGTCTCCCGGACGTTCCAGTGCTGGCTTCATAGTCCAAGGCGTGAACCCTGTGCAGGTGGTCAGGAGACAAATGATGAGGAATGGGCAACATGGTTTGCTGCACGTTTCTTTCTTTTTTGTGTGTTTTCTCTTGGAGACCTTTCTTGGTTGTTTGACATCATGTGCGGACCCTGGCAAGTGATAAATGTTTACTGATATTTAGAAGTGCACGTATATGCCTGCACTCCCTTGGAGGGAGATCGGGTGAAGACCCCAAGAATTTAGCAAATTAAATTATGTTACTAATGTACCCCACATAAATCCTGAAAACTTTGCCGGGGACGCACTGCATACAAAGAGTTGACTCTAGCATACTTGATGGGATTATGCAAAAAACATCCACCCTTGCAAGGGATTTGGTGTGCGTCCCAATTGGCCTTGTGATTTCTCTGCATCACCCGTACACTTCGTTTTAGAGCAATTCCGGGCTGCTCATAATGCTCATAGTCCTATCGCTTTCAAGGGAGGTGGTCAGCAAGCAGTCAAGTGGATGTGAGATGCCACAAAGGGGTTGGCTTCGTCAGCTTCAGAAAGGATCCCGTTGCATGTGGGCGTGGCTACCGCGACAAGGATTGTGTACTACCTGGAGCCCAGGTTTGCGAGCATCATCTTGCAGGCAAAGGCACCAAAATGAACGGCTAACAGGCAGGCTGACATAATTGCTCCGGAAATGTGTACTATGAAGGGCAACCACTTGCAGAACATGTATTCAATTCGTTTGACTCCACAAATGAGGGCACGAGCTGTGGACACTTTGGAAATCCTACCTTTCCGCAGGTCACATCGGAGCTCTATGAAAGGATGAGCTCCTGCCACAGCTTTCCACCAGTCACTTGCTGGTCCACTCTTGAAGCGAGGCGGACCAAGTCTGTCCGCCTAAGAATGAAAAGTTCAATCTCAAACCCCGCAACCAACTCAATACTGTATATATAATACTGTATATAGGCGCGCCTTCACAATCTCAGAATCTCAGGTGTTGGTCCTTTTTTTCCCAAGTTCACTTCCACTGTATGAGCATTCATCATGCCGGCCATGACCTCTCAGCGATGGCCTTCCCCAACTCATGGGTCCGGCGCCTGCTCAGTGACTGGGAGCCGTCGGGAATGCTGCAGAGGAGCTTCAAGGGCAAGCTCGTTGTGTCCCAAACCTCGGAGCGGAGCGTTCGTATGCGTGGAGCGGCGCAGGTACCGGGTACGAAACCGACGGGCCCGGTCATCTTGAAGCTGATTTGTCCAGGAAGAGATAGATTCCACATGGTATCGTCATGTATCATCAACTAGCTTCGAACAACTACTGTGGGTCACGCTGCAGCTGACACCCTCACACATGTGTGATCACATGTGAGTTAAGCTGATAACTCGAGCGAAACGGGATTTCCTCGGCATGCCCAAATACTGCAATCTCCAACTTCCTGCATCAAGAAATTCTAGGAGCTGGTGAGGAAGCGTGGACTCGAGCTACTGAGCTTTTCTCATTTACATACATACATATATATAAATAAATTGAGCTCTTCTTCTGGTGTCTTGGTCTGTAGCTCATGCTTCCTTTCTTTTCACTTCTGTGGTCATCATGGAACTCCGGTGGCTGCGGTCTCACCTTTGGTCTGGGAGAGGTTCCTCCCACCACCCCGCAGCTCCGCTCTGCATCCAAACCCCTCTCCCAAGTGAAGGTCTTGTTCGACGACTTGGCCTCACATTCCTCAAAACATCGGTGCTTTAGTCGCTCGGGCCTCAAACATGAAGCTGCACCGGTCCTACTGCCGGTCCTCCAAAGCCCCAAAACCCCCGCGATGAGCGCCCCTGCGACCACCACGCCACCCTGTAGGCCGGTGAACAGGCGACGATGCGCCTGTTCAGCTGCTCGGGGCACGGCGTTTATGAAGGTGACCCACCCATATCGAGAATCGGCTGGATCCGTCGTACTGATTAGAAGGTGGCCGTTAGAGTTGGATGTACAGTGGTATCAGAGTGAATTCCACAAACCCATGATGTCTTTTACATGGGATCCAGATACACTACCTTTGGGGCTGCCATCTACTCTGAAATCACTGCATGTTCAATGTTGTTAATGTGACCCACAATTGTTCCATGAGGCGACGATCCAAGTAGACAATGCCTCCACCAGCGACAGCTCAGAAACGAGCTAGTAATTCTTGGGGTACTTCTGGTTTTACTTCTGCCTGTCACTTGCTTCTAGGAGGCTCCATGGGCCTCCTCGAAAAGGATCACCGTGCTGGGCGTGGGAGAACAAGTCTCGGAGAGCATGTACTGCCTTAGCCAGCAAAGGGCTTATCGGGTTGAGCCCTCCCCACAAGAAAAAATCACACTGGGGACACACAGCGGTCAAGGACTCGAACAAATGGTGGCATGTGTACCATGAGTGGATGTCAACGAAGTCTACGGTCCATACATGTCCATACTCATCTCAGCCATGACGTGGGCCCCAGGACATCCATAGCGGTTTGGGGCATGCACCTGCTGTAGCACATATATATATAAGATATGTGCGGCCAATACTTAACACTGCAAACTCTACAGTAAATAAGATTACTTTAGGTCTCAGGGAATCTAATTATTTGAGTGCAGTATATGTCATAGTATATGTTTATCTTGGAATGACTCCCGGAGGTTTTGCTCCGAAATTCCATCCCACAGTGTTGATAGTTGTCACTGCAACCTGGAGGAACCTAGTCCCACGTGATCTCACCCTTGTTTTGGCTCAAGCTGGGCCACTGTGCCCAGTGTTCATCCATTTTCGGTGAAACATCGTCAAACCAAACCAGCATAGAGTGGTGTTTATCCTCATACACTCATCATGGACATGTGCCTTGATCCAAAATATATTGGAACAACTCCGCATGTTTGGCGCAGAGTCCTTGCCACTGGTCTCTGGCACAACCGCTCTCGGGTGCCAGGCTTTGCGAGGTCATAGACCTGGCAATTTTGGTATCGGTGTTTCCAACGTCGGGGAAAAGGGGGTCAAACAGAACGCCGGGTGAAACAAGAAGATATTAAAGAGTGCTATACATCTGTGAAGACCATATGTCTGTGTGTGATTATCTGCGATTTTAAAACTAAAGTACAATAGTTGAAATTAATGATGATTTGGACACTCTGATCAGTAGAGGGGATGGAATAGCTGAATAGCTGTTCATACATTGAAGGATTGGAATGACAGGAAGAGTGAGGCTCCAAGAGAAGCTCTCGGCAGCTTGCAATTCATCCACTGACCACGTGATCCCAAAGAAATCTGGGCCCCTTCCCATGAAGACTTTTTTTGAAGCCCACCATCGAGCAACTGACCGCAGCTTGCCATGTGGCCCAAAACTCTTAGGGCCAATGGTCTATAATATATCTTTATACCGTATTCCTTTATATGGCAGGTGATGGCAGGTATATATATATATATACGGTATATATCTTCCAATTGACATGCCCACTGTTTAAAGAAGCATTTTCTGATACACGATCGTCCTCCTTCTCTTGTGAGGTCAAAGCCTACAACATCTTGCACGTCGAACAATAGCTTCGACATCACTTTCCTTACTTCCCCTACAGCCCTACAGCTCCAAATACCTCCTGAGAAGATGTTTGGGATGGGTTTGGACGGTCTAAGTGCCTTGAGGTCTTTGAAGCCCTAGGAAAGAACCATGGAAGTGAATCACTTCTGGGTCTCACCATGTCAGGCTCTGCTTTGGTCTTCCATGAGTTAGGGATAGTTAAGAACGCTGCTTGGATTGTTCTTCCCCTCGCTTCGCCTTCAAGGAGTTATCCTTGCTGGCCGTGAAGAGCCACTGATCTCCTTCATCCACCGCCAAGGCGGACACCTCGGGTGGACGCGTGAGGTGGACATGCGAATACTGGCTGAATGTCCTCCATGCGAGCATGGGTCTCTCCAGGGGCCATCTGAAAAGGATTGTAAATCATCAGAATATCAAAAAGCAACGGAAGCAGAGTAGTTTGAAGGAAGTTCTTTTCCTGGAGCTGAGCAGTTTCAATCTCATGCAGCCTGCCAGGTGTCTCAAGCTTCTAAAATCTGGAGTTTGTGCATGCTGGCGCCATCAGCAATTGACTTTCAGCGACCTGCCAGGCCAAAGGATTGCACCCACGACTGGTCGCCCGGCGACGGCGGACCCCGCGACAGCATCTGCGTTTTCTCTCGGGGTGAAACGAAAAACGATGGCCACCGACTGGAGGTGCGTGACGCGACCAACAGTTCAACGGCTCGCAGCTCATGCAACGCCAAACCTACACTCCACTGCAACGGTCCAACTATTAGGCACACCCTTGGGCTTGCTGGCCCACTGGGGTGTGATCGTCTGCTTTCCGGGCTGAATTGAGCAGCGCAAACGACAAGAACACTGCATTTTGGGGGTACATTTAGTCAAAGTGGTCATCCAACTAGTTTGAAATGTTTGAGCAAGCCACCCCGGGATATATACAGTGTTAAGCTGCAGATGCACTCCGATGCACTTCTCCATCAAAGGTGACGCTTGTTCCCTGCCTCCAGAAACCACTCTGTGGTCGTCCGCCTTTCATCCAAGGCCATAATGGAGCACTTCCAGCTGCACCGCGTCCCTCTCCCTTGCGAAGGTCTTCTTCAGGAGATCCAAGAGATGGGAGGGCGAGTCGCCTCTGGCACCGTTCACGCTCAGTAGGCGATCATGACCTCGAGCGACTGCTCCCGCGATGGTGACATGAGTTGACTGTAGGCTGACGGCTTGGTTGTATTGTGCTTGACTTGAACTAAATAGAAAACATGTCGTCTGCCTGTGGGAAGGAAGCGCTCAGCCATTGGGAGTGCAAGTTAGAACTCCGGAGAACACGCGCAAATCAAAGATGCCTCATCATAGTCGACCCCCTACGTGGTGTCATTTACAGTATCTCAAGTTCTTGAAAAATTGAGGTGCAATTGGATTGAAACATGAACTGCAAAGATCAGCAACTATTGAAGTAACTACTGTATTGACTGAAACTGGACATGCTGACGCACAAGGATCATACGCCGCAACAATTGTCAGGACACCCCATCCACTAACTAGAATATCTCAGAATCAATTGCAGGTTGGGAGAACCACGTCATCTGCCGCTTTGAGAGAACCACGTCTGAGGCTTTCCAAGCGACAGGCCACGTTGAGCTCTGGCATCTTCTGGTTCCATTCAGCCACCAGCCCGTCCTCCTTGATGCAAGTGATCCAAGGCCGCACTGAAGACTTCCAGGGTCCAGTGACATCAGCGTAGGTGAGGTCGATTCCAAGTTGTCCTGGCTTCTTAAGATAAAGCAGCCGCTTGCTGGGCCGTTGGAGTCTGAGCTGAAGGGTCTGTTCCTCGGATCTTAGGAGCTTGATCAGGTTTTGCCCTGTACAAGCCTCATCATTCATCTGCAGAATACGATCGAAGGCATAAATCTGTGGGCTGTTGTGGGCGTTCCACTCGGCCGCAGCACCATCACAACTGGCCAAAATGATGCACTGAGGGTCTGACGCATCAAGATCCAACTCCTTCAACTGGCCCTGGTTTGCCAAAGGCATGAGGACACCTTCCTCACCAGGGGATATCACCTTTGGTGGCAGTGGGGAAGATCCCTCCTCGTCCTTGAAATATGTACTCTCTCTGACGCTGCAGTTGCAACAAAATAGGTCCATGTCATGTAATGTAGCGGGTCAAGGACCTCAAAGGCGGATCTCAAGGCTTCAAACAGCTGCGAAAAGCAGTCATCAAGTTGCCACCTGCAAGACCACCTGCCACCGATCCACACAGCGTGCACCCGATGCCTATGCTGATAAAACTGAAGAACCAAAACCAAAACAAACAACATCAACAATATGCTAAGCACACGAGAGCCCCCAAAGTCCGACCGGACTCAGAATGGTGAAGGCCACCTAACAACCTGTCATGATCTAGTGCGTGCTCTCAGCAGTTTTCAATCTTCTCTTCCCCGTCGCGAATTCATAGCAATTAGCAATCCCAGTGAATTTCCATTGCATTCCTAACAAATATGTGTTGTAATGTTTTTTAGCCATCTCATCCTTAGCCGCTCCTGAGCTTCTGGACACCTGCCGTGTGCTTCAGCAGAGGCAGGGTGGTGCCACGAGAGGCCTGACTGACTGAGGCCATGCGGAAAAAAAACGACTGTTGGACCACGGGGACCGTGGGCGATGATCACAACCCCATTCTGCTAGGCTCTTACTGGATGCTATTACCCGGCCCAATTTAAAGGTCGGTTAAGGGGCCCAAAGGAGCTTTGGTACATTGCCTTCCACCAAACCATGTGCAAACTGCTAGGCCGGCACAAACGTCTGCAATCAATCAGTTTTACACAGTTTTACTCCAGGTGCAGTATTCTATCCTGATGCTAGGGTGCTCTCCGGATGGACCCTGTAACAAACGACCCTCAACCCATCTAGCGATGTTCAGTTAAAATTGAAGAACTCTACAAAAAAAAAGACTCCCACAGGGTCAGAAAACTGCGCAATCTGTGAGGCACCATCTGTGCGACCCAGGAACGCCCGGTGGGGCGGAGAGCTTCTGAAAGCCTACAGCACCATCCTCGGTGCTGATGTGGCCAGGCAGGACTCACTCGGGGGGTGGGAAGGTGGACTGTCCTGATCAAGGGCTTGGAACGGTGTAGCAATACTTGCCTTGCGGCAAACCATTTTTGGAAGGCACAACAAGCAATGTGAATGAAACGTTATATATATATATATGTACAACATGATATAACTATACTTTCGCCTCCTACGAAAGTTGCTCACGCTCTACTCTCTTTTTCCACTGGGGATGCAAACGGTGCAGGTAATCTGCTTTATGAATATGGTCTTGCATCCACTTTACTTCCTTCTGTACATATTGCACTACCTAAACATCGCTAAAACTTTTCTTGGAACAAATCTGTGGTAGACATCTTAAAATCATTCAGACCTAAACTTTCCCACTATCATCTAGACTACCCGAATCACTCCCCATGAATTGTAGCCGAGCTCCACATCCACTCCGACTCAACCTTCGTCTCGTGGACTTCATCCCACTTCAACCTGAGTGAGAAGATCACACCACCACTCGATGCAACTCCTTGCTCATACTTTCTACCGTGAAAGCTAAGCAGGGTGGTTCCGTCCTAGGGCATCTAACCTTCTAGAGGTGGCGCACTTCTCAGCAGCCTTGCCGCCATGCCTAGGGCCTCTTCAGTCTCACTAGGCCTTACAGCATTGGTTATCAACAGCCTCCTCTTCGCGGGCTCCATGATTGTGGTCAACCATCGCCCGTTGCACTGATCCTTGCCAAGTTCAGCCATCCATCCACCTTGGCAGTCGTGGCAGGGGAAACGCGCTCATGTTTCTTATGTCTGCAATTGTCTTCTCCACTCAGCACTCGCTCTGCCTTATTCTTTACATGGACAACGTTGTGACTAGACCGGGCCAAGTCGATCACAACTCCTAATACACGAAGGTCGCACTAAGATGCGTCCTCATCTCTAACTCTTCAGCAATGTCCCACCCCAGTGTCCTTAGTGCCTCTTCCGTCACCACCTGGGATCAGATTGCCATGGACGCTACGTCAATGTGGGGGATGGCCATCAAATTTTAGTTCACTGAAATGGGAGCACATAGGATATGGGGAACCTCACCATCAAAAATTAGCTCCCTGAAGGGGAGCACATAGGAAGTGAGGAACTTCACCACTCCCTCAGCGGGGTCAGCTGGCTGTCGCATACTGGCTTTAGGTCCGGTACCTACCACTCAGCCGCAACCCCCTTTCCTCTAAACTCTTCTGCCTCTCTGCCTCTCAAGGTCATCCGTGAAGGAAGCTGCACCTGGGCCCTCGTCTCCTGATCCGCCGAGCACCTTGGTCCACGCAGCCCCCCCAACAAGACCACCTCAGCGTCTCACCTGGGCCGCGGCACTGGTTCACTGCATTCACCTCCTGACCTTGAACTATGCCGAACCCTCGGCTAAGGGTCCACCACGGCCCCACCTTGCTACCCACTTCTACCACTACTAACTGTCCTTCCAGCCATCCTTTGCTCACTTCCTCGAGGGTTGCATCCCAGACTTCCTGGGCCCTCCACTTCCGTGCTTCCACTCGGAGTGTGCCTCGGAACTCTACCAGCCTCCCCTGAGAATCCTTGATTGAAAAAATTCAATAAAAATATTGAATGCAAACGGAGATCAATATTGTATTGAAAAGGTGTGTTTTTCAATATTTTTGTCGACTAAGCAAGATCAATATTTCATATCAATATTATTGATATACATTTTTCAATATTATTGATATTGGCTGGCCATGCTGAAGGTCTTGTTGAGGACATCAAATGCACCTGGGCAGTTGCAGGTTGTTTGTCATTGGCAGCATCTCTGTTGAGACCTGCTGAAAAATAGCCTTTAGTTGGGCTTTGAAAAAGAGCCCTTTACAAAACATTGGGCCTTGCAAAAGGGCCCATGAAAAAGGGTGGCAATAGAAACATCAAGAAAGATGCAATTGACTTGGAGCACCTGGTCGATCTGTGGGGGGAAATTGCAAAGACCAATGATTGCATATTCTCCAATTTTGGAGAGTACAAGCACATTTGGGGAGAATGTGCACCCAGACCTGACTTGGTCAACTTCATAGACTTGAGCACTTGCCTTCAAAGAGTGTCGCCTACACTCAATGTGGGGTATTCAGGTCTGAAGGAGGCTGTATCCATGATTTTGAGCAGGCAGCCACACCTGAAGCCTAAGCCACAGCAACCTTTGGCTGAAGTTTCAGGGCACATAGCTGACAAGTTGCTGGTGGTTCAGAAACATCTGAGAAGCTTAGCATGGAACAATGGCTGGGAAGAGAGGCTTGATAAATTCATTGGCAAGCTGCAGCCTGGAAAGGCTGACAAATTCAATGGTTTCATCCAGCAGTTGCAGAAGCACCACCAGATTGCTACACCCAAAAAAAGGCACTCAAAGTCGCTAAATCAGATGTGAGCACACCTGCAAAAGATGAGTATGGGCTGCCCAAGATTCCTGCATTGAGCCAGGCATCTGAGGATGGTGATGACCTCCTCCCAGGAGAAGCCACCACACCCTTGCCAAGCAGAAAAGCAGAAATCAAAAGGATGAAGAAACCTGTATGCTCACCTCAGAAGAGGCCTGCTGCACACCACAAAGGCCTAGCTGAGAAAGCTGCATTATACTTCACAAGAGGCACAAAACAAAGCTACATCACTGCCTTGGAGCCTGGTAGCCACAAGAAGAAATTGTGGGTGGCAATCTCTAAGAAGCAAAGCTTAAATCACCAGGCCCTGGTGCAGAAGATCTACAAGGCCAAGCCTTGCTCCAAGGAAAAAAGCATTGGCAATGAGGGAAGAAGCACTGGCAAGCTTCTGAGGTGCACTGCAAAAGTGCACCAGGTGCACTGCAGAAGTGCACCTGTGGTTGTTCTGATACAGTCTATTGCAAGCACAGGCTGTATTGCTTGCAAAGCTTGGAGAAGCTCTACAACATCTTTGCACACAATGCCTTGCAAAAAGGACATCTATGGACACCTTTGAGCACCTATGGGCCTTGCAAAAGGGCACATGGTAGTTGCAGCTGTGGGTATTGAGAAAACAGCATCTCTTTGAGAAAACACACTGAGCACTCCATTGGATACTTTTGTTCAATTGGGCAAGACCTGGTGCACTTAGGAGCATGTCATTTTCACATTTGCTGCAGCTTTGTGTTTGTCATTTTCACATTTGCTGCAGCTTAATGTTCAAAAAGCAATGAAACAGCACAAGCCAGCCAATGCAGCAATAAAACAAGCACTAGCCAACACATTGTGTTGTAAGTTTAATATAGTAGCAATCAAATAGCCAACAACACAGAGCCAACTAAAGGGCCCTGCAAAAGGGCACTGTACAAGGCACTGTAGCCAACAAAGGGCCTTGCAAAAGGGCTCTCAACAAGGCACTGGAAAAGTGCTTTTCTGATGGCAGATGAATCACCAAACTATGACAGAGACTCAGAAGGAGATTTCAGCACCACAAAAAGCAGGAGCCCACTAAAAAGGAAAAAGAAAAGGTCCCAAAGCAACAGCAGCAGCCAAGCCAGTGATGGGGATTTGAGGGGTGATGGCTCAAGAGACAGGAGTCCAAGGGGGGGGGAGATGGCAATGATGAGGAATGGGGTGATGATGATTGGGGAAACTGGCAGGGGTGGCAGGGGTGGGGAGATGGCTGGGGTTGGCAGGGGGGGTGGCAAGGGAGGTGGTGGGACTGGCAAGGTGGGCACCCACCCAAAAAAAAAACAAAGGACTGGTGCTCAAAAGCAGAAGGCCAGGCTGGCCAGAGTTCAGGGTGAGGAAGGGGCAGCCCCAAAGGGCACTGAAGCCTACTCTGTGCAAAGGCTGTCAGCCATGGGGCTGAGTCGCTTTGCAAGGCTTGACAGGAGGACCAAGGAGGCAAATGAAAACAGAGATAATGCCTTGCATGCTTGGATGTACCGAAGGGAGAGGGAGGATGAGGCTATGAAGGCCTGGTGGCAACAATGGTCCTGGTGGCAGCAGCCAGTGGTGGTGGGAGGCCAGTTTTTTTAAACAACATTGTAAACTTAACATTTTTATCACACAATTGCATTTTCATTTGGTGGCCTGGCCAAGTCCCATGCACCAAGGACCTGATCATGTACCCTCAGCCAGTGCCAAGAAAAAGGGCTCACACAAAGCTTCCACTTCAAGCTCCTATGGCAGCCCAAGTTCCACCTCTAACTCAAGCTGCACGTCTGGTCCTTGGCCAAAAGCCAAGGCAAAGAAGAAGCAGGACCCTGCCTTGGCACAGGTACTTGGCAGCAGTGAGGCCTTGGAAAAGGGCACTGCAACAAGTGAGGCCTTGAAAAAGGGCACTCCAAAAAGGAAGGCCTTGAAAAAGGGCAATCCAAAAAGTGATGCCTTGAACAAGGGCAATCCACCTCAAAAGCCAAAAGCCAAAACAAGAAAGGCAAAGGCTTTGAACATGAGCAATGCCTTGAAAAAGGGCACTCCTGAGGACTCAGGTGACCTGCCTGCTTCTAGCAGCAGGGTCCCCTGCCAAGGGCTTTAAACTTGGGAAAAGGTTGCACCTAAAGTTGTTCACATGCAAAGAGTTCCATGCAAGGTAGGTTCACATTTGTGAACTCATGAAAATACATGCCAGCTGCACACTTGCTGTGTTGGCCCAAGCAGTAACCCAGTGAGCAAGGAACACATGCACCTTGACCAGCTTAACACACACACAAACATACACACATATACACACACACACACACACTAGCCCTGTAGTTGTGTGGAGGGCCTTGAAAAAGGGCACTCCTGAGAAGGGCTTTGAATAAGAGCTCTTGTGTGAAGGCATTGAAAAAGTGCTTTCATGAGTGGTGGTTCTTGGTGGGGATGGTGGGATTGGGAAGGTGGCAGGTGGGATGGCAATGGCTGGTGGGAGGATAGCTGGTGGGATGGCAATGGCTGGTGGAAGGATAACTGGGAGGATGGGTGGGGGGGATGGTAAAGATGACTGGTGGCAAGAAAGTGGATGGCAAGATGACTGGCGGCAAGATGATGATGGTTGGTGGGAAAAGGAAGGGTTGAGCGACTCTGAAAAGGAAGGTGATGGCTGGGAAGGTGAAGGTGGTGGTTGGAAGGAGGAGGGTGGGGCAGCCACCAAAAAAAACAAAGGAGTGGTGCACAGAAATACACAGCAAGGTTGAAAAGGATGCAATGGGTACAAGGGCAACCAACTCCTGGCACAGAAGCCTACTCTTGGGGCCATGGGTGAAAGCAGGTTCAGGAGGCTGCAGTCCAGACAAGCACCTACCCCACCTGGCCCAGTGCAGCAGCCTCACACATTCTGGATGCCTCCTGGCATGGGCTATGATCCAACCCCATATCTGCCAGCAGAGCAGATACAGCCTCCCTTCATCATTTGGCAAGGCCAGGTTTTTTCTGCAATTTCATGTTGTTCATTGCATATCTCTCTGGCCAGGTGATGGTGGACAGAGCTGGCCTCAGGCGCCACAGCTGCCACAGCCATCAAATGGTGGTGGTGATAGTGGCTTTGAAAAAAGGGCCATCAAATGATGTCTCTGAGAAAGGGACATCAAGTGTGGGTGGCCTTGAAAAAGGGCAGCGCCCTGTGAGTGGTGATGATGAAGGCTGGACAGAGGTTGTAAGCAAAAAGAAAAAGAAACCAGTGCCTTGATAAAGGGCACTGAACACAGGGCACTGCAAAAGTGCTCTTACTTCAAAGGCCTGACTGCAGCAGAAAAAAAGCTCTCTGTGTGTTTGCTTTGCACTGTTGAAATCATTGTAATAAGAACAGAAAAGAACAGAACAGGAAAAAAAAATCAAAAAATCATTACATTGAATCAACTCATAGCCCCTCATATTCCCTCATATCCCCTCATAACCGCTCATAACCCCTCATAACCCCTCATAACTCCTCATATTCTCTCATATTCTTGAATAGTGAAAAAAGGTCATTTTTATTGCGCAGATTTTGGTTTCAAAAAAACAAGTGTTTTGATCCATGGCTGCCAAAAAAAGGCCAGCCAAGGCTATAGAAAGCAATGACTGTGAATCAGCAGGTGGCACTGAGGAAGTGCAGCCAATGAAGAGGCCTAGCAAAAAGGCTTCAGTGACTTCCCAAGATGAATCTGTCCATGAGACCACCATTGATTTGGTTAAAAACCAAATTGGCAAAGAAGATAGTGCAATTGATGAATTTTGGAACAAACTGAGCAAAAGAGAACAACAAAGCCTATGGAAAAGATTTGAAACCCAGAGACAGCAAGATGGAACTGCAAAGGACTACCAGGACATCACCAAAGGCATTGGCAGGAACCAGAAAGCCTTATCACTCATGAAAGTCTATCTCAAAGTGGGATCAACCAAGCACCCAGCCTGGATGCAATCCATGGCCAGCCTGAGGACAAGTGAAAGCTATAAAGAAACTGAGCAATGGATCCCACTCGAAGGTGCCCTAAAAAAGTATGGTGCCACAGAATTGAAAGCCAGAGTTGAGGCTGGCACCATACAAGTCAGAAGGTCCCTCACAGACAGCAGATTCCCAGAGTTCCTTGATGAACAACAGGTCTACTCCAGGAAAACAGAGCATGAGAAGACCAGAACTGGTACCTTGGACCAGAAATGTAAGTGGGGAGACTTTGCAGCTCTGTCAAAGTTGAAGGTGAAGGGATTCCAGGATTTGGATTTCCTGGAGGACCAAGATGAGCATGATGATGAAGATGGCAGCCCCCCAAGAGGCAGATGCATTGACCCTTGCCAAGTCCATGTTGGACCCCAAGGGGAAAAAGAAAGCTGATATGGCAAAGCAAGCTTTGAAGCAATTTGAAACTGCAAGCGCCCTTGCAGAGAAGAAGGGCACAATTCCTGACAAAGCTTTGCTTGATGGCAAGAAAAAGCTCAGAGCTCACCTAAAGAAAGTGCTTGGAAAAGTCCAGGATGAGGGGCTGAAAACTGATGTCAAGAAGGCACTGTCAACTCTGGAGGAGATTGACCAGGGCACTGCACCTGGGGTTGTGAAAAGGGCTCTCAATGATGCTGCCCTTGTTGGCAAAAGAGCACTCAAGAGTTTGGATGGCTGATTGAAAAGGGAATGGGCCTTGCAAAAGGGCACCTAGAAGTGGTCTTGGCAAAGGACCTTTATGCAAGCATGGGCCTTGGAAAAGGGCTCATGTAAAGCACAGGTTCATGGATGTGGGAAAAGAAGCTGCTGCCCTTTGATTGTTGATGAAAGTGTTCATGTGCTGCTTTGAGCAAAGCCTTTTGTTGTCCAAAGCAGTTGTGGTTCAAGCTCCCCCTTGCAAAGGTTGGACTGCAGGGGACCTGGACAAGGGCCCCATGGGTGACCTGAGAAAGGGCGCCCCACCCTGGGAACAGGTTGTTGTGTTTGAATCAAAGCAACCTTTTGTGAGGGTAACTTTGCAATTGGATGAAGCTGAAAATATTAGAGTATCCTTTTTTGATTATGTCAAGAACCAAGAGGTTATGATGTATGATAGCATCTTAAAGCCACACTGGGCAACATTGGAAAGGTGCTTTGCAGATTCTGCAGAATTCCAAAGGCTGGTCAACTCAGACCCAGCTCTCAGGCTAAAATTTTTGGGGTGGCTGGTGGTGGAGGGCATGGACATTGTTCATGCCCTGGCTGGAAGGGAAATCGACAACACCACAAGAAAGATATTGCAACCATCTAAATTGTCATGGGCCTTGCAAAAGGGCCCATTCAAGGCACTTGCCTTCTGGCATCAGCCATGGGTCTTGGAAAAGGGCTCAGTGTTGCAAAGGCACAGGCTGTGTATGGAAAAAGTGCATGGCTTTAGTTAGTTGTGAACCTGTCTTTCTTTCATACAGCAGTTAGCTTTTTTCCCCATACAGCAGGGCCACAGTATCTGCATCTTTGCATATTGGTGGCTCAGCTTTGTGGTTCCTTCAAGAGTGTGTTGCCAGCCTTGCAAAAGGGCTTGGCCTAGCCTTCAGTTGCCAGCCTTGCAAAAGGGCTTGGCCCAGTGGTTCAGCCAGTGCCTTGCAAAAGGGCACTGGCACTCAAGCAATGCCAAAAAGAAAGCCACTAGGCAGAGGTGGAAGACACCAAAAAAATCAAAGGCTAGAGGAAAAACAAGAAGAGAAGACTTGGCCAAGTTTTGGAGGGTTGTCTCCAATCTCTTACAAGCTTCTAGAAAAATGGAGCTGGGGGAATTCATCAGCTCTGGAGCTCAATGAAATAGCAAGAGCTTGTCTCAACACTTGGGATGAAGTGCCAAGTGACCTGCAAGGCCTGGCTGCACTGGGCACTTATGGCAACAACCCTGCAAACATTCAGAGGGACTTGTTCAGGCATCCAGCCTTGAAAAAGCTCATGGCACCCAGGCCATACACAGTTCAGGCACACTGCTTAACACACCATGGGGTGGAATTTTGTGATTTATCCATTTTTCTTCCTCATGACTGGGTAGCCTGCTTGTCTGAGAATGGACTGCTCGAGCATTGTGTTGGTGCAATGGATGATTGCAAAACATTTTGGAAAGGTGTGAGCAAGGAGGACCCCAAGCTCTACAAAAACCCAATATTGATGCAAGAGAAGGAGATCTACATGCCATTGGTTCTTCATGCAGACAAAGGTCCCCATTCCAAAGTGGACTCCCTTCACACAATTACAATGTATAGCCTGCCAGCACAGGACAGGAGGCTTGGCTTGGAGGAGAGCAGCTTTCTTTTAGTGAGCATCCCTAACTCAACACTTTTGACCAAGAACAAGATCATAGAGTTAGGCCTCAAGGATGTGGAACCTACAATGGATGTGGTTGGGAGGGCCATTGCATGGAGCTTCAACAGCCTCTTCAGGGGGAAACATCCCAGAGCAGACCAGGATGGAAAAGCATTTGTTTCAAGTGAGAGGCAAAGCTTAGCTTCAAAGTCGATTTGCACAAATGGCATGAGGTTTATCCTATGGGCCACACCAGCAGACTGCGAGCATAACTCCTTGGAGTATGGGCTACCACACCATGGGGCAAAGCATCCATGTATGCGGTGCCATTGTGACACAAGCCTTGCCCCATGGAACGATTTCTCTCCCAAAGCCAAATGGAGAGGCCTCCTTTACACTCCAGCTGCACTGGCTAAAAAGCCACTCACCAACCACTGGCTCCTCAGCATCCAGGGAGTCAACAGCTTTACCTTTGCATATGACTTTATGCATTGTGCTGATATTGGGTTCTCTGCTTCTGCAGTGGCAAATGTCCTGTATGACATATGCTACAAGCACCTGGGCAAACTGAAAAAGGCAGACAAGATCAAGAAGCTCAATGACTTGGTTACTGAAGCTTACACTGCCCTCAACACACCCCATGATGTGAGGGTGAAGCGACTGACCTTCTCATCCTTCAGTGACTCAGATGCACCCCACCAGCACTACCCAAGCTTGATGCACAGTGCCATCAAAGCAAAGCAGGTGGCTAGGCTGGTCCCAGTGGCTGCAAAGTTCTGCAAAGATTTTAATTCTGATACAATCTATTGCAAACATAGACTGCACTGCTTGCAAAGCCTGGAGAAGCTGTACAGCATCACACACAATGCATCCATGTTCCTGACCAAAGAGGAAGCCAAAGACTACCAATCAGCTACCAGCAGGTTCCTCAGGCACTACGAATGCTTGAGCAAACTGTCTGCTGGCTCAACAGAAAGGATTGGGCAGCCCCTTGGAGGATTAAATGTTGGTAGCTTTCTTTTGATGCGCTGTCAACCTTTGCATCTTTTGATGATTTGACTGGCATCTTGATGTGCTGCACACATCTCAGGTATCAGTGGAGCCAAATCCCAAAGCTCCACTACCAGGAGCACATCTCAGAAGATAGTGCCTTCTTGAACCCAGCCAGGGTATGGTGCTACCCTGGTGAGCATTTAGTGGGGAATGCAACCAGGTTAGCAAATGCATGCTTGGCAGGCCTGCCACCATGGCATGTGAGCACTACTGTGTGCTTGAAGTACCAGGTTGGAAAACACATCCAATTCATGATGATGCTGTGAGGACTTGCAGAAGGTCTTCACAAGATCCTGTGAGGACCTGCAGAAGGTCTTCACACAAGGACTGCCTTGAGAAAGAGAATAGATAAAAAGAGCATCTTGCAGCACAGAAAATATTGAAAATTACTTTTCAATATTATTGATTTTGATATTGATATTTTTTTATTGATTTAGACTCGGACTTCAATATGGCTATATTGATTTTTTCTTCTATATTGATATTGATTTTTTTATTGAATTTTTCAATCAAGGATTCTCAGGGTCTGCAAAAAAAAACAACAGTTTCTTGGGCGCCAACACCTCTACAACTTCGGGCTCCATGCTTGCATGCAACTCTTGTTCTCTGCCCCCTTTACTTCATACACTTGAGTCTCCGGGACCTCTCTTGGTGCATGGCCTCGGTCCCCTTAGCTCCCATTTGGTACATGCTATCCAAGATGTGGTCTGGCATTAGGAGAGGTGAATCGAATGGGTGTTCAAACAACTTACGAGTCATGGGAATGCCAAAACACACTGTCCTCTTGCCAAAAAAAAACACTTTCCTCTGCGCTCGAATGGGTGTTCAAACGACTTACGAGTCATGGGAATGCCAACGACTTACGAGTCATGGGAATGCCAAAACACACTGTCCTCTTGCCCAAAAACACACTTTCCTCTGCGCTCGAATTGGTGTTCAAACGACTTACGAGTCATGGGAATGCCAACATCCTCTTGCCAAAAAACACACTATCCTCTGCGCTCCGTCCCCGACTCGAATTGGTGTTCAAACGACTTACGAGTCATGGGAATGCCAACATCCTCTTGCCAAAAAACACACTATCCTCTGCGCTCCGTCCCCTTGCCAAAAAAACACACTATCCTCTGCGCTCCGTCCCCGACTCGTCCCCAAAAACACACTATCCTCTGCGCTCCGTCCCCGACTCGCCCCCCTTGATTGGACGGCAAATAAATGCCCGGAGGAGAAGCATGATGCCCGACGCGTGCTACGATCTACCGTACTAGCCGGTGATGAGTGCCAGAGCCTCCATCGCTGAGGCTTGGGGTTCCACCACCTGTCCATCCTCAGGTGACATCGCCAAGGCCTTGTGGCCTCAATTGGCGACTTGCATCAACTCGCCCCCCCGAGGATGCCTTCTTCAGGGCAGCGGGCTTGGATTGAGGCTCAATGTCGGCCAGGTACCCTCGTTGCTGGGCAAGCTTGTTGAGGGTACTCGCCACCCCTTGGCACAACAGCACCGGACATTGTGACTTCAGGCTATTTCGCTGACGGTATCAGACTGCCACCTACCAGCCAACGACTTACTCACTTTCTAGACTTTGTGATCGTATGATCTATCTCACGTAACTTCCAGCTGACATAGTTTACGGCAATCGTGCAACAATGACGTCTCTCATCCCTGCTGCCCCTATGCATACACACTTGAAAGACTGTGAAGTATATTCAATGAAGACTGAACGTCGCTTTGACACATTGACACCGCCCCGAACCGACCACATGTAGCTACTGCTGGGATTCTCAAAGAGCACAAGTACACTATGTTTGTGGGCGTACATGAGTACTCGTGCTGCACATGATACATGTATTGGCCTGCTCAATTCTCACCCAGTGCCTCCCTTGAAGGTGAGGTAGTCCACTGAGGTATTATTTCTGGGTTGGCATTCCCCTGGTCTTGAAAAATCTTAAGGGTTGTGTGCCTAAACCCTGAACGAAGGGTGGCCAATGATGGCCCAGGTGAAAGGGTGGCCAAGAATGGCCAGTGGGTGCCACCAGCACCAGCAGCCCAAAGAGCTGCCGCCAGTGGCCACGTTGGCCCACAGGACCTGCCAGCGGTTGGCGTTACGGTTTTTTCAGCACATGACATCGAGCCGAGAGTGGGAACACACAAAAGTGAAGGCACCATAGACTGTGGTGACCAATTGAAATAACGAACGGATCTCAAAAAATTTCACTTTACTTATCCTTGCTATACCTGCGTTGCCTTCTTTGGCTGTCTAAAAGGCTAGGTATGTGCATATGGCTCTGGGACTGTTCCAGCGCGTGCGTGCAAAGCTTTTGCAGACCGCGCCGGCTGGCCGAGTTCAGGCTCCAAGCTCACGGTGACACGTCCTTTTGCAAGGCAAGGAGCTCTTCTGGCGAAAGATCATCCTCGCCATCCACACGCTTCACCTCCTCACTGAAGTGCTCGGCCAAAAGATCTCTCAGATTTTGCTGGTAAAGTGGGTGTGTCGACTGGGACAAACATTTGATGGCGTACATGTCGATGACATTGTTCAAGAACGCCATGTGGGCCTTGTTCTTCGTGATGCCCAAATATGGCAAATTCTGCTTCATTGCCACCTTTGCCAAGCACCCGCTGCCACTGGAGAGGTCGATGATGCACTTTGCATTCGTCATGCTCAGCACCGCTTCCCAGAGGCTCTGGCTCCTGAGTCTGCGTTGATGCAGTCCAATGCATTTGCTTGCAGTCTTTTGATTAGGACCCGGCATTAAAATTAAAAACATCATCAACACAAACGTGCGGCGTGAATCCGAAAAGCAACACGAACAATATGACGTACCGAGAATCTTGCTCTCTTGCCACAGAAGTGGCACACCAGCCCGGCTCCATGCTGCCGGCTTTGAACCACTCTTGTTTTTGCCCATGACCTGCTCTTTCTCAGTCTCAAGCATCCTTGGCAAACTTGGTAGCGAGGGAAGCTCAACGCCCAAGAAGCCGGTGTCATAGGTACTGATACCATCATCGCCAGCACCTTTCTCCACATATTTGTCCTGATGGCAAGGCATGTACGATGGCACAGGTCTCAAGTCTTAAAACAACCCGTTGTTCAGTTGAACATGTTGAGCCCTGTTCCTGGCGGGCTTGTGTAGTCAATCGCACCCGGGCCACATTAGACTTCAGGTAGCCGATTTCTTTCGACATGTGGCCACCAAAAACTCGTCGCCCTGGCCGCGCAGCAGCACGGTAACCGATCCACAACTCAGTCGTGGTAGAGGTGTTCTGTGTCACTTTCAACTCCTCATCCAAGAACCGGCGGTTGCTCAAAGACCGACCATCCCAAACAAGCACGAAATCAAATGGCTTGTTTGCATTCGCCAGCATCCACTTCAAGAGGTTCTTGGCCTCGGTCTTGTCCGACAAGCTGCCAACGGAGCTCCATGGAGACAACTGGCTCTCTTCAAGCAAGTCCGTCGAAAGAACCCAAAGCCGATGTGCTTGATTCAGCTCTCCGCTGAAAGACTTGACGTCTTCAGCCAAACTCTTGTTCCACAACCCATCGAGGTCGGCCTCAGTTCGCGCCGGGGCCAAGTTGACGACCTTCTTGCGCAATGCCTGCGCCTGTCGCCAAATCTCATCCCTCTCCTTTTGCCGTTGCTCACCTAGTGTAGGCAACAAGATGGAAAACAACAAAAATAATGAGGAACAATCATGAATCCGGCAGAACCATGAACGATGGAAATGTGCATTAAGAAGCGATCAAGGCACGATGTGTGGCCATGTCTGCGTCAGGGTCGCTGGACATCCTGGCAAGAGTCCGCACACTCATGGTCGGGGCCCCTTCCTCAGAGATCTTGACAATTTCAGAACCCTTCCCCAGCTCAGCCATGGCTGCCGTCCACTCTTGGTGAAGAGCAAGGTTGGAATGAGGGCCCTCTGCATCATACAGCAAATCCGTGACACCCGGCTTCCTGCCAACGCGCGGCCACTGCCACTGCTTTTGGTCACCCGAAAAGAGGGTTCCCAACATCAAAAAATGGGCGCTGAACAAACCAAAATCGAGAATGTAGCACAGCCAAGCTTCTTCGCCATTTTGATGAAGTCTTCATCATACTCACTGTAGTACAGGGCAACTGCCAAGCCATACCACCGCTTAGTCGCTCCCACAAAGCTGGGCCCATGTTCCGAATCCTCCTCTTCGACCGGATACAGAGCATGGAAGCTCAAAGGGCTGCGGATCGCTTGCAAGGCTTCCAAGAGCGGCTTCGAATCAACCTGCAGGTTCTGGACCACGTGAATCATGTGCTCCAGCAGCAAGTACTTCGATAAAGTGACATGGTACCAGCCTCCTGAATCTTTGCCAGAGTCCACATTCTTGGTCGTGAAAAAGGTTGGCTGCGCTTGCTTCCGCTTCAAGGCAACATAAGCAGCCTGAAGCACCCAAAGGATTGCATCTTCCACAACCTTGCCATGCGGCAACAAAACCAACCACAGCAGCAAATTGGGGATTGAAAATTGAAATTAGACTGACTCTTCAGTTGAAGCATCGAAACCAAAAATTCGCTGCGCTGAACCAGCCAAGCTGCATCTGCGGGCAAGGATGCTGCAATCTGAGACAATCGCACCAGCTTCACATAGCCGGAGTTAAAGACACCAGTGCCGAACTCTGAGTCGATCTTTTTCAGCACCGCTAAACTCTCTGACGAAAAGCGTCTCATGGCCACAACAGCATTCACCAAAGCTCTGCTTGCCACGCTACCCCGGAAGCAGATCTCATTGTCACGAAGCCACTTCTCTTGGTCAGCTGGTTTTTTGCTCGGCGCTGACTTCAAAAACTCGTTGACTTTGGCCGCCCAGTGAGACCAAGTGTCTGTCAGCTCTGCAGCAAAGGAGTAGTCCTCTGAGGCCAACAAACTCCGCTTCAACAAGTGGGTCGAATCTGCGCCAGCAATGCACGTCAAAGTGACACTCAAACCACATTTCCATAGCATCTCAAGGGTCTCATTGTCAGATTGCTGCAAGCACCGGCACATCTTGACCTCATGGAAGCAAACAAACATCATGTGGTTCCGGGTTGGGGGGCACCTGGCTGAAATTAACAACAGTAACAGACCATGGATATGCTTCCCCAATGTCTTAGTTATTGCGCTGGCCTATCTTTATATTGGAAACATCGTGATACCAAACCGAAGCCTCTGCTTTGGGGGTAGCTGGCTGAAACACTGTGGTCATTTACTGGCCCATTGGTTAGTGGAAACACCATGATACCAAAATGAGGGCTCCGTTTTGGGGGCAGCTGTGTGAAATCATCAACCAGCATTGTGTATGTCATCCCGCTTTTTTACTACTTACACTGGCACATTCGTCGCGTAAGGAGGACAATGGTGCCTAAATGAAATCTATGTTTGCGGGTAGCTAGATGAAATAATCTGGCAACTCTGACTCTTGAGATTGCGCCGGCACGTTGGGTAAATTGTCACCAACGAACATATACCAACATGAAGGCTCCGCCTTGGGGGGCGGCTGGCCAGGAAGAAAACCTTGGGTGAAGGCAGCCAAGGCACCCACCATGCGCAAACCATTGCGTGCCCAGCAATCACAAACAAGGTCTTGGGATAAGCGTGCTCTGATACAGCATCGCCTTCGGGCAAGAAGCAATGGATGGGAAAAGGGAATAACATTCTCCGCACCCCATCAAAGTCTTGCGGGACGAAGCGCTTCTCACATTGCAAGATCTGGTCGAAGGTGGGAGGGTCCACGTTCAACTTGCTGTTGTCCAGAGGATTCAGCCAAGTAACCACGCCTCCGGCCTCATACAGGCCACTACGGAGACAAACGGCGGCATTGCTTGGCCGCCACATCTCCTTGTACCTGGGCTGGGAATGCGTAGCCTGGAAAGTTCCGTATGTATCACGCCCCTTCCACATCAAATCCAACCAATAGGGGAAATGCGAAAAACGACGTCTATTTTTGAAGCACGCTGCGCATCTTTGCCTCCCTCTAGGCCAACATCCAAAGGTTCATGCTCATTCAATGCCACAGAAGACGCTTTGGCAAGCTTCAGTTTGTGCAGCTCAGCGGGCAGCTTGGCGGTTACCTCGTCTTGCCAGGCAGGGCATAGCACAAGAATGGCAAAGAAAGTAGCAAACCTGTTTAAGACTTCTTGCAGCCAAATTGCAAAAGGTATCACTTTGCGCAGAACTGCAAAGCCATCAGTCGTCTTGGCTTCTTCTTCCGAGGGCCACTCAACTGCAGAAACAGCAGGCGCGCTCTGCCTGCTTAGGGGCCTTCTGCTTGCTCTCTTCAGACTTAGCTGGGGCCGGTCTCTTAGGGGCCATGCCAAAAGCAGTTCGGGGTTCTAAGTAAAAAAGAGTTGGAGCCAAAACTTGGGAATGGCACGGGTTTCAATTGAATCAGCCACCATTGGATAGAAATAAATCAACTAGTGTGTGATTGTCTTGCATCAAAACAGCAGAATGTCCGAAGGCATGGGAGCTCATTTCTCTATTTTGCGAAGTTGCCACACACACCTGCAACATGTCACCCGCGGCAACCAGACAATGCTGGATGCTGCACCCCAGTCCGGGCATTTTGCCGAACTTGCTTAGCAATAGTAAACAAATCCTTGCATTGCCCCAACGCAACTTGAGGTTCACCACGGCCAAGCTTCCATTGTGAACCAGGCCTCGGCTCCGCACATCTTCTAAGCTACCCTTACACGTAGAAAACCTACCCTTGGAAGCAGCATGATTCCAAAATTCTACGGTGAAGGGTAGTTTCCACGCGTGGAAGGGTGAACCGGGGGAAAGCTGTAGACATGAGAATGAAACCAAGGTGCAAGGAAACGAGTTTCTGCAAAAATTGCAGTGTACAGGGATGCTTCTGCCCGAACTCATCGCTGACCAACACAAACTGCTTTGCCAACAGCGCAGGCAAATGCAACTCGGCAGGGCCTTGCTTAGCAAAGGTTTCTGCATCGATGATTGCCTTCCCCAAATAAGCAGATGCCGCGAAGACTGCATGACAGAATCCCGGCCTCAGATTGCCAACTGTGGCTCCCATTAGTATTAAAACAACCCAGGCTTTCCTTCTACATGCTCAATTCCATCCCTTTATACGAAAGACTTTGCCCATTTGTCCAAGCCCCGGACGGTATGTTCGAAGCGCTTGGCATTGCTTGCAAGTGCCGCCAGGAAGAAACCACCACCAGCTCAGCTTTGCGAACTGCTTTCAAGATATCCATGGGCAACGTTGAAGGACCTAGCCGGCAAACGCTCGCCCTGCGATCCTTGGCCGCGTGGCCCCCAAGAGGCGAAGAGCGCAAATCCAGCAAGTTAAGGCTCGGCCTTTTGGTGTATGCCACAGCCTCAGGATCTACGTCTCGGCACAACAAGTGTCCCTTACGTAGGTTTACCTGGTAAGGGCTTTGCAATGGCTTCTCTATTCTCAGCTTTCTTTCATCCAACTTGGCGCTCTTGCGCTTTGCAGCGCATGCGTACACTGCCTCCAACCCCGACTTTGCTGGGTTTTCTGCCAAAGGCCGATGGCGAGGTAGATCTCTACGACGGAGACCAATCACAGTAGCAGAAGTGTCTGCCTGCCTTCTGGAAACCTGTTGGACAATCCTGTCTGCAGCTCTTGCCTGCGAACGAACAATTTCGACTTCTGTTCCTGCTTTCTTTGGTCGTGTCTGTCCTGCATCTTTCCTCTTTTTGTACAGCCGGAAGCGGCTGCCGTAGGAAGACCGCCACAGTTGCGCTAATTCCAAACTGAAATCAGTTGCTCGGAGCTGCGGTGTTTCATCTCCCGGAAAATAGAATCTTTGGCAAAAATCGGTTTCATCCGCAGGGCCATCCAAGGTGATTTCCAATAGCATGCTGGCAGTGACGCCGCTATCTTGCAGCGGACCCAAGTGAGAAGAGCAGATCTTGACTAGTTGAGACAACGCCCTTTCAGCCCCGGTGCTGGAGTCTGTGAAGCCTAAGTAGTACTGCACCAAACCAGACAAGTATCGGAACTCGCCAAATTGGGAGATTTGCGCAGCGAAGCCGGGCTCCAGGCTTTGCCTCCACGCATGTCTGTTGTCTATTTCTTCACCTCTGTCCAATGCTTCCCTGTTCTGTTGATGCAGCTGGTGCGCGGCAGCCCACCACTCTCTTGATGCTGCTTTCCACTCTGCGTGCCGCAGCCCTGATCGCAGGAGCCTCTCCAAGCGGCCTTTGGTGAGCAACTCAAAGTTTCTCCAACCTTGGACATCTTGCTTGGCATGGTGGAATGCAGCAATGTCAAAAATCGCGAAGTCCAAGGCAAAGCCACACAGTTCTGAATCCACCTCCATGATGGCAGATTCCACGACTGCATGCATGCCTAGAACGCATTGTCGGAAATCATCCTTGGAAGTCTTTGGCCACAAGTAATGGACTTTTGGGCCGTACAGGATAGGAGGGCACTGCATGGCCTGTTGACATATCAAACGCGTCACTGTTTGCACATCCTCCCCCACATCGTCCAAGATGTGGTTTTCCAGGAAAAGGCATTTCAGCCTGAACAGGGAGAAAGCAAACATATCCAGTAATTTTTATCGCTCCCTATATACCTTTACGTAGGAAGAGATATATATATATATATAGTTCAATGAAGCTCGACCTAGCATATCACACTCGCTTTCACTAAACAGGGTTGGCTCTGCAACCCTTGCCTCTCAAAAAACAAACGCTTCTGCCGAAGCGTTTTGGCAGGGTCATGGTCTGCTTTGTCAAACTCTCTGAGAAACCGTAGCATCTCTGAAGAATAGTCGGACGCCAGCCCAGCATTCACCAGAAAAGCTGGAGTCAGTCTTTGCAACATTGTCTGGCAATTCTGTCTGAAAGATGCCGTCAGCCGAGAATCCTGGGATTGGACCGCCAACAGCAGTGCAATGGGAACAAGCAAGGCTGCAAAGCGGCGCAAAGGGGCGTCTTGCGAGTTCCACCGAACAGGTGAGTAGTTCAAGTGCTTCAATGCAGTAGCTAAGGGCTTCTGCCATCCGTCACAAGACTGCGCCTCGGACTTGCTGCGCACGCATGATGAACAGCAACTCGAAAGAACAAATCAAGAACAATGCCCCACAGCGGTGGCAACACACGTCATGACGAGACCGGCGTTAAAAGAAAATATACACGGAAATCCTCAAAACTTGCAAGAAGAAGCAGCACTCCAACATGATTTGGCTCAAGGAACATCATGTTGAATTGCCCACAATTTGCTCTTCCACTCGACGGAATTCATCACATCGGGCACCAATCCCGCTGAGCCAAAGAGAGCTTCCCGAACTTCAGCCCACTGTTCTTGAGCTGCGCAAGGTCTCTCTGCGGCCAGCCTGAACCCCACAAATGCTATGAAACAAGCGCAAAGTACACTGCAGGGTTACCACATCCTTTCAAAAGGAAATTCTACTTCGAGGGACCCGCGCAGTGGCAAATACCCTGGCATTCAACGGCGTGTATTCAGATTTTCTTTCTGCAATCCTGGTTCGGGCCGGGCGGCGCCGACTGAGCTATGGAGCCTGCGGTTTGGGCCCTATCTGGCATCCATTGTAGCACCCGACTCTATTTGGCATATATCTTGGCATTCTTACCTGGCAAATATTCTGGCATCATTCTATCTGGCAGAACTTCTAGCATCCTCTCCGGATATACTCTGGCACTCTGTGTGGCCAATATTTCGCTTTGGCAATCTCTTTCTGGCACAAACCCTGGCATAACCTCTGGCCTACTATTCTATGTGACGTTCTACCTGGCTTAAACTTCTGGCCAGTCTACATCCCGCAAATGTTGGCAAAAAATCTGGCATTCTATCTAGCATATCGTATGGCGTTCAACTTGCCATATTCTGCAGGCAATCTGTCTGGGCAGCTTCAAACATTCTATCTAGCATACCTAACTCTAAATGAAATCTATCTGGTTGGTGCCCGGTGGTGCCCACTGCGATCTGGAACTTGGAGCTGCGGTCCGGTAGTGCCCAAAGCGATCTGGCGATCGTGGAGGGCGCGAAGAAGGAGGTGAGGATGAGGACATCTGGAAACCAAAAAATGCTGGGCTCTATTTTGGGGGCAGTGGCCCCCCCGAAGCAATTGAAAACGCGCGCCTGATTGCGTGGGCATGATCTCTGTGCACCAAGGTCAAGTTCGGGAATCTTTGGGCCAAGATCCGGCCAGCTTTTTGAACAGCAGGGCACCCATCAGCAGTGAAATGTTTAGTGATCTCCCGTAAATGGGTGAATACCCAAGCATCTGGGTCACCATGCAGAGGAGTAGCCAAAAGCTGGAGCCCTCTCTCAATAGTGTCAGCCATGCGTACAGCATAATCTTCCTCATGCCCTGCAATGGACTGCTCAGCGATTCTCAACACTTGAATGAGCCCGGAGCCGCCAGGTTCATGGCTCAAGTTGCTGTGGAACAGAATGACACGGTGGTCCTTCTTGTCATCCACAACGAGTGTCATTGTGGTAGCCCGGAGAAGGCATTCGACCTTGCGTTTGCGCACTTGCTCCCGCATGACCTTCACGATCTGGGCCACAGCTCTTCGTTTAACCTCCATGGGGTCCGACCGCTTCTGACTGATGAACGCTTCTGTGAAGGTCGATGACTCGATGCTGTTGAACGACTGAGATGATTTCACATACCTCCAGACCCGAAGGTAATCATCCAGCTGCGGAACTGCACCACTGAAAGCTTGACCTTCAGCACATGAAGCAGGCGCGGTTGCCAAGATGTGCTGCCCAGGGTGGAGAAAGCACTGCAGCGCTGTCTGGTGGACGCTGGAAAGGCTATGTTTCCTCAGGGCACACACACACACGCAAACAAAGTTTGATGACAAGAGTGACAACGTTGGAAAACATTCCGTCCTTACAGTGCTGGCTTGCATGCTGCAAAGGCTACTGATCTCGTAACGGCCCCACTTCGTATTCAATCGTCGCTTCAACTTCTCTGTGTTTGCTATTCTGGCTGCAGAGTGCCCTGCACTTTCAGCGACCAGGCGTGAGAGCATAGAAGCGCAAACATCACAACCAATGCCCCAAGACGATCCCAAGCGGTGAGGCTTCTCATTCAGCCATATGAGCTGCTTCTGCCCTGGGAGTTGCACAGAAGCGATGGTCTGCCGCCAGGACTGCCGATGAAGCAAGTAGCGGCAACGAGCACATTTGCCAGCAAATTGCTTGGGGTCAGGGTGCAGGCGCTTGTGCTCTGCGTGCCCATGGGACTGATCTCGCCTCAGCAAAGTAGTGATCTCCTTCCTTGTTTTGCTCTGGCCAGCTTTTCCTCTCTTTGCATCTTTCAAAGCACGAACAGGATGGGTAGCGGGCGATTTGCCGGCCTCACCCCCATACAAGCCATCTAACTCCCTGCCTCTTTTCATCTGCTTTCTGAGCCAAAATACAGGGTGTGGACTGCCTTCCCAAGAACGGCTGGCTAGGTGCGTTGTGTTGCGCTACAACTATGTCGTTGTGTTGCGTTGTGTGCATTGTGTTGCGCATCAGCCTTCAGCCACATGAACAGCAGAAGCAGCTACACACATAAGCAGCCAAGCACCGCTGCCAATTTCGCACGCCGGCCCACCCCTTCTCCAGCATGCACCACAAAACACAGATGCCTTTGCATCACGCATACATCTCTGACAAAGAGCGCTTGACTGGCTTCACGCGCCCATTGTGCTTTTTCTGATTCGGTGTCTTCGACACCCCCTTAGATTTTAACCCACGCCCACCTTTGACCTGAACCTTCCGCGTCTTGCGGCTACATGCTTTTTTGGGTTTCCTTGCTGTCGGTGGTCGGAGTGACAGCTTCGACCTTGACCACTGGAAAATCAAAGGCTGAGAAGCCTTGGGCCCATCATACCTTCCCGAGGGATTCTGCCGAGACACCAAGGACAAAGCCAACATCATGGCGGTTGCAACCGAACGGAGATGCATCCCGTTACCCGCCATGGTGTGCAAAGAAGAATGCCCAGCCGCGCTGGAAGACAACACATCCGCCGGCAGACCTAAGAGCTTCAACTTCTCCTGTGCAGAAAGGAGCCTCTTCTGACCATGCGCTGAAACCAGAAGAAGCTTGGAGCTGGTTGTCAAACACGGGCATTCGCCCCACCCCAAAGGCAACCGGTCAAAGGACTGAGAAACATCCATCACACATGGGAATCCTTTTCCTTTGTTGGCAAACAAAGCCATTTCAACTGAGCTGGCTTCTCTTGCAGTCAGGAAGCTGCAGGTGGACGCCAGCTGACAAGGTGGCATGCCCAAGCGGCTCCGAATGTCGTTGTGTTGCACCACCCACTTCGATCCGCCAGCGCGCGTGCCAAGTGAGCATGTGGGGGGTGGAGCTGAAGCCGTCACCTCACCCAGCACGTCCTTCAAATCCAAAGCTGGCAATGACCTACCAATTTCGGACATGGCCTCTTCGATGAATTTCCTGATCAAGCTGCAATCTTGAGTCACAGAGACATCTTTACGAAGCAAAATGAAATATATTCGAGGTCTTCTGTGCGGTTCCTTCAAGCATTGCTTCGGACATAAGGGAAGGATGCAAAAGAAATACTGGTCGAGGAGGCCAAATCTGCGGAACGCTGATAGCAAACGTTGTCTGAAGGCCATGATCCCCTCTACGTTCTCCATGACAATCCAACGAGGCTGCATATGAGCAGCGGTCTTCAAACTGCAAAAAAAAGACTTTGGCTCGTGGGTCCTTGAAAGCTCTTCGGTTGCAGGACTGCTTGGAGTACGGCTGGCAGGGGAAACCCACCACATACCCATCAATGCTGCGTGGCAGCTCTGACACTGAGCGTGCCAGCATGCCTTCATAAATGATCTTGGCTCTGCCGTTGGATTCAAGCCACTTGCGCACTGAAGGGTTGATGTCACTCGCAAACCTTATCATCTAGCAAGGTAACAAGTTGTGAAAAGGTCATGTCTGGTCTGCGTTTACTTTCTAACTGTTCCAAGCACATTCAGTGCAGACATGAGGCGGCTGCTCAAAAGGAATGTCGCATAGCTGGGCCGCTAGAATCGGCGTATCCAAGCCACTACAGTCTGTCGAGATCCGCTGCAAGATGCCCGAATCCAACAAAGAAACCGGGCACGAATTGTCAGCAGCCCATTTTGCTCTGGCTCGGAGAATGGCCGATCGCAGCAAGTTGCAGCGACCGTCTGTCCGCACAGTGACAGGCATGGATCTAAGAACGTTTTTCCATATGAAAAAACGGCTGCAGAAACAAGTTCAAATTACCTCCCAGACTTTTGACAGACAGCGAGGTAATTCCAAGAATGCAGGTGCCATCAATACCTCTTGCTCATGCTGTGAACAGTGAAGGAAACCACGCTTGCTGGCCTCCCAACAATTACCCACCAGCCTCGTGAAAGATCGTGGTGTAATCAGACCCACGACCAGCAGATCAAAGCCACTTGTCTATGGTAGACCTGCAGCGCGGAGTCTTCACATGCTCATATCTCGTCAAGGCGGGACTCAGCTTTTGTCTGCTGGTACAGGGTAAAGACATGGTGAGGTGATGGTGCTGGGAGCACCCAGGCGGTAAAGCACTGTTCTAAATGACATGGTGACCAATTCAATGCAATAATTTTTCCCCTGCAATCGGACACGCGAAACTGGCCGTTAAGGCAATGTGCGATCAGCCGGTTTTGGCGCACAAGCCTTCAAAACCAAATCTCTCCACTCCGCAGCCTCATGCAAGCGGCATGCTAGGATCTGCTCGGGCTGCGCATTCTTGCTGCGCCAGCCTGCTAAAGAAACTGTTCTGCCCACCGGACCCGATCGGCACATGGCGCACCAGTGCTGCAAGGATTCTCGCAAACTACCCTTGGCACCAATTGGCCGCAGCAACATCTTGCCAACGCATGCCTCATAGAGAGCACTGCCGGCCGAGAAAATGTCTACAGCAGGTCGCAGCAAAGCACGGCTCACATCACCAACATACAGCTCTGGAGGACGGTAGCCCTCTGTCACATACAGTATGTAAGCCGGCGGCTTGGTCTCTCTGGCACTGGTGAACTCCAGCATCCCGCAATCGGCCAACTTCATGGAGGACACAGCAAAATTCCAAAGCAGGTTCGGTGGCTTGACATCGAGATGACAAATGTGCAAGCCGTGGAGAAGTTTCAAGGCAGTTGCGAGCTGGCCTACCAGCAAACGCATCGCCTCGCCCTTGAACAACTCCCCTTTCCGCAAGTAAACATCCAAAGACAAGCCACCATGCTCCAGAGCGACCCAAGGGCAAGGCTCCGCAGAAGCATCCACGTCCAACAAGGCGGTAAAAAACTGATGGTAAGGAATCCCGAGCTCCTTGGAAAGTAAAGTCAGCCACCCGGCTTCCCTCTGCAAAGCTTGTGCCCCATCACGCCGCGTGAACAGCTTGACTGCAACCAGCTTGCTGGTGCTTTTGCAAATGGCACCATAAACTTTTCCATAGGCGCCATGGCCCAGCTTGTCTCGCAAAGCGTAATCGCCACAGCATGCAACAGGCAAGGCGCGGTGACCGCCGTCTGCCAAAGCGCTGTCACCTGTGCCCTTTGCAAGACCCTGCTTGCCTTTGGCAGCCCCCCTGCCTGCCAAGGAAGCCGGCAGCACACAAAGCAAGATTTTGCGCGGCACGGTCAGCGGCAGCCTTGTCCTGGTAGGCCTTTTTCTCTGCACACGGCAAAGCCTTCCAAATGGAACCAAGCCTTTTGAGTTCATCGGCGTAGTCTTTGCGGCTTCCATGTCCTTTGACCAGCCGGCATTTCTCTTGCACAAAAATTGCGAATGCTTTGCGGGCCCTGGGGGCCAAGCCATCTTTGACACAAGATTTGCGCACGCCCGGCCCCAGTCTAGGAGCTGCCTTCTTTGAAGCAGGCTGCGGCTTGGATTTACCATGTATCCGGTAACGAAGCGCCATTGCCCACAACCAATGACACCCGATCCGGCATCCTTTAAGCCAGGGAAAGGCACAGTTTTGAGCAACATGGATGGACGCAAGAGCTGCTGAAAGGAAAATGAATGAAGAAAACAAAACCTCTCGATTGCATCCACGGGCTAACTGCAAAGTGTTTCGAAGACAATCGAAGCCAACCAGGCCCCTGGCCTTGCAGAAATTCCAGCTGCGCAAGACAACCACGTTTTGTGGCAGACCTTGGTCACACGTTCGCGGGAATGCCCCGGTATATTAATACAGTAACAAAAACAAACAATAACACCAAGACTTGGAACGAGCAAAGCAGAAAAATAGAAGTCTGAGACACTAGGGTGCATCAAGTGGTTTACGATGCTCGGACCCTGTGGTTGCTGAGACACCCGCAGCTCTAAATCATGATAAAACCAATATAGTAAAAAAATATATATATATACGTGAATATATTTAAAGACGTCTACATATGCAAAAACACGACAACTACAACATCGCTTCGTATCTATATCTAAATATGTAAATACATCTATATGTTTTTGTAAGTATACTCATCTATACGTGAAGATACCGACATGGATGCACAGACCAGTGCAGCAGCGTAAGCCTCTTACAAAGAGCCCACGGGGCCCACACGAACACGACCGCAAACACGATCGAAAAGCAAATTACATATGTCTGCACCGAGAACCTGCAGAATAGACATATTCCATGTGTCATTTTCTTCTGGTCCAGTTCGCTAACGCTCTTGTGGGGTAGGACACTCTTGTAGGACACTCTTGTGGGACACCCTGTGGGTCCCTCTAGTAGGAAAGTCTTGTGGGGCACTCTTACGAAACACTCTTGTGGGACACTCTTCTTGGACACTCTTGTGGGACAATCTGGTGGGACACTCTTGCAAGACACTCTTATGGGTCACCTTCTAAACCTTATTGTGGGTTGCTCTGGTAGGAAACTTTTCTGGGACCTTCTTGCGGGACACTCTTGTTGGACATTCTTCCGGGACACTCTTGTGGGACACTCTTGTAGGACACTCTTGTGGGTCACTCTTGTAGGAAACTGTTGTATAAAAAACTCTTTTGGGGCACTCTTACGGGACACTTTTGTGGGACACTCTTCTGGGGCACTCTTCAGGGACAATCTTGTGGGACACTCTTCTAGGACACTCTTGTGGTTCACTCTTACAGGAAACTCTAGTGGGACACTCTTGTGGGACACTCTTCTAGGACACTCTTGTGGGACACTCTTGTGGATCATTTTTGTGGGACACTCTTGTAGGAAAATCTGGTGGGTCACTCTGGTAGGAAACTCGTGCGCGACACTCTTGCGGGACACCCTTGTTGGAAATTCTTCTGGGACACTCTTCTAGGACACTCTTGTGGGACACCCTTATGGGACACTTTTGTGGGACACTCTTGTAGTGCCCTCTCGTGGGTCACTCTTGTAGGAAAATCTTGGGGGTCGGTCACCTGATAGGAACCTCTTGTGGGGCACTCTTACGGGACACCCTTGTTGGACATTCTTCTGGGACACTCTTGTGGGAC
>CAXAMN010024539.1:403862-434248 GCA_963970005.1 Durusdinium trenchii | reverse complement strand
TACGGGACACCCTTGTTGGACATTCTTCTGGGACACTCTTGTGGGACCCCCTTGCAGGACACTCTCGTGGGTCACTCTTGTAAGAAACTCTTGCGGGGCACTCTTTTGGGGCACTCTTGTAGGACACTCTTGTGGGTCACTCTTGTAGGAAACTCTTGTAGGACACTCTTGTGGGTCAGTCGTGTGAGACAGCCTTACGGGACACTGTTGTGGGACACTCTTCTAGGACACTCTGGTGGGACACCTGCGGGAGACTATTGTAGGACACTCTTTCGTGCACTTCCCGCAAATGTGAGGAAATTCTCATTCGCAATCGGTGCGTTTGTTAGAATGCATGTGAGCCGTCCCGCCATCGTAGGCGTGTGTTTCGTGCCCTTCCGAGCAGGCTTGATTGCGAAGTGTGTTTCGACTGACAGGCGGGGTCAAAAAAAAGAGCACCTAAACTCGCAGGGCCCTGCTGCTTCGTGTGTGCACACACGCGCATCATTATACATGCCCACGGAGCCTCAAACAAAGGGAAAAGGAACTGCATGGGCCCCTTAATGTCATCGGAAACCGCAGTTTGGCATAAGTTTCCTCTTTCAACCTTCTGATTAGGTCCAGTCAACAAATGTACTAACTTCATATTGAATGGTGACAACATATTGAATGGAATGGCCCTGGTCTAACAATTTATCACTATCAGACCCTAAGCCATCACAGCAAAAACGTCTTGCATTGTCTTTCCAAAGCGTATACCGGCGCGCAATGCGCCAAGCAGGAATCACCAACACAGCCTGTTTGCATCATCCAACCACTGGGTCCCGGCCAAAATCGATGCAGGGAGCCCGTGAGCCAGCACCTCCGATGGTTGGCGCTGCAGTGTTCACAATGGGCATCAAATGTTGCGAAAAGTTTTCCCACCAATACGCTTGAGGTTGCAAAGCTTCACATTCACTTAAGCTCCCCGTTTCTCACCCTTCCGTGAACGCTTCCGTGAACCCTGAGGCTGCCCCGGCAGCATTTAGGACCAACGGCCTGAGGCCTCTTGCCATTCCACAAGAGGCGCCCCTTTCGGTCATTCACCTCGGACGATGACAAAAACAGTCCTGTGTCTATTCTAGGCCACAATTACCTCCAGCCGTTCTCGAAATATGGAAATATGCATGCAAAGGAAAGCCTGCGAATGGAACCAATCAAATGTGCAAGTGAGGTGCGCCAACCCTTTGGTCCACAAACATGTCGCCTAAGAGCTAGGCTGACAAAATGTCGTGCACTCAATGCCATGGCATCATGAATACCAAACTCACGCGGCCTGAAGCCCGGCTCAAAGATCGACAGAAACCAACACCGCTCAACTAGGGACCGGCTACCCACACCCACAATGACAACGAACCCCATGGACCCAAGGCGGGCCGCGTTGCCGTCAAACAAGTGGTCGCTTCGTCGCAACCTGCACGCCGAGGTTTGCTGCGTGGGCGTGCGGGGCAGTTTGAATTCCAACGTTTTGTTTCACGACCACGCAGCATGCTTCGCACGCGCGCGCGACCGCGCAACTAATTCAGTCAGAACCCCAGCCCCAGACCTTCTCCACAAAACCATGGACAGGTGCTCGAAGTTGTCGTTCACCGCCACACCTTCGAGCCGCTGGCAATCAGTTCACCAACCACCAGCCGCCACAAAAGCTGGGCGAGTCAGTAATCAGAGTTTTATTCGAAGGGGGTTTAAAGCCAGAATGCCAGAATGGCCGGATGCCCTGTGCTGTTAAAAATGACGCCATCAAACAGTTCTGCGCCCCTCGTGAGGTCCAGGTTCTATCTTGACCTCAAAGTAAACTGCTTTGTAAAAAAGGGTCATGCCCACACATACTAAGTGAATAATGCCGTTGCAATAAAGTAGCATATACTTCGAAAGAAAAGAATATACTAATTGTTTTAAGTTTCCACAAACATTGGAATATACATTGACTGGCAAACGCTTAGGCACGCGAGCACCTTCGGTACAACACTAGCAACCCGCGCACACACACACACAGTAGACACAAGTGACAAGAACACAAAAAAAATCCGTGTGGCAAGCAGCACACAAGACATACTTCGTAAATAGAAGCGTATCAGTGAGTTTGAACAACATAAACACGGCTTACAAACACTCGCAAATATCCCCCATGTACGCTGGCATATTGGCACAGTGTGCTGCCAAATCCAATCACGGTAGACTTCGTCTTTCAAAGTGCAAGTAAGCCCCTGTCTATTTGCCCGCATCCAATTCAATCTATGGCGCCCAAAGCCCTAATACAGTATATTCAAGGGATTCCAGGCGGTACGTCCATGTCTGCCCCGCTGCTTCTGCAACATTCGCTGACAGATGGTCATAAACAGGAAAAAGCTTGTGAGCAGGCGGCAGCCAGAGCACAGCTTTTGGCCCAACTAGTTTGTGTCGACCTTTGGCTTGCCCTTTTCCCGATACCGGCCCATGGGAACCACTTGTCACCAAGATGCCTGTATCGTCTCAAGAGAACGTCAGCGGTCCGGCCCAAATCCTGTTTCGAAATGGAACCTCAGAACGTCTCTTTTCCGTGGCCGCAGACCCGAGGATGGAAACACTGTCTGCAACAAAGCTATCTGTCAGTTAAAGTGTTTGGCATTGATCGGAATGCAACCGAAAAACACCCTGTCCAGTCATTCAGCCATGGTGTGTATTTTTTGGTCGCGTGTGGATCCAACACCTAGCGTCGTCTGGTCTTCTGGCGTCTCTAATTAAAGCGCAACTGCGACTTCGATCGGGCGCCGTGTGTTTGCACGTCACTGCGGCATACACTGTCTGTACTGAGCATCAATACTAATTCAAAGTATCTCTGTGTAGAAACGGTAACATGAAACCATGGCAAATACGCATTGGCCCATGACTGCAATCTCTGCTACGATTGTGCCAAATGTTTGTTGTCTCCCTGCATCCCTCTCAGGATCCTAACTAACATGAATTAGAAACATGCATCCCCCAAAAAGCGAACACAACGAATCCCTTGAAAACGAAACACGCTTCCGAACACGAAACGCTGCCTCATTCTTCCGTCTCGCAAACAGGGATATTTTCCCACCCTGCCACTGGGTCTCTGACCTGATTTGACCACGGACCATACCTGTTCTGTCTTTCCCTGCGCTGTCTTTGACTGCCATGCTGACTCTCATAAAATTCATGGGTTCATTCGCAAACTGCACATGTGACTTCCCATGTGAGAAGGAACGGGCTTGCCTTGCTTGTAGGAAAACATATGACAGCAGTGTGTTTGCTTGGCAAACAGAAACTTGCACCAGACTGTTGAAGAAGGTCTGTCGCAAAATTATGGAAACCATCTCAACTCCGGCAGCGCGAGACTAAAGTGGACTCAGAGCTGACTGCATGGACGCCGAGAACAGAAGCACAATCATCTAGGTTTGTAATTTCCGGGTAGCTCTAGCAAAGTCTTTGAGCCCTTGCCTCAAAGAAAGAAATGTTTTATTAGCAGCTCGATACAGGCACTTGGGCCATCAGTTTGGGGGTGAAAAAGCGTAGGACGGGCGCAGCGCACATGACACATGACCCTACTTTGAAGGTGATCGCGTTCTGCGAGCCCCATCTTCGCCTCCTTGAAAATGATTAGCCCAACAAACAAAAACATCTATGGTCTTTTTGCTTCAAGTGATCCCGAATCCTGCCGTGGCAAACACCCTGGCTTTCAAACTAGCGAATGTTCTAGCATCGTATATCTATCTGGCACAAATTCTGGCACTCTATTTGGAATATATGTTTGGCTTTCTATATTTGGCATAACTTCTGGCATTCTACCTGGCATGAATTCTGACATTCGATCTGGAAAAAGGCTTGAAATCAAATTAGCCTTGGGTTGTGGGCATATGGCCTGTGGCATCCTACCTGTTCCTCTCACATTCAAATCTGCATGGCCCGATCTGGACCTCACCGTTCGGGCCCTGTGGCGCCCACAGGGTTATTATGGAGCTTGCCGGGGTGGAGCTTGCCATTGAGGACTGGTGGTGCCCACAGCGATCTGAAGCTTGCGGTTGCGGTCCGGTGGCCCCTACTTTTGCAGTTCAGGTCCGGTGATGGCCACAACGATCTGGCGCTTGCGGTTCAGGTTTGGCCACTGCAATCTTCATGGAGCTTGCCGTTGGGGCCCGGTGAAGCCCACCACAATCTGGAGCTTGCAGTTGAGGCCCGGCGCTGCCCACTTTGATCTGGAGTTTGCGGTTAAGGTCCAGTGATGTTGAGTGTGATTTGGAGTTTGCGTTTCAGTTCCGGTGGTGCCTGCTCGCATCTAAAGTTCGCACTTGAGGTCCAGCGACGCGACGCCCACCGCGATCTGGAGCTTCACTGAGATCGGTGGCCGTGACTGTGATCTAGACCCCGTCATATGATAACGGAGAGAAGGAGAGGACGAGGAGGTAGAGGAGGACGAGAGAGGAGAAGGAGGAGCAGGACAGTGCGTACTATGTTTCTTGCTTAGTGGCTAAGCTGGCCTCTTTTCCTGGAAGTGAAGTTTATCAGCGCCAAAGTGTTTGCTTTGGGCAGCCCAGGACATCCTTTTGTGGCTTTGCGCTGGCAGGGAGTTCTTTGCAGCTGGCAAAGCCGTGATTTGTCAGTATAGCCGGAAAACACACCTGGGCAAATTGTTTCCAAACTTGTATGGCTACGCGGCTTGAGTGTTGACTTCTTCGAAAATTTGATCAGCATTTCTGTGTACATCCGGGCCTGAGGTTTTGTATAAGATGTGTAGTTAAGACGTTTCATGCATGGTGCAGTCCAGAAACATGCGGAAAAGATTTGTAGGTTGAATGCCAAGACATGGGCCTGCAAAAGCAATCAGAAGTCAAACTGTTCAGACAAATGGACCAGGTTTGGATTACCCCGCTAACTTTTCCGTTCTCTTTTTACTTGAGAAGGGACTGTTGTGGGTTGCAGACATCAGGATTCTGAAGATTAAACTAGATTAATCCTCTTATATTGGTCTGCTTTACAGATTCACTGTAGGCCACTGGGCTTGCTATACAGATTCACTGTAGCCCATTGGCCTTGATAAAAATAAAATACATACTACCCTTGAGCTTGCATGTGCTTAGAAAACTGTGGGTAGCCTTGTGGTTTGAACCATTTTGTGTGATTAACAGTTGGGCTCTGGGCAGCTGTCAAGTCTTGCCCACTCAACCAAAACATATGAGGGAAGCCAGGCGACAGAAGCTCTCCACTCAAACAGCCTATGGTCCTTTGATTTGGGTATGTGGATGTTCCCTTGATCAATGGAGATCCACGGGCTTTACCAGTTGTCAATGTTCTGTCGTAGCTTCAGGCATTGGTATGAGCAAAAAGTTCTTACCGTCAGCCGCTTCAGGATACATGTGCCAAGAGCCATTGCAGTCAAGAGCATCCTCTCTCTCTGCTGTATTATTCAGATGAAGTGGTTGGTGGAAATCCTTTAGCCAATGACACCCCAAGAAAGCTGCAAATGGTTTACCTTAGCATTGGAGAATATGGTGCCCACACTTTGAGCAAGGAAGAGAGCTGGCTTGATATATTTTGCACGAGGCCTGCGCAAATGGCAAACATCAAGGGTGGCATGTCCCAAGTCACCAGCGCAATGCTCAGGCACATGTTGCATCACCCACAATATGACTGGAAGAGCAGTGGCCTCCTCCTAAAGAACACTACAGGCAAGTAATTGGAGGTCTTTATCAAACTTGGTTTCATGATACAGGACGGCCTGGCACAAAAGGCCCTTTTCTCAAAGTCCTGCATTGATGCTGATGACCTGTTGGCCTGTGACTGCTGGGATATCCATGCCATTGTACCAGTCAACGAACATGAGTTCAAAGGTACTTTGCGCAGACTCAAAGAGGTTTCCACGACAATAAGCAAAGCTGATTTCAAGCTGCAAGAACAAGCAGTTGGCTTCAACTTCTCTCATTGTGCATCACCCTAGGACACCATTTTGTCTGATGACATTTGGCCTTTGAGAACCTGTGTCCATGACTATATGCGTGCACTTTTTGTGAAAGGAGTCTTTCATAGTACAACCTATCTCCTTATGGAAGCATTGGAAAAGCATCTGGCACCAGCATTTACAAAAGTATAGCATCATGGCTTTCCACATGGACTTTGCCAAGGGAGGGGGGCTTGTCTAAGTTGTTCAGTAGCAAGAGAAGAGAAGCAAGCACGCAGGCTGGAACATTCACTGCAGAGGAAGGTCTATCTTTGGTTCCTTTGGTTGCAATGTTCTTGACTTTAATCATCATCCCTGCTGAAGTTTGCATTGCTGAATGCATGTGCTTTCTGGCTATGTCGGACATGCTTGACCTATTTGTTGGGGTTCCACATGGAGTTGCCACAGCAGACCTGCTGCAAGAGGCTGCTGTGAATTTATTGACCCTGTGCATTGGGGCAGGATGGAAATCAAATTTGCATACCAAACACCACTGGCTCACCCACTTGAAAAAACACCTCAGGAAGTTTGAGGAAAGTGGTTTGGAAAGGGTGCTTCCCAACTGCTTTGTCAATGAGAGAAAGCACAAACTTTCCAGGAGATATGGTGGAGACATTGCCAGTACAAGGACCTTTGAGCTGTCAGTTCTACAAGAGCTTCTATGTCATGATCTGGCAACTCTAGAAGTTAGAGGTTTGTCTAACCTGATGTGAAGCTGGACAAAAACAGCCCATCTACAAAGAAGGTGCTGAAGTAGCTTGAACAATGCTTTGGAGCACAGCCAGTTGGCTGCTGCACCTCAGTGAAAGCACATTTGGTTCCTTGTGGCAGTTGCCACAAAGGAGACGTGGTGCAGATGGGGGATGTTGATTGTTTTGAAACCTGCACAAGTGTGGCTACATGTATTGCATGATGGCCAAGTGATTTCATTAGTGCCCCAATGGGATCTGGAATCATTTGAAACAAAAGATGGCCATGCCATTTGCAAACAAAGAGACAATTTGATAATCTGGATTAACATGGACTAATCCTGGACGACAAAAGCAAGAAAACAAAAAACAAGCAAATCAGAACTATGTTGAAGATTGGACTAGATTGAAAATGTTTGTTGTTGTTTGTTTTTCTTGGTTCTGTTTAATGTCTTAAGTTCAGATGACGGCAATGAGCATCGCAGACAAGAAAGAGCATTGCTGGCAAGATTGCTTGCAGGTTGTGCGCAACAGTCCTTTGTGTTTTACTTTGCCAAAAGTAACAAGGAAATCTTTCCCTTGATGGTTTCCGAACACACGTAGCATAGATTTTTCTTTGTAGCTTTCTCGCGCTGGTGTACTTTGACATTGATGATAGACAAGCACCGCTGCTAGTCGGGCTGGTCGCAGCAAAGGCAAGAACAAATTGACTGTGGAGCAAATGAAGTGCCTAGGTGTGTCTGACTCTATGTTACATTGATGTGCCTACCGCTTCAATACACGTCCCATGGTCCTTACTCGCAACGAGAAATCCTTAGGGGGAGCTCTGATAAAACCAACAGCGCTCACCTGGCAAGTGGGAAGTAAAGACACGTGTTTCAGCTTTGCATGGCCAAGGTCAACAGGGTTAGTATGGGTCCCACTTCGTGATGCAGCAAAAGCCACCCTTAGCTTCTGGCTTTTGACCCTTAGATGCAGGAGTCCACATTTTTCAGTCATTCAAGGGTCTTTCTATTCATTTCAAGGGTGACCTGCCACCTTTGTGCGGCGCGCTGCGCTAGGCGCATTGTGGGAGTGCGTGCATAAGAGCAAGTTGCCATGAACAATGTATTGAAAAACGCATTCCTCGAACGTTGAAAGTCCATCAATATGATCTGGTATGTTGCTTAAGCCTCACCATTTTCTGGGGTCCCACATCTGAAACACCGGCCCGCCCCCCCGCCCGGCCTTCTCCGGCGAGTGAAGAGCCAGCGAAGTCACCAAGAGGCGCGAGTTGGGCGCCCAAAACAAAACGGGTTGAAATATGAAATGTTTACAATGAATAAGGTTGATGGCTTCCCATTCCGTTCAGCTACAGGGAGCTTATTTCCTGCCAAATCAGAAGGTAAATCTTTAAGCCCACCAAAGGGCAACCCAGATTTGCGGCGCAATAGGAGATGCGACGGTACTCCTAGCCGCTGGAACCATCAAAGGCTGGGTTTGTCTCGGTCTCTGGACGAGCTCCCGCAGGGGGGTGCCATGGGGGGAAGAAGAACTCCACCTCTGTCGATCTTCTGCCCCAGGGACTTTGCACTGGAGTCTTTGGATAAATTCAAAAAATCTACATGTTCCGAGCCTATTCTTACACATCTCATGATTGATGCCCACTGCTGCGAGTCCATAAGACTTTAACCACTAACTTAGCTTACAAAGCTTGCAAACATTTTCAGATCACTCGGTGGCACCTGCGTGATACTTTTTCATTCAGCTTACCAGGGTCTTGCCTGGAAAACTTGAAATCTTCTGTACAAACTTTGAGCGTGGCCTCATTCGCCTGGCTCTCGTCCGGAGCTGCCTCTACCTGCATGACGTCTGTGCTACCTTCGGGCGCCTGTCTTTCGACGCTGCCCAATTCCCGTGCCATGCTGCGGCGACCAACCTCCTCGTCTCACTGGTTGCACTGCAAGGCTCCATGGCCGCCTTTCCAGCACTTCATACAAATGTGCAGCCCCTTTCCACATTTGCCATCCTTTCCTGCCTTGCAGGTGCCCATCAGATCCTCTCACCGTGCTTCATTGGCGAGTAGCCCCAAAGCTCCCTTGGCATCTTGATGGGCATCTTCTTCGGGGCCCCTGCTTTGTCCGCCTCAGCGTGTGGAGCGGCCTTTGTCTTCTTGGCGTCCGTCTCCTTCAACTTCTCCTTCAACTTCTGGTTCTCTCGCATCAACTTGCGCTTGCTGGCTGTCGACCCAGTCGCCTCTGGCGCTTGGTCGCCTTGATCTTTGCCTGCACCTGCCTTCGCTCCTGGCAAGGGCAGTAGCAAGGTGATGAATGCTGGCTCCATGATGACTTTCTCCAAGGCACTGTCTGCCAGTCGCTTGCCAGTGGCGTCGCGTCCAAGGTCTCCCTGTAGCTCCTCCGCCATCAGCTTGAAGGCCCTCCGGTCCGCTGCTGCGATCTCCTGAAACATCTTGTCGATGAGCTTCTCGCGTGTTGTGAAGGCCATAACATCTGCCACTTCCAGCGCCAATCCACGCCTGGTGCAGGCTTGGCGGAGCCGCAGATCCGTCTTGGTGTCTGCTTCTGGTAGCTTCGTTTCATCATGCGCCCTGAGGTGACCTGATGCGTCTCTCTTGATCAGTTCCTCGGTCTTCACGTTCAGGAGCTCCTGATCTCTGGTAGGCACCTCATGTGGGCCAAGGTACCTCAACTCTCCTTCCACCTTCATCGAGTGGCACTTATCCACCACGTGATGGGCTGGCTCAAGCTGGTCAGACATCTGCAGGTGCCCGTAGGTCACCTTCATCTGCGTCCATCGAGTCTTACGTTCCACTGGCGGCAGCTTCCTGGTCTTGCTCGCGTCCGTCTCCTGGGCCCGGTCAAGCTTGCTGCGGAGCTCCGCTGCAACCACGGTATAGGCTTCGTGGTACAGCTTCCTCAACTTTGGCAAGTCCGCGTGGTCTGCCGCCCCCAACACCACCTGGTTCACAAAGCTGGTATCATCCCCGGACCCAGGAGACCAACTACTTGCAAACGCGAAGGTTGAAAGGGTGGTCCATCCTCTTCGAGTCATGGCGTCCTTGTACCCCTCCAGCCCCATGTCCTTCAACTTTGACTCAAACACGGCTTGCGACTCCGTCAACGTCGCCATGTCGCTTCCCGAGCTGCGTCCGCCGCCCCTCTTGAGCCCACTTAGTCACTCACACCGCAAACATCGCTCACAACCGCAAATCAAATGACGAAAACTCTCATACCTACTTCTTTCACATATATGCTGGCGTCCTACTGCATGCATGTGTAAGCCATGATACTCAACTTCCTTCAAACACATGACACACTCCTCTGACCCTTCAGTCCTCGCGGTGCCACTTCCATCTTGCAGGACTGCCCTGCTTCACTCGACCTGAACCGGACTTCCCGGTCACAAGCCAAGTGCAACTTGGGGAACAACTCCCCTGGTCGCCAACGTGCCACTTGCACTTTGACATACACTTCACTTTGATCCCTTAGCTTTTTACCCAACTTGACTACCACTGCCGATCTCCCTTCATTTCTTCTTCCCAGACACTTTTTCACTTCGCACTTCCTGCGTCTCACTTGGCGTATCCTTGACACACCTTGCACATGCTTCCCAGGCCATACACCTCCTCCTCCAGCTTAAATACCACTGGAGTAATGGCCCTGCCGCATGCCAACTTCCCACAGGCGTCACACTTCCATCGTGCAGCGTACCTGTCAAGCCATGCCTGTACAAACCATGGTTCGCTTTTTCTTCGGCGGGCCAATCTTTGCTCTGAGGATGGCCTCTAAGTTCCGTTCATCTGCACTCTCAGCGCACTCCTCCTCAGTCTCTTCACTTTCACTTGAAAGCTCCTCCAGGCTCACGATGCGATGCATCTTCTTCTCCGGCGTAGCCACTTCGATCATGTCAAGCCTCGCATCACCGCCTGGTACCACTTCCTCATCCTCATCGTCGCCCAGGACTACCCCGGGTGAACTTGGACGAGCTTCAGCCTCTTCGTCATGCTGCCATCTCTGATTGCGTGGGGCATCTGGGCGAAACTCGAGCTTCTTGATCTTCTCAATGATACCGGTGAGCGCCTCGAGGCCCTCTGCCAAGGTATGTCTGCTGTAAATCATGAGACTTTTGTCCTTCGGCTTCACGTGGTACCCCATGAGCCTCCTCACTTTCTCGGAGACCATCGCCTTGGCCATCCACGACAGAGCCGTCGCCTTCAACGAGTGAACTGGTCCCGGAATACCTCTGGAGGATCTCGCATAGCCACACTGTTGTCTCAGGGATGGCTAGCCTTGCTCTGCTCCAACCCCCAACCACTGGCGTTGGCAGGAAAGGCATCCCTGGCAAGGCTTTCAGCCCTGCTAGGTGCCTAAGCTTTAAAGATTCATCGGCCCATGCCATGCCTGTCACTCCAACTGCAGGCGCCACCACAGGCAGCACCCTCCTGGCTCGTCCTCGGAGTCCATCCGTCTTGTGGATGGCGGTGCCACCTTCCAGATAGCCTCCGAAGACCTGTGGCTCATTCTCGATGCCCTGACTGTCTCCCATCCTGAGCCTCCCATAGATGCAGAGTAGGCAGTGTCCCGCAAACAGCCTGTCCTGCATAGGAAACTCCCGTCCTGCCAACACGCGCTCGAGGGCCATCACCTGATCGACAGTCAAGGCATCTCTCTGCTTCAACACCCTCTTAGTCATGTAGCTCCGATGCGATGAACCAGTGATTCTAGCACTCTCCAGGACATCGTACACTCCTTCAAGCTGGATGGTGCCCTTGCAGAAAGCCAGTGCACTCCTGCAGCTAGTGGCCCTCGTAGCTGGGGCACCATCCCTCCTCAAGCCATCCACATAGTTGTAGCACTGCTCCTCCTTGAGTGGGAACGCCTCGAAGCCCTTCGATCTCGCCCATCTCACATACATCATCATTGCGCTCAGCCTGACTTGCAAGGTGCTGTTCTTTTTGCGGGCAAATACGTCCTCCAACACTTCCTCGCCGCTTTGATCTATCATCCCTGCAGCCTTGCAGAAATTCCTGGCCTCATCTATGACTACCAACCAGCCACCCAACACTTTCTGCCTGTCATCTGCTTCGGCTTGGGCCCAGGGAGGTCTCACTCTGTCCGACCTCTTAGAGCTGACCAAGATCTCGGTCGTATCGTCCTTTGCACTGCTACTCTTCGCGACCTCGTCCACCTGCTCCATAGCCCCCGTCTTCGTGTTCTCCTTGTTCATGAAAGTGTTTTCCATGACCTGGGAGTCATGCTGTAGGACCAGGCCAGCAAAGCCCTTTTCCCAGGGCATTTTGAGCTCTTGAGGAAACTTGTGTTTAAGCTTCTTCATCTCACTCTGGATCATCTCCTCTGAGCTTCCGCTGGCCTGAGGGCATCCTGGATCAGCTGCCCTCTTTAAAGGCCATGCCTGCTGGACGAGGTTCTTCAGAGCCTCCAAGGGGCTCTCGACAACCATCTCCACGTCCGAGTCCTCTACCACCTCGGTTGGAGAGCCTGATTTTGGCACCACATCGAGCCGAGTATCACCTTGTATGTCACATAGTCTCATAGCAGTGACCTCCCTAACTAACCCGATCCGCCAGCTCCTGAAGACTCTCTGGCTCCTCCTCATCCAGACATATAGGTCCCCCTCCCGTGTCCTCATCCCCCACATAGAGGGGACTTTCATCATCCAGTTCCATTGCACAGGACAATAAAACACGGTAGGGGGACACTTGAGGCCAAAATGGCACACGTACGCAACCGTTCAACACATACATGTGTTTCACTGTTTCTTCGTTTTCAAAAGGCACCATCATTTAATGACGGAATGCATAAATATATATATATATATATGTGTGTGTGATATGGTGTCCAAATGTGTCCAACAAGCGTATCTTGCTACCGGATGAGGCCGCCACACTGAGACCGCAAAGGCAAAGACTGTCCTCACCTTTAGTCATGGCCTCGCGTTCTCAGCAGACCATGGTCCAGTGCTGGTGAGCTGGGCAGATCACAGATTCAGATTAAAACCGTTGAGATCTTTTGAGCAAATCAGAAGCTGAAAGCGCACTGCTCCTGACTTTACTCCCTCTTCATCTGGGATTGCGGATTGGGAATCTCCGACAGTAAGGGAGGCCCAAGCAGTTCCTGACTAGGAAGAGGGTCGCATGGAATCGGCCACTAGGAACATATGTATACAGTACTGTAGACAGCCTGATGATGTGCACAATGCTGCACGATGCTTCCGACAGCTGAGCTCCATCCCATCCGTGGATGTCTTTACTGGACTCTTTCAATCAACCTATAGCCTATAGACATCTATCGGCAGAAGCTCAACATCTCACGTATGCTCCGCCGCTAAGCGGTTTGATCGTCTTCAGCCCCGCTCGACCCATCATGACCTGCTCAACCGACGTCCCGTCTCCCGTCACGGTGGGTCCCGGCCACGCAAGAGATGGCAGGGCCGAAACGGCAGGAAAACCTCGTGGAGGTCGCCCCTCTGGGGCGAGGCGCGAGAGCAGACCCGTCGACCCGAGTCGTCTCAGTTGCCTTTGCGGTGGATCCGGTTGCATCGTCCAAGACTGGAGCGTACAAGCAAAGGTGAGAAGACCCATGGGGCTCCAGTGGATGAGAGAAAGTGCATGAAGCTGCAAAGTGCATAAAGATTTGTTACAAACACTGCCCATTCCGGGTTCTAGAGCTTTGGGTGCTGCATCGCTGAGGGCGAAATATAGCGGGGGGATGTTGTCAGCAGGCAAACGCTCAGTATATTAATGAAACCTATGGTGCATGGCACAAATGTAGAAGCATCTTAGCACCAGGATCCAATTATACAGTTACCTAAGGTTACCCAGAAAAATTATCTTCTGATAGAACATCTCCCTCTCTCTCTCTGTCATGATGAGCTTTGGGAGGCGGCGATTTCTGCTCCACCTCTTCAACTCGTCTTCAGACACCTCCACTTCTCCTCCGTCGCTCCCGCCAGGGGGCAAGATCTGGAAGCTTCCGGGCGTTGACCTCGTCGCGTCGCTGGTCGTCGCTGCGCTCGTCGAACCGATCCGGCCGAGGTGCTCTTTCCAAAGCGTCATCTGCGAGCTCGGCAGGTCCGGCGCCTGGCCAATTGCATGGGAAGGCCAAAGTTTGCATTTCTATAGGGGATGCTGGAGTACTAGAGTACCATAGTAGCTGGATTAGTTGGATGCTCTGGTAACTCTTGCTGATTAACCTGCGGAAAGTTGGTTTTCTTGTTCGTTACGGGGGGCGGCCCGCCCAAGAGTTCCAAAACCCTCAGCCCATGGAAACAACACCGCTGGTGACCGGTGCACAATTCTCTGCCCTGTGCATCCTCCCATCCCTAAGCCTTCATGCGGCACCCAAACACCAGCTCATGTTCATGGGCACGAAGGGCAACAAGTGTGAAACTATATGGCAGACTTTATAACTGTGCAACTAGAGATTCTTGAGAAAGTCGTGCTCCGTGGTACAGCAAGGGCATGCCTCTGGCAACCATACTTTAACCAAGGACATTCATAAAACTGGGAGTCCGGGCATTGGGCTCCCAGGGGAGCTTGATGTTTGTCAACCTGAGACAAGCAAGCCCACAGCCACCACAGCACTTCGAGTGATGAATCTATATATGAAGCAAAAATTGAAGTCGAAAGCGGTTTTGTACCGAGTGCGTCTGGGCGTCCCTTGCCCTTGCCTCTTGGCCAACCCAACTACATCCAGAGCTTACATCTCCCAAAACGACGGCGAACGCTTCAGAATGCTCTCTCAAACCTGCAAGTGCCAGGACCGTCCTTGCTCAAAGACCTCAAAGGGAGGAACACATAGGAATACTGACATCCCAAGTTTCGACCTTTGGTCTAGACTGTGACCATCTCTCGACGTGGGGTCTTCAGACTGTTAAAGCCACTGAGGTCTTCAGACTTGTCCATAATAACACTTTTTGATTTGGACATGGACTGTGAGCAGTCAGAACTGCACTGCACACTTTCGATGCTTCTCAGGATTTTGGGCCAACCTTTTGACAGTGAGAACTTAACCTGTGGTGTCTCACTTCATGTCATTCGGCTTCCCGTGGGGTGTGAGCCTAATAGTGTTCGGGGTCGTATGTATCCATATGTCTTACACATGTCAAAAGTTGGGTTGCAAGTCCGACATCACAACTCTGACAGGATCCCTAGTAATTTGAGAAAATCCCTGGTCATTTCGACCATCCGTGGATCCTGAATGGAAAATTATGTTGGATGTCCAGGGGGTTCCCCCACCAATAACCTCGAGCAAACCTCACCAATGCACCTCTGATCCCTGCTAGGGTTGATCGCTTGGTATCCATCCGCGAGACCCAGTTGCAGTCGGAGGCCTTGGGAGAACGTTCGTATGCCAGTGAGTGTCAACAAAAGGTGGTGATGTTTCATCAACTATCACACTGCTTAGTCAACTTCTGGTGACTATGATGATTCAGAGACAACCCCAAGGTGTCACAAGAAACTAAGGACACCATACATGCTCTTCATCTCTCTCTCCTTGTGACATCAAAGCCTCAAAGCCAAACGACATGGACTCGTGCTTCGCAGGAATACCGTGCCACATGGTGGCACCATCCACATGACCATGCAGGGCGCGCATCGGCCTCTATTCCCCAAAGACCAAAGGGCACCCAGATCCACCCACGAGCTCGACAAGGATACCGAGGCCCAAACCCCTAGCAAAAGCAAGCCTGGTGCTGATGGCTGGAGCAAGGTCCCGTTTGAAGAACATGTGAAGAAATCCCTAAGCTCTTGAGTCATTTGACGGGGATCCGCCTTCATTTGTAGTTTGCAAGTGCTGTTTGGGAGCTTCAACACCGGAGGCAATTTGGACTTAAGGAGCTCCCCAATCTACCTCCATGGGACTGCTCGATGGTAATGCTAAGACACATTGAATTGCGATGTGCCAGAAGCAAAATAGCTAGCACCTGGCATTTGAGTACTTCTCAGCACCTGAACAATCTTGACTTGGCAGCGATTGGCATATCATCAGGGCGATCCCAATGCGATTCTTCGCACCTCGTGTGGCATCATGGACCTGGCGCCAGGTTAAGGAAGATCATCTTTGAGACTTGAGGAATATCTCCCCCAAACGACTCGTCGAAAATGCTAAACACTCCCTGAAACAATCATGGAAGTGGATGGCATCAGCCCTGGTTTCGACCATTTATACACTGGCCAGAAGAAAGTTGCGCTTCTTGATGTTGAAACTCATGACAACCCTATCCCCCTAGAATCCTACACCATGAGACAAGGGAAGGTGTGGGCGGTCATTTGTCACCCCGGAAAGCCTTTTATTATTATGGATTTAAAACGGTGTGATAATTGACCGTCCCACACCTGCCACGAAAATTGGACTTGTTAATTCGATCCGCCGCTGACCTCAGAGTGTTTTGTAAGAAGGCTAACAAGCGTAAACTTTTGTCTGCCTGAAGTATAGCTCTATTACAAGGCGGTCCTGGTACTGGTCAGCCTTCATGTTTGTTGCAGAGAGGGGGGGTAAGTTATATAACTTATAGATGAATACGGTAATGCGGCATTTTGAGCATAAAACCCAGTTACCCAGTATAGTTTGGTTTCGTTAAATATTTAGTGCACTCTTCCTTCATCCTTGTGGGCAGAGTTGCCATCCAGGCCATCCACCCCAAAACGTCGCCGGTGTGTCAAAGCTGTTGATGCCGAAGTTGCACTCTTGGACCTGCAAGGCAGACCGACTGGATGACTGACTGGATTGGTGAAGCAGCACTCCGCAAAAACGCAGCCAACGTCCATAGTAGATGACACCCCTCCAACCAAGTGCAGGTGCTTCAGTGGTTTCGTGTAGCTTGTGGACTGGATGTTCATCCGGAGTATGGCACAACACAACCACCAACAGACCTTGATTGTTCAGCTCTCGTGTCTGTGCATCCTCCAAGAGTGGAGGCGTAGAGTTAAAAGATTCTCATATGGCAAGGCCAGGATCCCTTGATTCAAAGAAATCGAAACAACTCAAAGTCAAAAAACGAGTCAATTGGAAAAGTCAAAAAAGGGTCGGAAAACCATCAAGAAAAAGTCAATCTTGGAAAACAACTCGAAAAAGTCACCAAAAAAGTCAAAAAAAAACAGGTTGAATAAAACAAGCAAAAAACATTTCGTAACAATTTACACCAAAAAAAAGAACACAACTCAAAAAAGTCAAAAAAGATCATACACGTCGGAGAAAAAGAAACACGTCATAAAGTCAAAATTAGAAAACATGTCAAAAATAGAAGTTGGACAAAAGGCAAAACAAAAGTCAGATCTGTGCCAATTGACTTTTTGTTTGACTTCTTATTTTTTTCTTTCTGACACTTTCTGATTTGACGTTTTTTTGACTTCTACTTTTGGCACCGACTGCTATGTTGACTTCTTTCAATGTTGAAAACAGAACAAAAGACTTTTCTATCCCTATAGAGATGATGACCGGTCCGATGTTCTCGGGTGCTCAGGTCTTGACATGTAATGACCCACACCGCGGTGCTCAAGTGAAACTTCCCCCTGGACGTTCCAGCAAAAACAGTGAAAACAACACGTCTGCCTCTACACACCTTGTGCCTTGTGCTACAAAATCGTATGCACTTCAGGCAACATCTAAAATCATCTAAACTGATCGGGCCCACTGGTTCTTGGCAATGCGCAAGACTACATTGGGCAGCTTGCAATCTCCATTTACCCCAGTCTCACCATGGACCCACGAAGGAAACACATGCTCAACTTCAGGAAAACCCTGACATGCTCTCTTCCGCAGCCCATGGAACGGAGCACCTCCGCTGCATGGAACGGTTCTCTCAGACTTCGCCTCAAAGGCCAAAAGGCACCGCCCCCGGTCATGACACGGCCTCTGTCAGTGGGAGCGGATACTGTAGGATACTGTAGGCACGTATATGCAATAGCAAGGACTCCGGGACATCTATAAACCGTAAAAGCAGCGTGAAAGGAACTTGAATCAAATCATGATGAAGAGTGCTCACCTGAAACCCATGGATCATCTTCTTAAGCCCAAAGAAACCCGGCCCAACGATGCCCCTTCAGCCCCAGCGTGTCCTCATGAAGGTGATGTTCCCAACATGAGCTCCTGGAAAAAGGACTGAAAGAAACCCACTCGGCTCGCCACGTTCGCAGGCCGGGATCTCTTTCAGACCTGGCAGAATGGCAACACTACGTCGGTTGACAAGCCAAGCAGATTGGTGGTGAAGTCATCAAAGTGGATCGCTTGCAGAACCTTGCTGATATCCATGGAGGATTATTGAATAGATTACACTCCCTGGAACTAACATGGAAGTGGAGAATGGCCCCTTGGAAGACCATTTTCCACTACAAACAGGTGGTTTTCCACTTCCATGTTAATTCCAGGGGGAGTATTGAATATTGAAACGTTTGAAACACCCCCACGCTGTCCCAAAGTTATCTGTGTCATCCGCTGCTATGACAACGTGAAAAAGCCACGGTGCACTTGTGTGCTCGGATGTGCTTGGTGTTTCCGCAGGTTCCGGAGGAGTGTGAGAAAATGCTGCTATATGGAACCTGCAAACCCTTGCAACTCGAAACGGTCGTTATACTGTACTTACCCCCAAGCAGAAACCCTGAAAAGCACCAAAAAAGCCATGAAGCCAAAGCACACCTTCCCCTTCCCAGCCCTGCGCCGTGACGGTAGAGGCATCTAGACTGGTGCGGAGTAAGACCTGCGGGCGACACATGCCGAAGAAGTCCTGCGCTTCCAAGCAGTTGAGGATGTCCCTTCTAGCAGCCAACCTGGGCATCTCACGGTTGGTGTTCGGGGCGGAAAGACCTGCAAGAGATGGAGTTCACATGCGTCAGTAGAGCTATCACAAACAGGGCCCATTGACATAATGTGTGTTTGGGGACTTGTTTCTGTTTCTATATCCGGTGGACATAAACATCATGATCCACTAGGTGTGCAGCATGAACAATCGTCTCATTCCAAGCCGAAAGGATGCTGGTACAATGTCTTAAGACGCCCTGCAGGCGCACCTCATCTACTTGAATGGATGCATGCAAACATGTACTCAAATGATCAAACTGGGGGCTATCCCCTGCCCAGTGATTAGCAGTCAGCAGTTGCCTGTGCATCTTCCAAGTGGATCTGCGTGAGTCCCAGTAGGACTGGGACACTCACGAAGCCACATCAAGCAAACCGCGCGCCGCGTGGGGCGGTTAGCCCACAGGTGGACACTTCTGGAAGCCCTTCCTGAGCGCTGGACTCTTTCCTGGGCAGGTCAGCAAGTAGGGGACCCCTCTTCTCTCCTCTCTCGTCTTGTCTTTCTCTTCTGTGTCATCTCTCTCCGTCTCTGCCCCTGGCTGTCTCAATCGGCGCTGAGTACGAAGATCTGCTCTCTAAACTAGCGTTCCACCCCTCCCAATTCTTCACAAATAGGATCACATTGACAATTTGACCATCATGCCATGATTCACCAAACCATTTGCCCTTTTACCAATTGGATCACAGAGGAAACTGGTACAACAGGATCTTCACCAAACCAGCTGGATCACATTGGCCGGTTTCTGCATCGCTTTTGCATAGTACTGCTGCTGGGGGTTGGGAAGGATTTGGACCGAAGAGTGAGGTTTCACGCTGGAAGCTGCTTCGGAGCCTACCTCCAGAATCCAGAACATAGTCAGCGCAACCAGCGGCGATGGTTTTGGCCCCGGATGTTGGAATGGACGTTGAATCTAACTGGAAGCCCTGCAGGCCCACTGCGGCTCCCCTAGGTCCCACTGCAATCGTGCAGGCCTCCGACACTTAGTAGAATCTTTCAACTTGACGCGCACAACCCACTACAAATCGGGGTTCCTCCTACAGAGTTCCTCTATTTTCACATCTGTCTCGAATCCTGGGATGAAATACATGGCAACCATGATCTTGTCTACTTTGTGATCTGGCCGCGGTTCAACCCTGCTGCCACAGCGTCAAGTAGGCCGCAATGGCATTCTTCCGAGATTCCAAGTATTCCGGGCCTTGGGCTTGGAGGCACCAACCCGAAGACCTGTAGAGTCAGTGTGTCTCTTCAGGGTACCATGGAGCTACATAGAATAGGAACATATACACATAGGGTACCGTACCATCGTACCATGGTACAGTATTGTTGTAAAACCAACAAATAGATTCCACATATCCTACGACTCTTTGTCAGATTTTCGGTTGGGTACCCATTTAGCGCGGCACGGAGCTTCACAAACTCTATTGGGAACCGGTGAACCTCCGTGTGTTGGGAACGAACCGGTGAAGGTTCTCACCGGCGCAGGCCAGTTGGCATACAGTAAAACCTTGGACTGTAAGTAAAACCTTGGCATGCCTCATCCAGCAGCTTGTTTGGCCTTCTTATCCATACAAAAAAATTGCCAGGGTCATCAAACTTGTGCATTCACTCTGGAGACCCCTGGAGACTGTTATCCACTCTTTGGTAGGTGCCTCATGTCTGGACTTCGGGAGGTTCTCCTCCCTGGCCCCTGAGTGCAAGGTCCTTTGCTAGGTGTGGGATCCAACAGTGCCCGAAAGAAGAAGCTGGTACAAATCGTCCAGTCCCAGCTATCACAGTGTGAAATGCAACCCTTCCAGTGCTGTGTGAGTTGATCACCAAGAAGGAACACACAGAGTCATCATTCTCCAGATATAAGTCCGCGTCACGTGACGATATGTGACTTCATAGTAAGCGGATGTAAATGACATCTCACACCCCCAAACGACAAGGATCACCCGACCCAGCTCTCAGGTGTCGGCCCTTTTTGTACATCCTCTAGCCACAGCCTTCGCATGCCTTTGCGCCGTTGTCAAACCGCCTGATCTCCCAAAGCACCTTTCAAATCTATTCATTTCTTCTTCCTCAGTGTCAACTTTCCACGCAGCGACCCAGTGAAGTCTCAGAGCAACAAAGAACTTCTGAATGGAGGATCAGAACGAGGGCATCTAAAATCAAAGGAACATATCTGATGAATTCTGGTGTTTTATCTAATGAATCTGAAAACATTTTGGGTAAACAGAACGAGTTGAATGACACTTGGCCATGAAGCTGGCATCACGCACAGTGTGCGTGTGTGTGCCAATGTGAATTACACTAGACTCATAAATCATAAATGATTGTAAACATGATAAACGGTGTGTATATAGAAAAAATGTTGTTGGAAACTGCAACAAAGCAGCGTGCCCTACACTAGCTGGAGTTCAATTGGTTTGTGTACCTTATGGTTTAGACTTTAGTGTGCAACCAAAGATTGGAACACAAATGCGCTGGCTGGACTGGGTTATGAAGAAAGTATGCGATTTGGCCCATACAAAGAAAAACCCATCGGTAAATCAATTGAGGCTCTGATATATAGCCTAGAATTGTTAAACATGTTGTTGAACACATGTTGTTTGACCGCAGAAAGTTTGGTGTTTCATTCCTGTCCGAGAAGAATATATATATAATATATAGATAGATAGGTAGATCATTATACTATAATATACTATATACATATATATATATATATATGTGTGTGTGTGTGCCTTCATGACAAGATGCGGGCTGATCAGCTTGTTGTTTGCACAAGCACAACTGCACAATGGCGGCAGCAGTGGCACAACTGCAAACCACTGAGAGGCAAAACTTGCTTGGGCTGGGGTTTGGTGGCAACTCGTCACAAGGTGCTCGGGTGCAAGCACGAAGGGCGATGAAGGGAAATGAAAGGCGATTAACACCATAGTTTTTTCATCACCCCTCAGCATTCCATGCAGCCTCTTTGCTCAAATGTTCCTAAGGTGTGGCCGCCAAGTTTGTAGCAATGAAAAGGCCAAGTAGTGCCTTGACACAGCAGGCCTTGAAAAAGGCCAAGGGGAAGGCAAAATCAAAGGCAGCCTTGACAAAGGCACCAATGAAAGCCTGGAGACCTTTAGAAATGCAAGCCCCAAGCAAAAAGCAAAGTTCACTGTCAAAAACTTGGCGCAGTTTGGCCAAGCCTCCCAGAAGGAGAAAGTATAAGAACATTGCGGAGGAGCATGATGATGAAATTCAAGCAGCAAAGGTCTTGCAGGATAATGTGACTGCCCAAGGGAAAACAACGGCTTGGAACCAATACAGCAGTGGGTTGCTAAGCCAGCGAATCAATCTGCCAAAGAAGTGTGGAAGAACCAGTCAACACAACCAGCTTTGCACATGAGGGTGGAGTGCCCCCAAGTTTTGCTTCGTAACTAAGCTCAGTATGAACAAGTTCTTAGTTCTTGAAAAAAGGCTGTGTGAAACAAAATTTTGGACGAACGGGGTGAAAACACGTCTCAGGTCTCCACTTGAAGGTTTGTAGATGGGGCAAGAGTTCCAGCTGTGAAAAGAAAAGCAAGATGAATGCGAGTCCAAGGGAAGAACAAGGGTCAAAGCAAAGGTGGAAACTGATGGTATAAATGAAGGCGTGCATGCTGGAGGTTGCTGCAGTGAAGAATGCGAAGGAAGAGGACAGAAAACTTGCACTGAAGACGGGCACCGCTGGAAGAGGGCTGCGCTGCCTTTAGAAGAACGGATCAAAAGGTGCATGTTCCTTTGTTCTTGATACAAGCGTGCTTTTGTTTGTTGTGCAATGCTACGTGACACCAAACCCTCGACCGCGCTCTTGGTGGTTGTTTGAAGGGCAGATGGACAAAAGAGAAGCGAACAGCCAATTCGTCCAGCCACGGTTTCTTGCCACCCTCGGTGGCCATCTTCTGCTGGGATATCTTCTCCGCAATGACCTGCTTCACACACTTCTGCTCCTCAATCAAGAAGGCCCTCACAATGCCTCAGCAAGTGCCCAGGTTATCGGGGTAAGGTGTTCAAACCTCCGGTTTTTGTAGGTTCTTGCGCGACCTGCTACACCTGCCCAATGGCACATATATAAACAACAAAAACTGGGAAGCAGTGCCTTGTAGAAAATGTAGAAATCCGGCTTACATAACTGTGCAAAAAATTCATAAATAGTCCTATCTGGCTCTATATTTCTTCCCGAATGCGTAGCGAAGGGCTCCCGTTTATAGTTGGGGGTCTGGGGGTCGGACCTGTGTTCGCCTCGCGGGGTCTGACTCGTCGTCGTGTCGTTGCTAATTTGTCCACATTGGGCGAAGCTTTGGAGATGGATTTGGATGGAAGCATGACGTGTCAGATTCGTGTGAAATAGGGAGGAAACTGGTGGAAACGTAAGATGTTGAAGTGTGGAGAACCATTTCACTGCGCAGGCGCAGCGTTTAGTGAGATCCGCAGTTTTCTACGTAGTCAGATTGGGATTGGCTTTTGGAGGGCGGTGTTTTTGGTGTGTTGGATGTGGCTGTGACATTGGGATTTGCGTTTCAGGGTGTTGCGTCGCAAGGTCTCAGCCGAAATGGCGATTTTGGTGGATGGGAGTGTTGTCAGAACGTGTCGAAATCATTCCAAACGTGTGGTGTGGTGTAAATTTTGTTGAATCTCACATGATATGATATATTGTCACTTTTCGCGGCAGGCGCAGTACTTTGTGCGGGCTTTGAGGTGTGGAAGTGCGATTGTCGTGGCAGGCGCGGGGAATTGTGAGGTTGCGAGGTGTGGTGGAGGCCGCATGTCGCAGGCGCAGTATTTTGTGCGTGTTAGACGTGTGGATGTGCAAATTTCCGTGGCAGGTGCAGGGAATCGTGAGGTTGCGAGTTGCGGTGGAGGTGAATGTCCCTGTGACATTGGGATTGGCGTGTGAGCGGGTGTTGTTTGGAGGGAGTTTTTGAGGAAGTCGACGCGTGACTTTTGGAGGACGTCTCGCGCGAAACACTCGTTTTGGTGACTTGACGCGAGAGTTTTTGAGGACGTCTCGTACGAAACGCTCGTTTTGTAGACTTGACATGTGACTTTTTGGAGGACGTCTCGCACGAAACGCTCGGTCTGGAGACGTGACGGTTGACTTTGAGTGTCCTACAAGAGTGCGCCAGAGTGTCCTACAAGAGTCCCCACAAGAGTGTCCTACAAGAATGTCCCACAAGAGTGTGTGTCCCACAAGAATGCCATACAAGAGTGTCCCAAAAGAGTGGCCCCAAGAGTTTTAGAAGAGTGCTCCGCAAGAGTGCTCGACAAGAGTGCCTTAGAAGAGTGTCCCACAAGAGTGTCCCGCAAGAGTGACGAGTGAGTGTCATACAAGAGTGACAAACAAGAGTGTCCCATCATTGTCCCGCAAGAGTGTCCCACAAGAATGTCCGACAAGAGTGTCCTACAAGAGTGCCCCACAAAAGTGTCCTACAAGAGTGTCCCACAAGAGTGTCCTGCAAGGATGTCCCACATGATTGTCCTACAAGAGTGTTCCGCAAGAGCGTCCCACAAGAGCGTCATAATATAAGAGCATCCCACAAGAGAGTCCTACAAGAGCCACAAGAGTGCCCCACAAGAGTGTCCTACGAGAGTGTCCCGCAAGAGTGACATACAAGAGTGTCCTACAAGACTGTTTCGCAAGAATGTCCTACCAGGGTGTCCCACAAGAGTGACAAACAAGAGTTTCCCACAAGAGTGTCCCGCAAGTGTGTCCCACAAGAATATCCTACAAGAGTGTCCTACAACAGTGCCCCAGAGTGTCCTGTAAGAGTGCCCCAAGAATGTCCAACAAGAGTGCTCCACAAGAGTGGCAAAAAAGAGTGTCCCACAAGAATGTCCTACAAGAGTGTCTCAGGTCCTACAAGAGTGCCCAACAAGAGTGTCCCACAAGAGTGTCCTACGAGAGTGTCTCACAAGAGCGACAGACAAGAGTGTCCAACACGAGTCCTACAAGTGTGTTTCGCAAGAGTGGCCTACAAGAGTGACAAACAAGAGTGTCCCACAAGAGTGCCCCGAGTGTCCCACGAGAGTTTCCTACAAGAGTGTCCTGCACGAGTGACCACAAAACTGTCCGACAAGAGTGTCCCACAAGAGTGTCCTGCAAGAGTGTCCCACAAGAGTGTCCCACAAGAGTGTCCTGCGAGAGTGTCCCACAAGAGTGACATACAACAGTGTCCCACAGGAGTGTCCTACAAGACTGTTTCGCAAGAGTACCCTAGAGTGTCCAACAAGAGTGTCCTACAAGAGTGTCGCACAAGAGTGACACACAAGAGTGTCCCACAAGAGTGTCCTACAAGACTGCTTCGCAAGAGTGTCCTACGTCCTACAAGAGTGTCCCACAAGAGTGAGTGTCATACAAGGTGTCCCACAAGGGTGCCCAAGAGTGTCCCACAAAGGTTTCTGAAAAGAATGTGTCCTACAAGAGTGTCCCACAAAAGTGTCTCCTACAGCTACAAGAGTGTCAAAAATTGTTTGGGTGTTTGTTTTCGAGTACGTGTTTGCATTCGGGTTCGTGGGTTCCATCTTGTTTTAATATAACCAAGTAACATGTTCATATATGATTGATTCGTTTTGCAAAATGGCCGCTTGCAAGCAACGTTATGTTATCTACAAAATGCAACTCCACAACCTTCACATGTCATATGTCAAAAATGAACAATACTATAGAGTGACCTTCCGCAATTTCTACAGTATGTTGAATCTTGGCCTCCAAAAAAATGGCTCTACAAAATGCAAGTGCTTGAGGTCACAAAAATGCACCATTGCAATTGCACCATACTAAAAACATCTAAAAACACAATATTAAAGCCTTGACGTATCCCATGTCGTAAGGGAATTGGCATCAGGGATCTGCGTGTTTTAAAACATGTATACATGCATATGTATATACATACAGTATCACACAGTAAAAGGTTGCGACATATTGAACATTGCCGAACCACATTCAATCCACCTTGTCGTGCAACAGGGTGGGGGGAGGTGAGCATCCGTGGCTTCTCAAGTTTGAAGGATGATCATTGGACATGGTCCTGTTCAATATCAGATTTCAAATCTTTGCTTCTACGGCTTCATGTGCTTTTGCCCCGCAGTCTTGCCCCATTGATGAAGACCCAGTTGTCCGCTGCGATTGTGTTGCTTGGGGGAGATCTCTCACCCAGGCCTGACCTCTTGTGGGTGGCTACTCGGCATTGATTCCAAGTTGTTTGACTTCAACAGAACTCTCCGATCCAACCGGTGCTGAGGCCGCTGCGTGAGCGCACACAGCCAGCGCAACGGGAGCCACCGTACGCGCGGTTCACACGCTTCTCACGTTTCTTCAGTCGAGCGTACTCGATGGGCCGCAAGCGAGGGAGGCCGATCAAGGCCTTGCCGCAGTCACCGCCTGAAGAATGAGTGGTGTCAGGACTCGCAGCTCATCGGAGGTCTCATGCTCAAGATATCTCAACCAAGGAACAAATGGGGCCTTTCGCCTTCTTCTTCACCACCTGAAACACGGCCCGGCCGCCCGGAGTCTTCACCACCCGCTGCTTGTTGGACTTGGTGTTGTAGCCTCGGGTCTCGGGCCGTGCCGCCTGCCCGGAAGCCGAGGGGCTCCATGAGATGCGGCAGAAGACCACTTGGGAGCACATCGATGTTGGCGAAGAGTATCGACAAAGCCAAGAACTCTTGGAAGATGGAGATCTCAAAGGAAGATGTGATACTCACAGGAAGATGGGTCCAAGTCACTATTGTTGGACGAACCAAAGATGGGGATCTCAAAGGCTGTGGAACCCTCACAGGTGGACGAAGATGGAGTCTCCCCAACAGAGCTGGGTGGATCAAAGATGCTCCTGAAAGAGTCGAGGCCCCCAGTTCCGATTGCACGTTTGACACTGACACATCTCATGTCGTGTCGAAGTTGATTGAAGAAGCTAAACCTGGGATGTTTGGCAATTAGCCTGCCTAATCTTGCCAAGCTATGTTGTATCAAGCTCGTAGTCACTGGTCCTGGCCTTAGTTTGCCTTAGTGCAGTTTCGGATCATTTCGGGCTCAGCCAGGGGATCCGACACTGCACACAACCCATCCAAACAACCTGGTTCGACCACTCATGACATGGGCGCTACGTCGCTACGTTCTACCCAGTTGAGAGCCACTGTGAACCCCCCAAAAACACAACCTACCGGGGTCATCAATGGATATCCCAAACTACTGATGGGCTTTCATTGCACCCTTCGGATGGTCGGTCCAGGTGGAAATTCTTTGATGGTCCTGGTCGACAATCCCCCAACGTGGATTGGGCATTGTTCTTGGAGAAGGCCCCCTCCAATTCCACGAAATCCACTAAATGTCACTAAAATCCCTACTGTAAATCTGATTCCACCCAGACACGGCATTGCCGCCGATAGGTCAAACGGAAGGCCATGGCTGGCACCGGTCAAGCCCGAGCCAAAAGGTCAGGCTACAGAGTGCGAAGGGACATTGAAGTTGATTTGCCGAGCTCAGTTCGCATCAAACAAATGTTAAAGGCCCACTAATCATTGTGATGGTTAAGTGCATGGCAATTGCCTCTGACAAAATCCGAATACCCCACAGGTGGTTGTACACTTTCCATGACTATTTTAGGGAGCGTAGCGGTCCTTTCCTTTGTCCTCGCTGTTTCAGAATGTTGTTCCCTTTGTTTGCTATTCAGGTCATTTGTAAAGTGGTCCGTCACTTGTGGTGTGGTTGGCCCAAACCCAGCACTCAAAACTGCGTGCTGTCTTCACGTGAGATAACCCAAAATGATATCGGTCAGTGTCTGCCCACCTACACTAGAAAGCCGCACCCCAGCTTTCTTGGGACAAGGTTAACTCAACTTACCTTTACACCTCCTTTCTCACCTGTGCATTTGCAAGAGAAATCCAAATGCAAATCGCTATATGAGACGTTACCATCCGGGACGGAAACCACAACACCCCAACCAGGTGTTGTTTTCCAACAATCTGCAATCGGTTCGACCTTTTTGGAGGGCATCGATTGATTGAAGGGAAACAAGAATTAATTTATATACGTGCTTCTTGTTACTAGTAGCGATGCACCTGTTACTACTAGCTTCTAGTCAATATATGTTTCATGAGTTCGCCACTGTCCACAAAGACCTGAAAGTGCTTCGTCCTGAGACACCCCGCTAAACTGTCGCACCACCTCAGGGAGGAAGCAATGGACATGGTGTTTGATGTTTTGGGGCCACCAGTGGCCAGTGGTACTGCTGCATGCAAGTTCTACTGCCGCCCAAGAACCAAATGCAGCGACTGGTTGTAAAAGCGGGAAACTCTTGTATATTTAGTATATTTAATGCATCCTTCTGCAATTTCTGTGGGCTGTGACTGCTCAGGGAAAGCAGAAGGCAATAGTCCATCGTATGCGCGTCGCATGAATCACTCACAAAGACCTAGGCGTGTGACCTGCAAAACCTGCCAATTCAAAGAACAATGAACAAATGAATACAACAAAACATAACAAGAACACGACTCACAACGCATTCAAAACAAACAAACCTACCAACAACACAACACAACACAACGACAAAAGAAGGGACACAAACACAAATAACACTCGAAATGAAACAACATCGGACACATCACTGATGTTTTGCGCTGTTTGTATGTCTATGGTTTTTGCTTGTTGCTCGTTTTGCACTTTTCATACCTTTAAACTTCAATCATTCAGAACACTATTGTCATGGGCCGAGTTGTTTCAACCATTCCTCGAGCAAATGAACCCCAGTCGAGGTTAGTGTAAATTACTGCATGTGCCACATATAGACAAGTGATAGACAAGTGACATGGCCCAAACTATGATTGTTTGTAAGGCCATGTTTTTGGTCACTCTCCCTGACCCGATTGGAACAAAGGAGTGCTGAGAAACCGACCTGAGGACCTGGTTGTCAACTTGAGGCCGGGGGTTGGTGGCGAAACAAGAAGCTACTAGGAACAAGTGCATCGCTACTAGGAACAAGGGCCTTACTAGTAGTAACAATGTTTGCTATTAGAAACAAGAAGCTACTAGTGTGGCTTTCTCCCAGCCAAAGCTTGATTCAGAGGTGGTCACAGGGGAGAGTTGAACCCGCCGGGGGGGCACTTCGCGTGAGTTCTTCCCAGGGTAGGGCATTCCATCCCACAGAAAAAAGAAACTTGCTAGAAGTAAGAGTAACTCCAGCTAGCTGACGCAGACCGCTTTCGTGAAAACTTGAAAACGATCAAGAACGTGGATTGCCCTGGACTCCCTGACCTGCCAAGGTTGCAAATGTTTACTTGATTCCAGTTGCTGATCTCCGGGCCCATCGAGCTGGTGGACAGCGAAGGGTAGCAAAGCATGCAAGCAGAATACTCAAAATGAGTCTGCCGCTGGAACAAACCGTCAAAGCCCTCCAACAGGAATCTTCAACAAAATGAGGCTTGGGCCGTAATTTCAGCTCATGTCACCCTACTTAGAACCGGAGAAATCATCGACCTAGCCAGATTGGATCCACCTTTGTTCCTGGCCTGGCCTCATCCAGCCAGCCTGGTCTCAAAGTGCTAAGTGTGCCACAGACTTGGCTGGCAGCTCTGGCAGGGATGCCACGCGCCTAAGGCACGGAGCACGTGTTTGATGGCAGGGACCGGGACAACATATGTCGTACTGCTGCACTTCTACACATATACAGTTGTTATACAACTAAATGCCCAGTGGGCCAACAATACGGACTCGCACCTCCGCAGGGACTGATGCATGGTGGAGATCTGCTGAAAGCGCCGTCTCCTGGGTCAGCGCTGGCGGAATTGAAGACTTCAAGACAGGTGATTTGAGACCTAGTATTGCATAGTATTGCTGGTTCAGTTCCGTGCGTGCGGCATCTCTTATCTGTGCCACTTGGAACTTTCGAAATCGAAGGTCTGATTGACTGACGATGTGTGTGGTCATTTTTGGTCCCTACTGTGTTGGTTTAAGAGGCTCCAAGGCACTATGGACCTGTAAGGTTTTGAGATGTGATGTCCACGAGGCAGGCATCGTATGCCTACGAATCCGTACGAATCACAGATGAGCTGGATCCAGGCACTGGCAGCCTGGTAGCCTTCTCACACCATACATAGCGCGCTCATCTCCCCATCCCCAGGTTCGTCGAGATTACATTCCCCAAAAATGGAACAAAATGGTCACGGTTAGGCTAGGGTAGAATGTTTTCTCTAGAAAGTGGCTTTGTTATGTTCAGCTTGCATCAGGACTTCTGAAGGAGGGCCCTTGGGCATAGTAATGGATGATTCTCAAGATGGCGTAGCGCTCTTCATCAAGACTCCTCTTTTCCCGCCCCCATTTGCGGCATTCTTGGCACCCTCACAGCGACCAGGGGCTCGAGCCGTTCATCCGGACCTGGCTGGTGTGGCAGAAGGTTCTGGCCCAAACCTTGCCCTTTGCTGGGGAAAGTTGACTGTTCTTGGTTTGTTGACATTCTGCTGAAGTCACCCCGGAGGCCTCACCAAGAAGTTCAATCAGGTCTTCTATCCATGTGTCTGCTGGAGCCACAAGAGCCTTGAAATTTCAACCTTCAACTTTCTCCAATGACGCGCGGTGTTTTTGAGGTGAAACTAACTCCAGGAGCTCCATTGCCCATCATCCCAGGCACCGCCCCAGTCCCAGTCACCCTCTTGGCCATGAGGTCGGCATGGCCCACCACAAGGGCCGCAAGGACCAGGACCACAGCCACCACAGCCACAGCTTCCAGGGCAACAGCCACATGGCCCGCAGCCGCCTGGGCAACATCCACCAGGTCCGCAGCCACCAGGTCCGCAGCTACCAGGGCCACAGCCGCCGCAGCCGCCTGGGCAACATCCACCAGGTCCGCAGCCACCAGGTCCGCAGCCACCAGGGCCACAGCCGCCTGGGCAACATCCACCAGGTCCGCAGCCGCCTTGGCAACATCCAC
>CAXAMN010024539.1:367989-403852 GCA_963970005.1 Durusdinium trenchii | reverse complement strand
GCCTGGGCAACATCCACCAGGTCCGCAGCCGCCTTGGCAACATCCACCAGGTCCACAGCCACCAGGTCCGCAGCCACCAGGGCCACACCCAGGGCCACATCCACCACATCCACAAGCTCCAGAGCCGCAGGGACCTGAGCCTCGCGGACATGAAGCACAAGAGCCTCCACAGCCGCAGCCGGGTGTCCAGTCATGCGATGGCACAGAAGGGGGGGTTACTGGCATTGGTGGGCGTGGCGGCACTGGAGGTGGGGCCGCAGGAACACTAGGGACACCGCTCTGAGCTGGTATCCGTCCTCTGAGTTCTCGTTCACCATGGGCAAAATGGCACGCAGCGCCGAAGTTGCAATTTCCTTGTTCCTCAGTGGCGAAGAGGCACACAATCATCCTAGCACAGCCACACCACAGTCCAAATGCAAGAACAAATGCAAAAAGGTTGCAGTTGGACATACCCTCATCACAGCCATTATTCTGTTGCCCGTGACAGGGTCGCGTGGCTGCAAACCGATGTTTCATATGGCCATGGGGTGCATTTGGGGGAGCCAATTGATCGATGATGGGCAAATCACGCAGCAAGTGCTACCACCTTCCCCTCCTTGGATGCCGAATTTGGCAGGGTTACCCTCCTTGGTGTTTTTTAGATTCTTTCCTATATTTCCTCTTTATAGCAAAAACTCTACTTCGGAACCTCCATATCAAAACCATAAGTCAGCATTGCTTCTGGACTGTATATATACATATATATGTCAATATCCAGCAAGGCAGGCCGTTGGTGAGCCTGTATGTTCAGGTCATGCACAAGTATCTCAAGATCATTCAATATCTAGACTATACTTGCAATTTTAATCACATTTACTCCAACAGGGCCACACCAGTTGTTCCCACCCAAAGACCTACGACCTCTCCGACCAGGTCCACCCACCCGGCTGGATCCGACCCCAACGACCGGTTATATATATATATATAAATTATATAAACCATGAGCAATCCAATGGTTCGCTTTTAAATTGACAAGAATGATGAAGAATGAGCCATGTATTCCAAGAACACCGCTTCTGCACGTTTAAGTTTACCGGTTCCTACCGCTTTTCTATGCTTTTCTTTGGCGTTGGCAGGTGTGTTTTTCCTCAGTGTCTCCATCCAAGAGACCCAGCGCTTGCAAAAGGAGGTCTTGTACAAATGCGCTTTGTCCGGTTTGAGGCCCGGGGGCATGAGGCCCAAAACGTCGGGAGGATGAGCTCCGGGTGGGATCAAGTCTTCCTGCCCGTTTCGCCCGCGGGAGGAAGGCGGGCAGCCGGTAGTTTTGGATCGCAATGGTTTTTTGATGTTGTTTGGGCGATCTGTCGGGGAACCCCCACGGAAATACCAAAGAAGTGCCCATCCGTTTCTGGTTGTGATGGGTGAAGATGAGGAGAAGGGTGTGATGAAAACTTGGAACCACCCTGTGACACCATTTCGGCTCACAGGTGTTGGATTTCAAGATTCTGTTGCCTTCACTCTTTTAGTTGCAAAATTCCTTAAGTGAAGTACCAATGGAACTCAGCCAGCCTGTGTGTCTATCAGTTTCTGGCTTTGACAGGTGAAGATGAATGTGGAGGGGTTCCTTCATGCATATTGGCTGAACATTAATCCCGGCAAAGGACCCCAAAAAGTGTTGCATGAGAATGGTGCAAGCGAACCCCTCACATGTGTCCAGAGCTTCATGTCGAAGACCTTGCGGTCTAGATGTGTAAAGTCTAGAGGTGTAGAAGCAAAAGGTCTAGAGATCTAGACGTATTGGGCAACAAAAAATCTAGGGATCTATAGAGATCCAAAGGTCTAGAAGTCCAAAGAGATCCGGTCCTGAGATCCGAGGTCCTGAGAGGTTCGAATGCTCCGATGAGCACCGATCAACGCCCCTGAACACCGGAACACCTACCGCAATGCGACCCTGTTTGGGCGACCACACTGTTGGTGGAAAACACCCTGTGACCCCAATGATGTTGGAATCTGACAAGCAACTGTATATATATATGTATATAGAGTTATTTATACTGTAGTCGCACATGGTAAAATGAGCAATAATGTCATATGTTCAATCTCGGGGTTCGCAGGGCCTCGAACTAAATTAAACATGTCAACTGGACCGTACCGCTTCTAGAAGAACCATGACTTCTCCAAAAGCTGGCTCTCTTGCGCCTTTCATAACGACATGCTTCAACTCGGCTCGGCCTCCTGACGTCTTCTCTCTTGCTCCGCTTCCTGGAGAAGAAACAACAAACACGGAGGCAACACCTCAAAGAAAGGTGGATCCGGATGTTTCCCATCACCGGATCACTCTCTAGTTCCTTGGGACAACTCGTTGATCTTGTTCGCCATAGTTCATCGCGCAATTCTCGGCGAAACCTCCGCCAAAGGGTGATCAGGCAATCGGGCCCCTACTGGCGTCAGTCAACCTCCCATCAAATAACCCACCCGCGACACGGCATCCCGTGGCATCATAGCTGGATCTTCCAACATTTCCAACTGCACCAAATGCATCCAAATGTCAAAAATGTCTGCCTTTTTCATCCACCAGCCAAAAGGCAAACAACTATCAAACGACCTTGCATGGTTGAAAAATGTTGGAAGATCCAGGTATACCTCCGTGCTCTGGTATAGTTGAATACCTTGCACCCACAGAGCTGCATCCGGCCCCAGTCTCTCGGCCGGCGTGTCCTCCGCGGCTTTCTTAGCCTCTTCGGCTTCGCGCTTGGCTTCGAGTTCTTCCCGCTCCCGCCGTTGCCGCTCCTCCTCCTCGGCCTGGCGCCGCTGGCGCTCCTCGGTGGCTCAGGCGATGGGCGGTCCGGTTGGCCGTTGGGCGGGACATCCTTGGTGCACCATCCAAGGTTGCGCCACCATCCCACGCATGTCACTTTTAGCTTGTTTAGAGGCAGGGTTAGGGAGGGCAGTTACTTCAGAAAGAAGGTGAAACGTGGATGTCTCTTCTTTTGTGGGGATGTGGGCAGCGGAGTAACAGCAGTGCCAGTCAAAGCCTCTGTTCTTTGTTGTTTCATCGTAGCTCGCTGGGTGAGGTCACAACAAGGAAGCGTACTAAACAGCATCACAATCAAAGAACCCTGGAGATGACCACTGATGATGCATACCAATTACCTTGCTTGCTCCCGCCTGACTCATGACTGAGCAATCCAAGGACGCAGAATGCTCGGCTAGTGACAAACCATTGACAAACCATTGGATTTAACAAACAAACACAATATATATATATACTTATATAATGTTATATAATATATTCATCTGCACTGTTCGTTCTGGCTGCCCAGTCTCTTCTTCTCTGGCCTTTCGTTCCTGCTCCTCCCTTTCCATTTCTTCTCGCTTCTCCTCTTCAGCTAAGGTCTCCTTCCATTGTTGCAACTCCTCGACCCTGAGGACACGTCGGACACGTGTGACAGGCCATATCCAGCCCACAAACATGCCAGTTCAATGCAACACCCACAAGCTAACACATTGGCAACTAGCAACCCCCTAGTGTGGTCGCTAAAAATGTGCACCATCCTGCAGGCAGTTGCAATTTTACGGTGCAACTGGTGCACAGATTTGGATCAAAACCAGAAAGTAGCACCCAAACACTGAAACTGAAACCATCCAAAACCCGAAGAAGTTTGCCTTTGAAGTCCAGGACACGTGATTTCTTCTGCAGCATCGCTCTCATCGCTCTCCTCTTGCCACTTCCGTTTCCTGCACGCCGAGGCGGTCCTGGCGGCCCGAGAGCGGTGTCCGCCATGTCGTTGGCCCCCGCGGAGGACCACGACCACTGAACAGAGGAGGCCTGTTTGACTTGTTTTTGGTGCGGTCTGTTCGATGAATCATGATGATGACCTACGTGCTGGAGAGAAAATTCCACCCTGACTGATTTGAAGTGCAAGAATAGCCCCAAGCACACGAAAAGGCGCACTTGCATTGAAGAAGCTGGTAAGCTGGTTGTCCTGAACATGGACTTGGACTTGAACAAACACCTACGTCACCAAACATCCCAAGGATACTTCACCAAAGCAAAGGAAGACCTGGACCTGTTGTCCACAGGAAGCTAAAAGGAATTCAAAGGAAAGAAATTCGGCACTTTTCCGCTGCAAAAAGGAATGGTTTGGGCTTGTGCAGTCTTGCGGGCCGCCGTGTTTTTCTACGAACAACACTACTGACCGCCTGCAGATACAGGTTCTTCACCTTGTCACAGCCGGGCCAAAAAAATGCAGATTCCACATGGCATTGCTGGTAGGTTGATGTCCCAATGCCCGTCTAAAAACAAATAGTGATTTGAGTGAATGAAGTGCAAAGAAAAAGGACCAAGGTTAAGGCCCTGTGATCTCAAGGCCAAGATCACATCAACGGTCATCAACAAAAAGGATATGCAAGTTCCCTCCCTTTCGGTTCTTGGACTCCTGGGTCCAAGACTCTCCAAAAAAGCCTCTCATCAAAGCCATTCCAGGATGGACCAAAACTCATACCCAAACAAGCCCCCAAAAAATGGGACCTGGCCAGCCACGGCCCCACGGCCGCGTCAGCCACGCCCGGAGAAGCGACGAAAGACGACGCGTGGCGTCGTCCTGGAGGTTCTGGATGACTCCTTTGGTACCGCAGCGTCGCCCTTGGGCTTGCGCCCCAACATCCGCAGAATCGCCGTGGATTCTGCACCCCCAACCGCTGGAGGTCTTGAGCCAGCACCACAGCAGTAGTGATGTGATAGGTCACTTGCAAGTGGGAAGGCCACTAAATACTTTTGCACCCCGTGTAGGACTTCTTGAAGCCAGCTGTAGTCTGGTGGTTGTTCCCCGACATGACGCATTACAATCATTACAATATTGGGGCTGCAACATGCTTCTGCTGAAGCCTTCCGGCTCGTGCATGTGCATGGAATGTATGTCTTGCATCTTCCGCCTTGCTTGCAATCGAACACTTTCTCACATCGCTGGACCAACAAATGCGATGAACCCCCATCGTCATTGGGCGCGATCAGGCAGCAAGCCTGTTGTCAGTGATATCATGTGATATCTATGTACTGGTCTCGGCTTTGGATCTAAAATATACCAAGGTCATTCTGCAGGGATGATCCAACGGCAAGGGTGACCCGCACCTGCAGGACGTACTCCACATGCTGCCCCGACTTGGCTAAGCTCACTCGCGCCTGGCTGCTGGCACCCGGCGAAGAACCGGGAGTCAACAGGGATCCAAGCGCAACCCAAAAGAAAACAAACAGTGCTCATTCTCCTCCAACCGTCAAGAACCCATCAAATCTGAATCCCTCTCTGTCTAGACCCGCTGTGTTTTCGTCCTATGTGATCCTCCAGTCACGCCTTAAGCGCCTCGATGCCAGCAGCCAAGCCGGTGGCCGCTGGTGCAGTATCCACCTAGTATTGTCCAACGGAAAGGCGGTTGTCAGAGGTGAGGATGACGGAATTGAATAGACCTTGAGTTGAAGGATGAAGGTGGCTTGGGTGGCTTTTGTTCCTCACCTAATTCGTGCCGACTGGTGCTTTTCCATGCTTTTCCGATGTTGGAAGAATCCTCCAAATGACCAACCTCCAAAAGCATGTGAGCAAATTAGCATGTCCAACTCATGCTTAACCCGCAAAAAAGTAGGTCGGTAAGTCGCGGCGTTCAGGTGAGGCAAATACGGTGGACGCTCACAGCATGTTTTGACATAGGTCGAACACAGCATCGCCAGTCATCGACCGGGTCAACCCTGAGCTTCGCAGCTCTTAAACAGAGCAATTGTGAACGCTTGGGCGGCATGATGTTGCCTCTTGTTTATAAATAAGTAGGCTGTAGACTTAAGTTCTTAAGTCTACCAAGCTATATAAGCTATGAAGATCTATGAAGCATGATTTCAGCTATATAGTATGAGTGTTACCAAATCTTCAAAGAAAACCACAGGTGCGGCAAGTCCGCAGGGTAGAGAGCCGTCTTCATGCAAGGGCACACAGCGACTCTCGCCCTCAACGACCCATAGTACCCACTACGCACGGTCGAACGACTGGGTGCTCCAGGCGACTTCATACTTCAAGACCGTCACCTCCAAAGTTAAGTCGCGACCGATCTGGAAGATTTCCTGCAAATGCATGTGCGAGGATGAGGGACAGGTGCATCCCGAAGAGACCCAGAGCTTGCAGCCAATCAGGACAAACAACAGAAAGATCAAAAAGGCGTCTTCCAACTTCCAAGTTATACAAAGGATGAATCTGATCATGTGACTGTATGACACGTGTTACACTTCAGAACTTCAATGTTCACACGTCACAGTTTCATATGTCACTTCACCACGTCCCAAATCGTACCAAATCACCACACCACTTCATCAACATGACCTGACAACCCGTCCCCGTCGCCACATCCCCCCTCATCATCTCATCATTGAGAATACATCCAGCTTTCAAGCTCGTCCTTTCTCATGCTGCTTGCAAACTTCGGCTCGGCACATATCCAAAAATACTGCTATCCAGGCTATCCATCATTTGTTAACGACGATCATGACTCGACAAAATAAACTAACCAAGCAGCTGCGACTCCCAAACCTTCGAAACCCATCTCATTTGACCATCTTAATCATCTTGGATTAGTTCTGCCCTGGTCAAATTTGGCTGCTCACTTCCTTTCTTGAATTTCCTGGATTAGTTCGTGCTCAACCTCCGCTCCATCAACTTGCCAATCCCTGAGTCTCCGGAAAAGTCAATCATGTAGACTGTTGATTAATAAAACCTACTATTCATGTAGGAGTTTCTATTCTTAGTCAACAGCCTACATTACGCCCGCACATGTCATTCAATTCCCTGTCCTCAGAAGCGGTCATGGAAAACGGCCCGCGACCCACTCAAGGTGGTCAGGGAAAGTGGAGCAGCCTGCTTCGGTCTATATTTGTTCCCCGCCCCTCGGCTGATCGAGTCTTGACAGCTCTTGGGTCAAGGGTTTGCTCTAAAGGACATATGCTGACCCAATCAATCAAACAAACACGAAACAACTCAACTGGCTAGCAAAGTGACATTTAGTTTAGTTCTGTATCTCACTCCTGCTATGAATGTTTCAGGTTTGAGCTGTGATGGTAAGGCGCAATGCATTGACAGGCGCAAACACTGGACAAACAAAATCGGTCGCATGCTGTGGGTGCTTTCGCGAGACTGAGAACTTGGAGCCCCCAGATTGACCAACGGGGGTTAGTAAACACCTCCTGGACTCCATCGTCCCACAAGCTGACCTATTGTGGAACTTGACCAAAAGGATCCTGCAAGACACTTCTGTTTTGCAGCTCCTTTCCTTCACCGGTTCCGTGGTCGCTTTGGGGGATATTTATACAGATGTGTGCAGAATACATGCATCTGAAGACGCGACGCGCAACGACAGTCCGGGGTGTTCCAGAGTGTTTGAGCACCCCACAAGCTCCTGGACATCCGATCTTCGGGGGACGACCGTTGGGAGCGGACTCCGGACTCACCGACTCGGTCCTTTTCCGCGGACGAACCCGTGCTCAGTCGCCCATGAACCAGGTCGAAAGGGCGAAGCGGGGCTTGGTGCCCGTCACTGGCAGAACGGCATGGAACCTCGGGTGCCCCCGTGCCGGTGTGGAGCGAAGGGCGGTGGTGAAACTGCCCACAATGAAAGAAGGAGGGGAGATAGATGGCGGTAGAACAAACGAGCATGTCAAGCTGTGTTTTGAGCAACTAGCCGGCTGAAGATTCAAGTGAGCTCCAGGCAATCTTACGGGCAGTGAAAGTCTTCCAGCCGACATCTCGGCTTGCGAAACCCCAACAGGTAATAATCAACATTCAGAACTGATCAAAGTATAAAAGTTAGACATTAGAACAACAAGACAAGTGGAAGACTATTCTCCTGCAAAAAGCTTTGTCTTTTTCCCCGTAGGCACGCACGAGAGGGCAAGTGGAACAAGGTTACCAAACGACAGCAGGAATACACATATTGTGGCTTACACATGCAAAAATGTACAGGACACCCTCCCTTGGCATGCAAAATGTTTGGAAATGTCGGCAAGCCTTTTTGTTGTGTGTTGTTGGATATGCCCAGCTGATTGAGGATCCCAAATTCCAATGTCACCAATATATATATATATACACATGTATATATACATTAAAATTCCCTAAGCACCCCCCCTCAGCGGGTGTCTTTCAAAACCCTTCAAATTTGGAGGGCACGGAAAATGATCATCAAGGCCACAATAGGCCACCTCCTTCCCATTGCGGCCCTTTCAACCAGGCATGGGAGGCCTGCCTTCATAAGCCCTGAGCTCCCTCCAAAAAGCCCAGACACATAGTGTGTGACCAGAAGGCCACCTGCACCGTGCTGCATGAGCAAGAGGAGTTGCACGGGTGGCATGGTAGCGAAGCCAGAGGGGTCTTGGCCACCTCTCTGGTGGCCAAGATCTTTGTGGTTTCCCTGGGGCAAAGCAGATCTTGGCCATGCAAATCCTTAGACTGTCTTTTCAGCATCGTAAAAAGTATGAGACACACGATGCGCTACTGAAGGCTCTTTACAGTTGAACACCCATTGGACTTTGAAGGCGAACCATGAATCATTGAAGTACAGTTTCAGAGTAGAATAGATGGCACCAAACCCAAAAATAGTGTGCGGATCCCCTTCTGAAAGAGTGGCGAAGTGTTTTGCACTTGGCCGTATTGGATTGAGATCGCACAGCATAATTGACTCACCTACCTATCTATACATCTATCCATGGTATATAATCTTATTCTACAGTATCTATTTAATTCTATCTATTGGATTCCCTTCGGAGATCCTCCGATCAAGCTGTAATGATACACGACATTGGAGCTTTGGACGGAGGCTGTACACCAAGCTACTCACCGAGCAGGGGAACTGGCTTCGAACAAAAGCATGGAACCCTCGAACAAAAGGTTCAATTGACCAACAAAGCTTCCCTCTCGTCTGACACTGTGTCCCAGGGTTTCTTGGAGGAGTTGGTCGAACGATCAGGCGAGATCAGGAGGTCTGCTTCAAGTGCCTCAAGACCTCATGGAGAATGCCATGGAGAATGACCCAGGGGAGCATGCGCCCTGAGGATGTTCGGCCGCCTCCACCCCCACTCGGCGAAGGAGAACTAGACTGCATAGACTCATAGACTGCCTCCAGGTAGGCAAAGGCATCGTTTGGCCAATGGATGGGTTCGGTTTCTTCCGACTTGAAGGAGGCTCAGCTTGTCAGTGCCACTCCACCGCTGAGGAATGGATCTGCATCTGGTTTGCGCAAGAATCCAGAGTTGAGCTCAGTCTTTGGTCCCTTTGGCAGACCTTCACCTCAGGCCCTTGATCTTCACAAAGAATAATGGGAGTACGACTACGACTGCTATCCTGTTGCTGTGATGAATTGGTTGCGCTCTCGCTGCATCAGTGGGATGCTGACATCTCTGTGACCTGGTTACGCAGGATCAGAGAATCATAAGCACCTTGCCTTGCGGTGCATGCAATGCCAAGCCTGTGCTGAGCTGCTGCTGTCTAAAACACCGATGCTAGGTTGAACTTGTGAATCTTGGCTTGCATCATTACCGCACGCAGCTGTCAGCACTCTCTTTGCTCGGCATTCGGCAGCTGACGATACTGGGACTTGTGCTCGTACGGCCCTCAATGGCAACACCGAGCACTGCGGCCGCAACTGCTGGATCTGAGTCACTGCCATGGAATTCGATGAGGGCTGAGAGCTCAGCAATTCATGAGGACATCTTCAAGAGGCCTCATCCTCTTACCCGGACTGCTGGGCTGATCTTTTGGCAATACATGACTTTGCATGACTTGCGCCTTGCATGGGCCTGAGTTGAGCTCGGATTGAAGATGCCACACCTCCTGAAAGAGCTCCTGTGCGGTGGATGTAAGGGTGATGAATGTCCTCTTGTCTTCTTTGAAGCATGCTGAATTAATGGGAGGAGTCGCCACAAAGGCGGACTCTCCCCTGCTTTAGAAACTTACAGTGCACTACAGTGCTTGTCGAGGTAGCTGACATGCCATGCCTTCACCAGGCATGCAATATTTCTGCTCCTCCGCTGTCTCTGGACATTTAGAGAGCTATCTATCTATGCGTCGAACGCTTGAAGACTCGCCGGAGTCAAGACGCTAAAACCGCTGCCCACAGGATTCTGCAAATGCTGAAGGACTCAGCCCCCCAAAGTATTCCTGGCAAACTTCTCTGAGGGCGGAAAAGGATGTTGTACGGGTACCAGTTTCTTACAAGTGCGACACCTAGACAAGCTCACCAACACATCCAGAAACCTGAAGCACCTGTCTTTTCACAGCATTTTTCTTTTCCAAATATTGCATGCATTCAAAAAACACACAAGATTAAGTTAAACTGTAGTACATCAGGGTACAACCATGTGCAGTGACCGCCCCCCCAGTATGCCACTTCGCCATGCATCCCCCCAAGAGGCACCAGCGTATCACAGTCAGGAGCCACAGTGAAGAATGGATGTGACAAGGCCTGGAGAGCATCGGATGTGGGTTCCAAGTGGTTCATGTCCACACACGCAGAGACGTACAACGTGCACCACACGGACATCCAAAGGTCCAAAGGCATCCCCAAAGGCACACCCCAACGAGCAGAACAAACGTTTGTTGATGTTTTTTGGATGTTATCCAATCTCAAGAATGGTGCCTGTAGGTTGGAACGGTGCACAACTACCACCGCTCCTGACCGTTCGTTCCAGGCTTGACCGTTGGGTCGGCCCATGTGTTTTCCAAAAACAGCCCGGCAGCAGCTTCACAAATCCTGAACCGGCCAAGGAAAATCAAGGAAAAGGCCGCTTTGTGGCATCTGTATTCCAATCTCTGTTGAAAGTTTGGTGGATCTGTCCGCCCACTTTCTCCAACACATCCAGGTTACGAAGCGATCTCTGGACCTCGGCCGTGGAGGATGGTGCACGTCGAGGGTCTGACAGGCACACCTGCCGCGGCACGAATCCGAGGCAGGTGCCGCCGGCACCATTCTGGGAGGATGGATTTAAATGCTATAAATGCTGAAACAACCTGCGCAAAACCACTGTTAGAATTGTTGCCCTGATGTGCCGAAAATAGGGGTAAAATGCTGGTAAACAAACCATGTCCATATCCAAAATGATTTGTCAAGGGTTCCCTTTTCTATGTCAGTCTATGTATGTTTAGATCAACCGAAACATGGTCAACGGCAAAAATCAGTATCAAATCCAAAAGGACCGACCTTTCAATTCAAAAGAAAACATTTCGAAACAGCCACCCAGTGTTTAATCTGTTATGCAGGGTGCAATTCGGACTAAAACAATGTTGAATCATAGCTAGTTGACCACTGCTTTCCAACAAATTTGAACAAAAAATCCCTCCAAAACATCCACTATGCCGAGCAAACAGCTCCTTGATCTTTACCGACCATTTTCCTTGTCCCAACAGCCCGTCCGGCACCTGCAAGGCTCCACCGTCCTGGAGAAAAAGAGAGACACATCCCCTGGGCCTACAAGGTCCGTTGATCCAAAATGGGAAGGAAAAGCGCCGTCACACGAAGCACTTGACCGATCGATCTATGCCCAAACACTTCAGATGCATTGCATATGTCTTTGCATATTTTTCAGATTGGCCTACATTTGCAGATTTGGCGCGGTTTCAGTGGTCAATGAAGGCATAATTATAGAACTTGAACTAACTACAATAGGTATGCAACATAAATAAATATATATATATATATTACAAAACCCAGGGCTGGGAAGCCCGTGACCTTCCTAGGTCAACCACGCGGCCGCTCGGACCTTTTCCGACCTCGCACCGAGTTGCCTGCAGGATCTGAACGCGTGAACGAATGCTCGACAGGGGACACTGCAATTTCACTCCTCTTTATATCTATCTTCTAGAACATTTGTTTCATTTCAAGCTGAATCCATATTGCGAACCTGGCATCCAGCCTAGAGGAGGTGTGTCCTGGCATTCATTGCTATACCACTAGCTCAAGGCTTCAAAGTGTGACGAACGGAGCTGCCTGGGAAAGTTTCATCAGGCTTGGAGGAATGACTTGATGTCTTCTCAAAATCAATTGCCTCCAGGTAGGAAGAGAAGTCTTCAAATCGACCTCCCCTGCACAGCCTTGAGGCTCTTGAGGGCGTTTCGACTCAGAAGAAGAGGTGCAGACCCCTTGATGATGGCAGCTTCTACTCGACCCATCTTGCCGTGAATGCATACGGGCATGGAAACAACACGCTCCGACAGCTCCTCATGGCCGTTGCCAAACTTGAACAGGTTGCGTTGATGCTTTGCTGCTGGTACCAGTAGTCCTCGGGCTTGGTAGAGGCGCATGAACTGGTTCAGGGTCTCTTGACCAATCAGGGTACGACTGCATCCAGAGTCCAGAATGCCGTAACCTGGCGATGAAACCAGGAACACCTCTGCATGTGTCTGAGCCTGTGTCACCGAGTCGGTCACCATTGCAGCTCCATCATGTTCAGAGCTCTTTCCACCAGGTGTAGTTGCGGTCACCTTGGCAGTGCAATTTCGTGCCCAATGACCAATCTGGTGGCATCTTCGGCGCCTTGATCGTTTCTCCAGGTCTTTGACCTCCTTGCTGAATCGCTGTTTCGCCTCCGACGCCTGACTGAAGCGTCTTGCCTTCTGAAGGCGAGAGATCTCGGTCCTCCTCTCCTTCCATGTGGCAGCCAAAACCTCGGGCACTTCCTCTTCTTCAAAGTGATCGGCCGAAGATGTGCCTGCTTCTTGAACGCCATGCTCGGCCAGGAAGGCCTCCAGCTCATCGAAAGTCACCGCATCCGGTGCTTCTGCATCTCCCAGCTCTTCTGACATGTCATTGGGCTCGTCCTGAACCACGAAAGCAGAGGCACTCTTGAGCCGGGAAGTACATCCTGATCTTCACTGAGGCCTGATGGCCCTCTGATCTTCACTGAGGCCTGATGCATTCAAGCAGATCCATCCTTTGGCTTCACTTGGAAACTCGATTGCCACCTTCCGGCGGCACTTGGAGAAGGCTTCTTGGACCCTGCTGGTCCATGCAGCCATTGTTTCTTGATCGTGGGCTTGAAGTTGGAAGATCTCCTTCAAACACTCGGCAAGCCAGTCGTGCTTGAGCTTGTCCGGAAACCGTTCATCCAGAGCTGCCCAAACATATTTATCACCATTTTCTTCCTTCAGTTTGTCCAGTGACAGGTGCTCGCACGTTTCGAAAGCGACGCCGTCCAACAGGCACAAAACAAAAGGGCCTCGCTGGCCTGCGGTCATGTCCTTGGTGGATGCCATCTTCGCTTCGGCCCAGAGCTTCCATCGCCGGTATTCCTTGGGATCCAACGACTCTCCTGAGAACCGTCGGGTGTTCCCAAATTGAGCACCCTCATTGGCCATGGCTGCTAAACAAAACCTAAAAGGGAAAACAGGGACACTGCTTCGCGTCACAACCTACCTAGGTTACGCTAAAGGAACCCCCGGATGCCCCGCCCTGTGGCGGGGCTCCGCTACCAATTACAAAACCCAGGGCTGGGAAGCCCGTGACCTTCCTAGGTCAACCACGCGGCCGCTCGGACCTTTTCCGACCTCGGACCGAGTTGCCTGCAGGATCTGAACGCGTGAACGAATGCTCGACAGGGGACACTGCAATTTCATATATATATATATATCGTACGTAGTCCCAAACCCTCAAAAAAATGCTCATTATGGCGTAAACTGGTCACGACCAAAGTATTTAGTCAAATGAAGGCGTGTTTTGCGTATACCTGGTAGCGACCAGAAAGTTTGGTCAGTTCCAAACCGGCGTCGACGACTAGCGGCGTGGATCAAGTCATTCTGATGAAAGCCAGCTGGTGAACAAATAGTACAAAATAAGTTAGGGAGTTGATCCCTTGAGTTTTGCTCAGGGCTTCACGCTGAAGCGGAGGGCGAAGCAATCAACACCGATGCTCAACCGACGAGAGAAACCCGTCGAGCCGTCACGACCGAATGGTCGCCAGGCCGCGGCCAAGAACGGTCATTTGACCTTCCAGGTGCATGATGAGATATTAAGATAATTGAGCAATTAGCTTTATTAATCTATGTTCCATGCAGGGAATGTCTGCGATATGGCATCTTAAGCAGCTTCCTTCATAATATGCAAGCAGGGTTGGGCACATCCTTTGCTGGTTTCCTTTGGTGGCAACCCATGGTCCAGGGCCATGTCCTAAAGAATCCTAAAATGTCACCCCTCAGATCAACACCGCAAACATCCGAACATCCTCCGCACTAGGCCGTGCTGCCCACCCTAGTCTTGGCAGCTTTTTGTTCACAAGTGCCGCCCTCAGAACCGGGGGTTTAAAAAGGCCTTACGGCTAGCAGCCGCCAGCAGCCAATGGTTTTCATGCTTTTGTGATCATGTTTGAAATTGTTTTGCAGTATCCGTTTCACTTATAGAAAGTGAAGATGTGCCTGATCCACACAACTTGTTACCAGGTGAGTGTGTGCGCGGGACCAACTCGATGCACCTTGTGAACATCCCAGGGGCCATCAGCCACGTAGTAGATCAACGTCAGCCTCCTGGCAGCTTGCAGATTTCAGGACATCAAGTCCACTGCCTGGCTTTTCATTCAAAAAGCAAAGTACACATTGTTTTCCAGAGTGCATTGGCAGGCGCCGCTCCTGCCGTCATCTGGCACTGACATATTGGTCCTGAATGCAAACAGGAACATGTGGCCAGAAATCAGGATGTCACATGCACAAAAATGCATCGTTTCATCAACTCGATCAGTCAACTCGATTGGTCGGACATGCTGTGGCATGGGGGCCGAGAAGTCCAACATTCCCTGGAGAGTTTCACAAGACATCGGGCCCGTGGTTAGACGTCTGGAGATCAAAGCCAAGCCACAAGTACGGGTTATCCACATGGTACGCGTACTGCGCGTCGGGGACGGCTTTGCCATCATAACACCTGGCGGTGAAAAGTGGAGATGTGAGCCTGACCCAGGGCACGTATGAAATCCACTCAGTGCTGCAAGAGAAGCCAGCATGGCAACATGGGTGGCGGTGAATAGCAAACAGTGGCACTGGGCACAAAACACCCAGTGCCCAACTGTGTTGAACACATCGCCATTGCCCTGGCTACTCCCATTCGCACTTTTCTAGCGGGCGAATCACCAATGCAACCGTGTTGAATGGACTTTTGTGCTGACCTTTGACGTCGGATCCGTTATGGCTGGAGTGAGGGTAATGATTGCGTGGCCAACAGGGTACTCGCTTCCTCCACATTCCCGGATCACATGCTCTCTAGTCAGTCAAGAACTCTAGTTTCAGGTTTCCTTGATTCTTCCGGGTTCCGTACCCAAACATCACTCCAACAAACTGCTCTTTCAATATAGCCGTTCTATGTTGCAGGGACGGGTTGGACCCCCTGAAAATAAAATAGAATCAGAGTAGCCAAGGCTGAAGTCAAAATAGAACCAAAGCGGGCCAAGGTTGAAAAAAATAAGCTCTCAAAAAAGATCAGTGGTAGCCAACGTAGAAAATTTGATCAGGTAAGGCCATGATTTAGAACATGATTTGAGGGTAGCCAAGGCTTTGAAGCAAAATGTTGGCATGGCTCGTTTTGTTTCAACTCTGACCGTAACGTGTGCGAACGATACGAAACGGCAAAAACGAAACAAGGCAGCCGCGGGCTTTTCCTAAGGAAATCGGCTCTGTGTACACCTTGAGGTGATATGCCGTGGTGACGGGTTCCACTCATGTGCTCATGCTCTCATGCTGAAACTTCACACTGGTATTCTTATGTTGAGTGGAACGCGTGCTTTCGGGCATGTCACGCAACTGGATCCATGGCTTTCGAAGCCATGCCACGAACTCCAGCAGCAACTTGTCGTTGAGCTTGGTGAGCGAGTCAGCCCATTGCAGCTGGGTTGGTACCCAATGCACATCAATGCACATCCAGCCTCAGGTGTTGCTGTATCGAACGGATGACCACTTGTCCTCCGTTCTGGGGTTTTCACTCACCAGAACATCGTACAGGCTTCTGCAGTCGGTCACGCCGATGAGGCGCAGCGTCCTTGTGAGGAGGAAGGATGCCTTGTCCTGCAAGATCTCACTGATCAAATGGGCCATGAACGATGCCCTATCGATCCCAGTGTCGCAGGCACTGGCTTCCGCTGCTAATGTGGGCCTGCACGCTCCCGATTTGAACAAGTCCAGCAATGCCCTGCGGTCCCAACGCTCGTTGTGGGTGAGTAAAAAATCATCTACGTAGGCCACAACTATAGCTACCAGGCTTGTATGGTCATCTCCTGGAAGCTTGGTGCACAATGTAAACAACATTTTGTCCAGGCTGTGTTGTCGGAAGCCGGCTTGCACCAATGTCTTGACAACATGTAGGCTCCATGTCCTGGGTGCTGATGCGAGGCCGTAAATGTTTCCAACAATCTTGTAAAGCGGGGCCTTGAACGTGCCGGCCAGCTTTGTCACACCGTCTTGAGGCGGGAGCAAAAACAGTGGCAGCTTGCGAGGGTCTGGGGTCCCCTGAAGGAATGCCGTCTTGATGTCCCCGCACCAAAGAAGCCAGCGATCCTTTCCATCCAGCAGCATGTGGTTAAAGCCGCTGATGAAGAAGGCTAGCAGTCGCTGATTCCCGGCAGATCTCTTGCAGATCCGGGTCGAGGTGACCCAAGGCCACAACACGGGTCTTCGCCTTGAGTGGTCCTTGGCCCTTCGCGTTGTCTCTGTAGGCGGCCCTTGCTTTGGGGATCCTTCGACGGAGAATCGGATCCTGATGCACCTTGTTGGCCTCCTGTACAGTCAAAGGAATGACTGAGTCGAACTGCTGCCAGGATGCCTCTTCTGCTTTGGCAGATTCGACGTACTTAATGGCCTGCCAAGGCACTTCCTTGCCGAGGGCTTTCTGTTCTTGTCTGGTGAGGCTGCGTGCTGCTGCCGTGGTTGGTAGGCTGCTGTTGCCTCGGTGCCCGGCGGTCATGTCGTCTGCCGATGCTTCTGAGTCACTTGACTCGCCGGTGCCGTTGTAGCCTGGTGCTTTGCGGTAGGCATGCAATGCTGTGTGGCACGAGTATGGCATGCTGATGTGGTCGCTGCCATCATGGTGATGTTCTCGCTGTTGGATGCCGTCTGGTGTGACTTCCAGACTGTCCAGTGGATGTGGTGCATAGTGTTCATGCCAAAGCTCGGTGACAAGCGTGGTGTACTCTGGAGAAATGCGACGGCCTGTCTGGTCGTCTTCGTATGGGGCGTCCCACACGATGCTGCCCTGAGGGTATGTGAGGACCCTCCGGTGCTTGATGTGCCCCTTGGGTGGTCCCGAGAGGTGTGTGGTCTGTAGGCTGTTGCTGTTTGTGTCGAGCCGTGCCCAAACCAGAAGGCTTGGTTCTGCCTGTGTTGCCGCCTTTGCAATGCGGTTGTAGCCTTTCAGGTGGAAGGTGTTTTGTCCAATCTGCCGTGGCTGAGTGTGCTTGGCCAAGGGCGCCTTGTAGCCAAGTGGTGCTGGTGGTGCCTGCTCTGACAGTGGCGGTGCCATTTCGGTACTGCTCCTCTTAGAGGACTGCCGGTTGTCTTGAGCTAGGTCCGGTGGTGTGGACGGGACCACGTGCTCCAAATGCTCAGCTGGCTGTGGCGTGTCAGGCAAATTGTCGATATCGATGACTTCAGCCTGTTGACCTGGTGTTGGAGCTGATGCTTCAGATCCGTGCTGGTGTTCTGGATCTGTGCTTCTTGCGGACAGGTGCATTGACTGAAGGCTCCATCCATTGTGCCGCTGTCATGCCAAACGGTGTTGATGGCTGTGCTTGTGCCTGTATGACCGTTTGTCTGTAAGTGGGTGAATGTACGTTGATCTCTATTTGTGTGTTTCTTGTCTCTTGGTATGGATCTGTCTGCACTGCTTCCTCTGTTTGTTCTGCTGGTGCTGCTGCAGCTGCCGCTGTAGGAGGTTGTGCTAGTAGAGGTACTGCCGAGGGCGGAATCTCTTCTGCTGGATCCATGCCGTCAAAGCCAAGTGGTTGATCTGGATCATCTGGTGGTTCTGGAACTCGTTCATCCTGCAACTGGTTGTCATGCAGGTTTGCTGAGGCTGCTCGGAGGTCCTTGATCTGCTGGTAGTCCGGATGCCAGCATTCAAAGCCTCTGGCCACACGGAGTTGGTGTGGTGCCACCCTGACGGTGTTGGTGCCAGCTTGAAGCCACATTGACTTCCCGTCAGGATCTCGTCCCAGAAGCCGGGCGAGCTTGTAGCCGCCGTGCTTTTTGCCGCTGCGTGCTGTCCAGCGCCAGTATGCCACAATGCTGCCGACCTCAGGTGTGTCGGTGCTGCTTGTTGCTGTGTTGCGTAGGAGTGCCCTCCTGAATGTGCTGTCGATGGACATGGCGGCAATCTGCTGTTGTGCTTCGACTCTGGAAGTATGCTATCTGTTGTGCTTGTGCTCTGGTTTGTCCTGTCACAAGCCCATGTGGGTCGCTGAGCAACTCAATGCCCATGCGTGGTATGCGGCTGAAGGCTGCCACATAGGGAGGTCTGCCTGCGGACCATGTGCAGCTGTTCTTGGCGAAGGCAGCTGCTGTTGTGGTGTAGTACATCTGTTCTCGACCTGTGATGGCTCTGTGGTCGATGATGCGTTCCATCAATGATCGGAACACGGCATCGTGCCTCTCGATGAGGCCGATCTTGTTGTGGGCCTCAGCGGGGACGTAGTCGATGAAGACTCCGGCCTGGTCAAGGCCGTCCTCGAAGTGGGACCTGAAAGAGCCATCAGGATCAAGTCTGATCCGGAGTGGGTATCCGAAGGCCTTAGCCCAGGTGTCATTGAAGGCTGTCAGGACTGTCTCCGGCTGTCTGTTGTCGAGAAGGGCTGCGAGGTGAAGGTGTGTCACTTCGTCGATGATGCCCAACACCATGAAGTTTTGGCCAGTCACATCTCTGACATAAAATATGTCCATCTGCAACCTGTCTCCGAACTGCGAGCATCCGTCCTCAGCTGGAATGGCGCCGAGGTCTGGCCTGGAAGGTCCTTTGGTGCGCTCACAGGAGTTGCAGCGAAGATGTTCGACGGCCGTGTAGATGGCCTGGTTGTTGACTCCATTGAGAGCCAAGAGCTTCTTGAGCTCAGCTGGTTTGGGATGGCCCAAGTTCTGGTGCATCCGCCGTATGGCATTCTTTATCTCGGCGGGGATCTTGAGCTCAGATGGAAATGAGATTTCATCTCCAGGTGGTGGTGGAACCAGTTTCCTCAGATCGTTCTCCGATGGAGGTGGTTGTGCTGCTTCATGTGATGCCGATATCCGGTCTCGTGGACGTTCTGCATCAGGTTGGCCTTGTCCAAACATGAAAATGGCCAGTTGGACGGGCTTCTTGAATCTTGCCTTGGGATGTCTGAGCTCACTGAGGTCCTCCTCGATGATCTGAACCTCTCCATCATTGTACTGCAAGGCTGCAGCTCGGTGTGTGTGTGTGGCACGTGCCAAGGAAAGCGCCACATGATTGGTTGTAGTGCTATCTGAACTCGCTCCATGTGAGACCATTGAGTAGGTCTCCTGGTGAGGGCGAACAATGGATCGGAGGCTGGCAGGATGAAGGTCTTGTACCTGGTAACTTGAAATGTTGCTTCTGCCATCTGGAGTGCCTCATGCCATTGGTCTGGTGAAGTGACCATGTAGCTGCGGTAGACCTTGGGTCCTGGCTGGAATCGGTCAGGAAAGCGTGCTCTGACCTCATCTTGCACACCTTTGAGGATCTCTGTCACCATCTGGTGTGGATAGTGCTGGGGAACACATCTTCGTTGCTCCTCTGCTGACAGGTGGCGTCCCAAGCGCTTCAGCACATGTGGACAATTGCCCATGAAGCGGTGTCCTTTTCTGATCATCTGGCCCTGGGAGTTCACTGCACCATAGGCTCCTGCATGACAGGTTATGGAGCTCACATTGGGTAAGCCTTCAAGCTTCTTGATGGCTTCTTCTTGCCAAAGTCTGCTGGTCGTTGGGTTCTCCAGCAGAAACAGTCTTCCAGCTTCTGCTTGTTTGTGGCACCAGCTTGTGACCTTCTTGAGGAGCTTACGTGCTTTAGCGAGGAGCAAGATCTTGCGACGGATGTAGTTCGTGTTGTCTTGAAGTATGCTCCAATCTCGGCAGTCGATGCCTTGGATGAGGACGAGCGGTCTGAGGGAGTCAAGCATGTCCTCGAGGTCTGCCTGGTGTCTGGTGTTGTTCAAGTCCCAGCCGGTTTTGTAGTCGACTGGTTGTGCTGCTGTAAGCCGGAAGCTCGGGCTCCTGTCGGTGATGTCTGCTTGGCCTGCGAAGGTCTCCAAGATGTCAACCTTAGGCCTGCTGTCTTTAAGATGCTTTTGCTGCTGCTGCAGGGTTTGTTCATCGGCTGTGTGGGCCACCAATGCAAACTCCAGGTTGTAAACATGGTGAGTCTGGCGGACAGTGTTTCGGAGAGCCCTCCGTGCTTAGGCCGTTAACAGACTCCGGGACTGGTTGTGAACGTTCTGTATCATGAAGGTGGTGTGTCCCGTCCATGGCTGCTTGAGCTGAGTGTGATGGTGGTCCCGCCAGTCGTACGTGATGGTTTCAAATGTCCCATCCTCATAATGGACCTCTGTTGTGCACTCTGGCGAAAGTGTGTGCTTTGGGACTGGGCAATCATAGTCTTGGAGATTGAATAGCAACACTCTTGGAAGGTTGTGATGCCTGATGATTTTGCCCTTGCTTCGTTCCCAAAAGTCACACTGGCCTGACTCTGTTGGAGTCACCAATCCCAGCTCTCCATGTCCGATGGATAGCCGTCCGGATTGTCGGAGTCGTACAGGTGGAGGTTGCCCGTGTACATTGCCTCGTCCAGCTCCTCCTTGGTCAGTCCTGTGGCGAAGATCTCCTCTTCCGTCATTCGATACGTGATGGGAAGGGCTGAACTGCCTGCTGACTGGACTGACATGGCGTCCGATGATGGTCGCATCGGCCTGGCCTTGGACTTGTAGGCCGTGTGCTTGCTCGGTCTGCTCTTGGGCTTGGCGATGTCCGTAGGTGCCAGGATCGTGGCCGAGGATGGCAGCGGCAGTGCTGACGAGCTGGAGGATTTTGGTGAATATACTGCCCAGGCTTCTTGGTCTGGGATCCACCGGAACTTTTGATCGCAGCGCTTGCACTGGGAGAACTGGCCGTGAGCATTCCCGTATCTCTTGAACTCCGGGTGTGTGCATGTCTTCGCGGGTGCTCTTGGCCTGTGCAACTCTCGTCGCTGCTTCTCCATGAGGTCGGCCAATCCGGTGCTGCTCAACCATGCTCTTGGTCGTAGACCGATCTTCACAAGCTTGCGCATGGCTTTGAGCACGTTGAACTCGATCATGAGGAGCCTCAAGAGGAACGTCCTCCAGTTCGCCAGCCATGACGGCGGTTGCTTGGTGGACTGGGAGGGCATGGACCGCGGTGAAGGTCGAGGAAAGACGATCTTGAGCAGTCAGGGCTTCATGAACAATGCACTCCGGATGTGGCTTGTCCAGAAACACTTGTGACTCCAAATCTTTCCAACAGTTCAACTGAGCGGCACGAGGGGGAAATGCAACAATGCTTGCAACCAAATGTCCATGCTTATGCAAAAGTGGAACTGTCACGCCAATGTTGCTGAAACACAAAACATTCTGGTGCATGTCGATCACACAACCAAGCTGTTGCATCAACGCACGACTTGCCAAGAAAGGAATATTGACATCTGCAACAACGCTCACTCACAACAAAATGCCCTGGGTCTCCTGACTTGCAAAGGCCGCTGGCAGATAGCAGCGCTCGTGAGCTGTTTGGCATGCACCTGCACCGAACTGAAATTGTTCGTCGCAATGGGCCCGATGACACGACAACCCGTAGTTCTCGAGGATGCGAAGGTGTGTGTTCAACCAACGGGACCCGGTGCATGAACGCTGGCAAGCAGTATCTAACACCATGTATCCGGCCAAATCAATGCTTTCAGTGACATAAACAAAAGGGGCATTCATGGAGTCGGGAACGTGGTTGGTGGGGAAGTTGAAGTAGGCTGCATTGTCATCTTCAACCGCTTCATCACCATATGAGACCATGAACGTTCTCTTGGGACCCGAGGTGGAGGTAGTTCCAGCGGCTGCCGATGAACCCTTGTGGTCACCCTTTCCTTTTCCTTTGCGACCTTTTCCTCCAGCCGATAACGGGCATTCTGGGTCTCCTGTCCAATGGCCCATCGTTCCACAAGCACTGCATGAACTTGTTCTTTTCCTCTCTTCAATGGACTTGCTTGCGTCCTGTGAACTTCCTGCCCAACGTAGCTGCGCGCAACTTGTTGGAGGTCACTGTAAGGACCGTTGCTAGCTCGCTGAGTGAGCTACCCAAATCATCTTCGTCAGCCGGTTCCGTCTCTGCGGACGGTGAGGGGTCTGCAGCCTGTTCATCGGAGGTCTCAGGCTCGAAGTACTCCTCATCACCCTCAGGTGACTGATCCGGCTCATCCTCTTCATTGCCCTCCTCAAGGGTCTCAGTCTGATAGACCTTGCGAGGATGGAAGCTCTTGCCGCCTTTTCCGCCTCGATTGAAGGCGGATGCTGAGCTTGGAACTGTCGAAGACGATGAGGTCGATGCCGTAGTTGCTGATGCACTTGATGGATTCCACTTGCCACTTGGCCTGTAGCTGCTGTTGCTCTGTTGCTGGCGCCAATGCTGTTGTTGCGACTGTTGAAACAATGCTGGAGTTGCTTTGAAAACCGGAAACTGCAATTGCAAACTCTCACAAATTGAATCAAAGTCCAAACTGTTATGTGCACCAATCAACACAAGCCTAGCAAGGGATGGCTCCAACTTGCAACGCTCCAAGATCCTGTTGCCTCTTGATTCGGCATCGTACATTGCTCCTGCTGAAATGCCAACCGACTGAAGATCCCTCTCAATGCGTTTGTACCTGTTGATGTATTGGCGGATCGACTCATTGGGCAACCGTGCAACTGTCTCGTAGGTGGCCAGCAATGAGCGCTTCTGGTACAAAATCTTCTGTTCGAGGGGCCCTTTCAGGCAGCTGATCACATAGTCAACTCCGTCGCGACAGTTGACCTTGGAGAGCACCATGTGTTCGCTCTCCGCTTCAGCCTCCCCGGTGAAGCTAGCAAAAAGCATGAGTCCAGCTTCTGCACCTGAAAGCTGGTTCTGAACCTGCAACTGCCAGACACGAACACGGCGTTCCCATTTGGAAAATGCTCGAATGTCTGATGCAGCATAGTTCCAACGAGGTGGGTTCGGAGGTGTCCCACCTTTCCACTTCATGCCAGGGGCCGGACCGCGTCTGCTATCCCAGCTGCCTTGCGACGCTTTGTCACTGCGTCGATCGTCCAACAACTGGCGAAGCACCTTCAGCAGTTCTGACTCCTCGGAACTCTTACCATCACCCTTGCCAGCACGTGAAGGGATCGGCAATGTCGAGGGCATAGGCAATCTCGAAGGTGAGGGCTGTCCGACCTGCTCTGCATTCGAATCTTGCGCAGTGGTGCGGTTTCTTCTCCTTCGGCGTCGTGAACTCGTGGACAGCTCGGAGCCGGGGTCGGGGGGGCCACTCATACTCCGTCATGCCCACGGATGGATCATCCGTCGGCAGCTCACTCTCAGGTGATTCCCGTGCAGAGTCGGGGCCTGGTGGACTTGGGTCCTCAACAGGGGACCGAACCTCTGACCTCCTCCGGAAATCATCAACTGGGAGCGAATCCTCGACAGGCGCACTGTTGGCTCGGGGAACGAACATCCAAACACCGTCATCTGTCTGATGCCTGACTGGCTGGGTTGCATTGTAAAACTCTGTACCCATGCAAGCACCACAACGATACGAGTCGTGCCCAACTTCCGACCAACGTGCTGAATGACACCTAAGGCAACGCCAAGCGGGCTCAACAAAAGCTGTAGGAGAATCGGACTCATGTCCTTCAGGTCCAGGATCCTCCGCATCAAGCTCTAGGAACTCTCGAAGCTCGGACGGCGACCAACCAGCCGGGATCGAACCGTCCGAAGCCATGGCGAAGCACCAAGCTCCGGTGCCAACTGACCGTAACGTGTGCGAACGATACGAAACGGCAAAAACGAAACAAGGCAGCCGCGGGCTTTTCCTAAGGAAATCGGCTCTGTGTACACCTTGAGGTGATATGCCGTGGTGACGGGTTCCACTCATGTGCTCATGCTCTCATGCTGAAACTTCACATCAACGTCTTGATTTCTACGGATGATTTGGAGGATTCAAACTCCTGCTCAATCATCCTTCCCATGCTTTTCAGTTCGCAACCTGGTGCAGCCACTGGTCTATTTTGAGACACAGCAAGAATTGTCATCCCCAGACACGCCACAATACACAACATCTCAAGACATTACTGATTCTATAAACCAGCCTGCCAAAAATAGAATCAGGGTGCCAACCCCTTTTTATTGCATGTCACTGGTTAGGGGGCCAACCCCATTTTCACGCTTCTTCCTCAAAATAAATCCTCCTACCCCAACTCCACCTCACTCTTTAGCAAAACCCTTTTGTGAACAAAATGGGTCCTTGAAAAAAGGGCTCTAGCCATCTCTTTCTATTTGGAGTGTAGGCACGGCTATTTTCAACAAATGCAACCGCTGCTCCCAAGAAACATTCACTTTTAGCAGACTTTAAAGTAGTCAATCAGAGCTTTTGGGGGACGTCAACTCCCTCGGCTTGAGTGTGCAGCTCGTCATTGTCAAGGTCAACCTTTAAAATGTTAATTTCGACGACTGGGAGTCCTCGAACAAAGAAATCGATGGAATATGCTTGAAACCATGTGAGAACCCCGTTGCAGAACAACCCACGGCCCTACAGGACTTGGATACACCGTTGATACACCAGTTCATCCCTCAGTCGAACCTCAGTCGCTTCAGACACCAGATCACGACACCAGTGTCCTTCGAAACTCCCCGATCGCATCTCGGTGCCCCGAACGACAACATCCCAGGCGTGCGCTTGGTGAGGCTCACACCCAGCTGGTCCTGAGCAGCGAAGCCGGGAAGCTGTGGCACATGCGTGGCACATCCGTCCAAGCACACGCCGATTCATGTGGTCCATTCATGCGTGCTTGTTTCTGGGCCATCCTGTACCTTCTAGACCCTCATAAATATTGGGGAGCAAGCAATTTAGCAAACTTGAGGTGCGTACATATGCGTCTCATCTTATCTATACCCAATGTATCATATAGGACCACTAGGACCTTGTCAGCTCTCATGATGCTCTCATCCCCGAAGCCAACAGCTCAATGCCAACAGCTCTGTGGACTTGACCCAGTGGCGCCCAGTAATTACTCAGATTTCGCTCCTCCAGCAGCTTCTTGATCCCCCAGCCGAAATCTGCCAGCTGGTTGTCCAACACCTCCCAAAAGCGCACATGTTTGGTGGATGTTCCATGGGAAGAACACCACGCCACAAATGAAACAAATTGGACCGCAAAGCCGGGTTCTAGTCAAGACCACCGTCATCTTCCTTGTTTCAAAGAACAGCCAGTCAAGACCGCGGAGCCCAGGGACATCGCACCTTCAGGGCTTGAGCCTTTTTGCCCAAGGCCTCCAAGACAGTGCTGCTCAAGCAAATGACCTCAGTGCGCAGGCGCAGCCAAACAAGCGCAGGCGAAGAAGGATTTTGCGGAACTCAACATCAACATTCCGGGGACTGCAGCGTGGTACATTACTGTGATGTGATGTGGCTTTCTGCGGCCAACCTGAGGGGAGGAACATATAACCAGAGATAGCATGTCTTTATGCCACCCTCTGCTGGAGCGTTGGTTTACATACATAGCGGCTATAGCTTAACTCACTGTGAATTTTCTCGTTGGCACCTTCGAAAGACCAAGTGTAATTATCATTCAAGCTTTCGACGCGTGATCTCATAGAGTGTCCCCAGGGCCTTGTCATCTCTGGCGCTGAACTGGATCTCTTGACTGCCTTGCGTTCCACTTGAGATTGGCCGGCAAAAGGTCAGGTCCAGCTGTGCGAGAAACAAAGACTGACATGGGATTGACGGAGAGTCCCATTAAATGTAATCATGAGGACATATAAGGACATATTCTCTCTGCTGGAGCCAAGCTTCAGCATGTCGTCTTGTTTGACTCCCAGAAGCCCGTACCATGATCGATAAATCATGATAAATCAAATTCCATCAAAATACCTTATCAGAATCCAGAATTGATCAAACATCACACAACTGCCACTGATATCCACTGATCCCATCCCGGGCACATCCGAAGGCATCTCCACCGGTCCAAAACCTTCTCCGATCTTCCACCGTGAACGGAGCAGGTGAAGCACACTCCAGGCCTGGAGCGATGGGGCTGCCCTTGCTGGCATCGGTATAGGCTCCAGCATCCTTGGCCACTCCAGTCGATACGATGGATGGAAGGCGGTCGTCATGCATCAAGCCCTTTGCCAAACAAACGCAAAGTAACTTGTTGTGTTGTTTGTGTCTCCCCAAACGACCGCGAGAGGTCACAAGCTGGTGGCTCCAAGATGCTTCGAGAAAGCCGTCGCGACTGCTCAGGCTGCGACCCAAAGCTGTTTGGCCTCCATGTGGACTGCCTTTTGGAAGGACCTGGCGTGTGGGTCCCGTAAGCAGGCGCGGCAAGCAGCCATGGGGTGACATGTGTGTGTGAGCGCATGGGGCATGGCCTGTTGGTGTGGAAAGGTAATAATCCCAATAATATTTGACGTTGAAGAACATCAACATAAGCAACTAGATCCCAAAGGTGAGTGATGATTGCTTGGCCCCATATAGGACCCTCCACGCGACCGGAAAGGGGTCGCTTAAGGTCGCTTCACGCGCGTGAGTCGAAGCCAATTCAACAGAACTGAACCAACAGCGCTGAATCCATGGTCCACATACGTCTACATAGCGGGACACATCTCATTTGATAGGAGTGAGCGGGGCTGTGAAGTCTGGGCCTTGATGGTGCTAAGTTGGCATGTGTGGACTTCCAAGTTCCCTAGCTTCTTGCACTCATGCCTCAAGGAATGCATGTCTTACATTTGGCTCCCAGCTAGTCACTTGCTCTACTCAAATCATCCAGAAGTGGGTTGTTAAACTGTGATGCTTTACAAGCTGCAGTCTCTTCTCGCGTCAAGTCCAAGTTCCACCCGATTCTGGCCCCTTTTTTGCACGGCACCAGCGCGAGGGTGTTAGTCTGGCTTGGACCCAGCTCCAAGAGGAAAAAACAAACATGAACGCTGACTTTGAAGATGACCTCTGTGAACCTCGCAAATCATCTAAAGCTAATCACTAGAGAGTTGAAAGTTAAAGGATTGTTATTTGCTGCACCATGACCCTCCTTCTCTAATGGGTTCGCGGACTGAAACAATCACCCATCGCTGGGATCCTGGAACATCAGCGGCAGACCTCTAAAGTCCACAGAATCCCCACACGCACGATCAAACTACCGCCAAGAAATGTTAAGACCACGCGAAGAATGATGAAGCAACCATGTTGACTTGTTTAAACTCTCAGGATTATGCTGATTCGTTCTCTTTTTTGCGGTCACCGCGTTTTGGACTTCCCTGGCCTATCAAGACCAGCAATGCAATGATTGAACCAAACGTTGGCTGTCTTCCCCGATCGTTATGTGTGTTCTAGCAACATTGCTCGTGGTGCTTCTTGACAGTCTTCTTCGTTCATTCCTCACATGAGCAGGCCGGTGGCCTCATCCGAACCACCCTTCCTTCTCTTGCGCAGCTTGTGCACGCGCAGCAAATGCGCTGCCGCGCACACCAGGACTAAGCCCACTACACCCAAGGAAATGGCCAACCAGTCCGAGAAGGACTTCTTCACCTGAGCAAATTCTTTGGACCCAAGGATGTTGTTGGAATTTTCCTCTCAAGTGCTTTGCTTTCTCCTCTCAGTGCCGGTTCCTCCAGGGATTCTTTAAGGTAATGGAACGTGCGCATATACGCCATAAGAGACAAATCTTCGAAGCCCCCTTACGCTATCTTGCTCTTCCAGAGCAATTGCACACAATATCATGGCTCAAATGCAAAGTGCCTACAACGATTTCTTTTGCGCCTACTTAGCGCCTACTTTAAAGTAGGAATACAATTTCAACATAATTCAATCAATTTATAACTCAAATATAATATAATGCTGAAGTTGTTGATTCAGGAGCCCACTCCATAAGTATCCATAAGCCATAAGCTTTGGAGGGAATCTCCTGACTCACTTACATTCGCAACAACAAGACTCAAACATGTGGGGTCACTGCTGACCTTCCCATAAAGCTCACCCCAGCAGAACTCTGCAACTCGCGCTCGCGCCGCTCGTGCCGCTGGCGGGCGGCCTTGGGCAACGGGCTCACTGGACTGCGCTCGACATGGCCAGCCGCTGTGATGTCGGACTTGCGGAACTCGGCGCCGGTGCTGACACGTGGTAGTTCAGGAGGTGGGATGGTTGGAAGAGTGGGTGTGGGAGGAACCCCCGGCAGCCCAGCCTTGGAGGTCCCAGCTGTTGGCAAAGCTGGTGTGGCTGGAAGGGGTTGGGAGGGAGGGAGGGTTGCAGGCCAAATTGCAGTGGGAGCAGCAGTCGGCAAGGCTGCAGGTGCTACGGTTGGCAAAACTGCGGCAGGTACTGCAGTCGGCAAGGCTGCGGCAGGTGCTGCAGTCGGCAAGGCCGCGGTGGGGACTGTAGCTGGTAGGGCTGCGGCAGGTGCTGCAGTCGGCAAGGCTGCAGTGGGGATTGCAGCTGGTAGGGCTGGCGTGGGAGCTACTGTCGGTAACGGTGCTCCAGCAGGAGCTAGTGGGGGTAGAATGGCATCAGTTGACGGAGACAAGGGAGGCTCCATCAGTTCAGTTGTGCTCACCGCTGCTTGCGCGATAGGGGGAGCTTTCGGCACGTCCACACTATCGGCCTCGACCTTTTTGGGCAAAGTCGCCTTCGCTGCGTAGGATACGACCAAGGCCTCTTGCTGCTGCACCTCTTCATCCTTGGCGTCCCCTCGCACACGGCTCACCGAATTGGGGCAAAGGCGCTGCAAATACTCGCCCTGGGCCTTCTGGGCAAAGGCTGTGCTTCGTTGGACAACCGGAGGGTAAGGCAAGGGACCCAAATAGGGGTTCTCCACGTAGCACCCAAAGCCATCAGAGTATTGCCAAGCCTCAGCAAAGCATAGTCTGGAGGAAATCCCGCAGAAAAGGTGTCAATTGGACCAGCAAACACACTTGTCATGGTGTTTCGCTGTGGGCATGCCCTTTTGATAAAGGGTGATGGCAGCATTAACTGAATAGAATTATCATGTTGTTGCTGTCATTCTTGGTTTGTCACAACGACTGTCTTCTCTGCGAGGACTCCATCCGTCGCTCCGTCTCAGCGATGCACGTCCGGACTCCATCCAGGATGCCCAAATGCACCAATTGAACATCACACCCCTCCGCAAAAGTAGACAACGCATTGACTAACATATGCCCAGTGCAAAAACAGCATGGACTCCTTCAAAAACACATGGACAACGTGGACAAAGAAACCTACTAGTATGTGGTCAAACCGCACCAAAACTTATATATATGTCAAACATGAAAACAGATTGAACACATACGGCGCAAAAAGTTGGTTTTCAAGATGGCCCATACCTGGACCATCGACGATCCATATATTGGGTCTATCCGAGTCTATCCTATTACCTGTAACAGTGGATGATGGTTAGTAGAGGCCTTGTCCAAAAGTAGTGATAATTGTTTACTGACTGTTACAGATAAGAACAAACAGACCCAATCTACAATATATATATATACAATATATATTGTATATATATATATGTTGTCCATTTGGGCTTGTTGAATCTTGTTGACCTCTCGCCGATGTTCCCCCGTCGGGTTCGGGTCGAACGGCCTGGCAGGGCAACAACGACAGGCACAGCAGCTTGCAGCGCCGGGGCGCCTCGCAAAGCTCCGTGAGTTCCGAGTGGAAACGCTCGGTGAGACTGACAAGTGGTGAAACAAGGATACTTAAGGAGAATAAGGGAAACAAAACCATGAAACAAAAACATGTCGATTGCTTGGTTGGGACGTGTCCTGTGTGGGTAAACAGGTCACCCCTGCTGGTCGAGAAGGTCTATAGTCGTTTGCGACGAGTCCACTCTTGAAACTTGAAGGACGACATGAAATTGTCAGTTAGTTTCCTGAGTTGATCAAAGGTCGTGGGTTCATCCCTCCTGGTTTCATCAATCATGGTGGCATGAAACTTTTGATGTTTGGCTCAACATATGCCGACTTGTCAACAACACTTCTACAATGAGTTTCAAGTTATTTGCTGGAGCACCTATCGCTGAAGTACACATGAAATTGCGGACATGGCTCCATAGTCCGCGAGATGTCCAACAATCTTCTTGTGGATTGGGACGCTAAACAGTTTGCGTCTCTTCGCATGCAGCCGTCCAGCTTTCGTTCTTTTCAATTAGTTTGAGTCGACAGTCCTTCCGCACCTCCTTCGGTGGTGAGTTCTGTTGAGTTTCCTTCCTGGAAAGAACAGGTAACGGTAACATCGTCCAACAAAGGGAAACCGGTCAACTTTTCAAGGGAATGGGTGCGCGATATTCCAGATTGGGCATGGACATCTTAGAGTCTATAGTTTGTCCTCATCCCTGGAAGTTAAAGTTGTCAACAACCAGTCTCAGCCACACTAAGTGGCCCTTTGAACACGATACTCAGTGCAAACGTTTCTCCCTGGGCTTGTGGTGGAAGATTGCTTTGAGTTGTGTGGCGACTACAGAAGTTGCATGCTCATTCTGGTGGCAAGTCAAACATCATTCGCAACTTGAAGCAAGTTGTCCGGACCATGTTCAAGTGATTTATCATGATTTATCGTACTTGAAAAATTGCCAAGTTCACCCCAGCACCGTCATTCCCAACAAATCATCTGGGAGAGTGATGCCGAAGGGTGTTATTGATGGTGTCGATGAGTTTATATGTCGGATGGGGAAAACAAGCAGTTGATCCTGGTTGTTCGAAGGTTGTTCGCTTCAATCAATCGAACAGCTTGATTCTTGTTTGACTCTCCGCCACCCCAGGCTGGTGCTATATCCCGATGAATCCATTCGCGTTTGATGTGGAAGGAAGACATCCCATACTGGCTGTCAGAAGAGCAGAAGAGGCTTTCGGGCATCGCTGGACCAGTGGCCGGGGCCCAGGGGTTGGCATGGGCATCGCTGAGAACTCCCGGGCTCCATAGGCTTTTCGCCACAAACGACGTACTTTTTGCCATCTAACCAATCAAATGTAGATACTTGGGGATGCAGAATGGATCTAGGGGGCTAGTGAGCTAGTGCGTCTTTTTGGCATCGTTGCTGCTCAAGTCTCTGTTGTTATATTGTCGTTATACTTGCTTCATCCTCTTCTTCTGATTTGATTGTTTCCTCCTCTTCTGACTGTCTGGTGGTGAGTGTTCCTTGTGGCACCTATGGTATTCTTAGGAGAGGTCGCACCAAGTTCTACTTAGCCTTCTGTGACATAAGGGTCCGTGTCGCAGAGTCCATGGCTGGCAATGGTTGGATTTGGACCCAAATGCTGTGATGCTCAATGAGGCTAGGTCCTAGATGGTCCTAGATGGTTTCTATAGCGGCTTAATGAAGTTCAGTCACCTTCATTGAGTTGGATGAGCCATATTGAAGCTTGGTGATTCTAGGCTGAAGGCTTCAGCCCGTGCAGGGATACGCGACCATTTCGAGTCGTTTTCCACAACTCAAACGTCTTCACACAGAGAGGAGACGGCCCCCAAACACCCGCTAGAAACAGGAAGAGCATGGACAAGCCACAACTGAAAGGTACTTGGCCCATGTTGGTGATGTTGGTGGGAGGTCTCATGATTCTTTCTATGTCGTTCTCGTTCTGCTCGACATGGATCGCCCATGCCTACGTAGCACCCATCGGGCCTTCTTCAGGTCACTGGAGCGAAAAGCCAGGCTGAGACCTTTCGGATCTCGGAGGGACGGAGGATGAGACGTATCCATTGGGCAAGTGTCCCTTTAAAGTTTTAAAGTCATCGTACTCAGCTGAGGGATTGACCTCTGATGAGGGGTTGATGGAAGGAAGTCTTGGGTGTCTTGAGGAAGATTCGCACCTATATATATATATATCTTCACCGTCAGCCCTTGCGTGAAACGGTTCAGAAGAACATGCCACCCGAATCCACACATGTGTTGAACCATGGTAACGCCGGATCTGCAAATTGCCAGCCAAAGATGCATCTGCAGCTTGCAGATTGGGATCTGGGGGGGTCATATGGGTTCATACATGTTCATACGCATATCATCTTCACTATCAATTCCTCCAGCGTCGCTGTCCATGGTGCAACCCCCTGAAAAAGGCCACCCATGGCCACCAGCCTGACCATCGCAGTTACATGACCAAGTCTTCCATCTTCTCAAGGAGTTGTGTCATAGAGGTTGATTCTGTGAAAAGCTGAGGGACTAGGTGAGGGAGGGACTAGGTGAAGTCCACCCTCTTGGGCATTAGATCCCATGTTCGGCCTGGAAAATGACCGCCTCAGTACCCGTCACTGAGAACGCGTGATGCCCAGCAACTAATTGCTGAAATCATGCGACCGCCAAGGTCATCGGTGTAGCAACTTGGTAGTGGGTCTATATAACTTGTCAATGACTGTGTCAACATTCAAGTGTACACCGTCTTTCTTCTTTGCGGAGGAGTCAAGGGAAAAGATGGTCCGCGAGTTGAAGAACAAAAGGCCGAGCCGCCCATGAGTTGCACTTGCTGCAAGCTGGCCAACACCTGGTCAGTCCAGCAGACTGTGGAAACTGGGTCCGGGAATCGTAGCTGATTCTGGCAATGGGATATGCTCAAAGGAGTGCCAAAATTCACAGTCGTTCTGAGTTCTTCATTACAGCTATGGTCTGCTGGATGAATGTCGCGTTCTATGCACTGGCCTACGTCGTATACGGGAAACATAATCCCTCCAAAACATGGTCTTAGTATGTCTCAGCGGAACATAAACTGCGTGAGCAACTACTATTGAATTTGCTGCGCAGTGCATCCACCCATGCTAGCTTCTAGTGCCCGTGGGTTGCTATGTTGCTTGTGATCAACTTGGGGATCAGAAAGAAGTCAAGTCCCGATGCAAATGCACAAGCATGAAAGGTGACCAGCCCTCTTTGGGGAACAACATGTTTTGAAAAAGCATAAACCTCCTTTTGAAGTCACATATGCATGTGGATAATTACATGTGGCGACACTAAACCAAACCGATCCAACATGAACCAGAATGTGCGCTGAGCAACGCTGACTCTGTTGATCTGCCGCATCTGTGAAATTGGTTCAAGGGCATCGGCAAACCTCCTTATACACCTCAACTTACCATATATACTGACCATATATATATATATATGCCTCAGACATCCCACACAAACATACTGACATGCCACCGGTGGCCTCAGAAGACTTCTGCCACCGGCCGTTCCGTTGCTGCCACCGTCATCCGAGTGGCTCGGTAGGCGCCATGTTGAAAGCGCCCCGCATCCAGGAGCTTCTCAGGCCCCTCGGGCCCAAAGCAGTCGCCCCCAACGCCTCGGACGACTTGCCGGGCAGGCTCTTGCGGAAGCCTTCGAATGAATGAATGGGAGTCTGATCGCAGTCAGAGCTTGCTTCAGGAACGTCACTCGCCCAAAGGGCCGTTTGGATTGGACCCTTCTTGCTGGGGATGAAGAAAAACCCACGCACACGAGGGACCAAATGTATCTGAAAAAGCATGCACTTAAAACAAACGTGATCCCACATAGATAGCGCGACTTGCGGTCCCTGTCCGTCACGGCCTTTCATAGGCAGTGAAGATCCCACAATAGATAAACAAGATGATAGGCAAATCAACGGCGGTTGGAAAAAAAATTCGGGATCTCTACAGCTTCGACCGCGAAAAAAGGCTTGTCGGTGCTGATTTTTCCAGAGAATAGTACTGTTCAAAATAGAGGATGTGAAGGGTGCCAGCCAAAGGGGTGTGATCTACCTCCTTTAATTAGCACCTCCTGGTTTGAGACATGCTGACACTGCTGATGGAAGACACTAAACAAAATCACCAAAACAGATTGGACACCTGAGATCCGCTCCGTCAATATCAATGCTACCGCAGGGTTGCAGGCTGTTCCCAGGTAGGGTGGGATGAATTGAATTCCGGCCACCGTGGCCCATCCATCGTCCAAAGTTATCTGCCTTAATGCCTTTCTGGAAGAGATCTCTCTCCACACGTTTGGGGATTTTGTTTAGTTCAACATGATATGATTCAAGTATAGTGTTTGGCAGCACCATTTCAACCTGCAGCAATTTAGGCCTGAAGCACCAGTTGGCTCATGTTTGCTTACCCACATCAACCGCCTCCTGCGTCACAGGTCTTGTCACAGGTCTCTGGCACCTTGATAGCAGTCGGAGACGCCAGCGGCCTCCACCGTCGAATTCAAAACTGGCCCAAATTACCAAGGGGATTGAACCACAAACATCAGTAGCCGTAAGCGACCGTAAGCAAATGTAAGCAATCCTACCAACAGTGGTGAACAGTACGCGAATCAACCGATTTAACATGCTGTGTTTCGGCATTTTTGTCGGATGTAACATGTCCGTTCCCTGACGCCACTTTTGTTGCACAGTGGGAATGGCCGCTTTTCGGCGCGAGCGCAGGGACCGGCGCGGCTGGTACGCCTTGATAGGTTTGCTTAAATCTCGGTGTGGGTTGTGTCAAAGAATTTTGCACATGGCCGAGAGATGCTGATCAGATGTGATCAGCTTTGTTGAACAATTGCCTAGAAATAGAGCAACAGATCTCAAGGAAACAGACCCGATCACCTGAAATGCCAAATATCTCCTGGGCCTGGAAGGCTGAGACTCGGGAGGTGCTTCATTGGGCACTTGGAACTTCCAGGCGTGCTTCCTGCAGGCTTGCTACCTGCCTGGCTCAGGAAGAACCTCCCAACCAACTACTGGGCGATTGATCAATTCAGCTGACCTCTCCGGCTGACGCCAGGCACCAGAAAATCCCTGTCTTGCAAAACCCAATGGCAGTGAGGTCTGCGGGTCCGGCCCTCTGCTGCCATGTCCCGGTGCAGCGTAGACGTCCACTCAAAAATCGAGTGTGTAGACATGCGAACTGGAGTGAGATCGCCCCCAAATGTGTTGTTTTATCGCGTTTTGCTCATCAAAAGAGCGGCCCTTTAGAGGCAACTGTGCCATTTGCACAAGTTGCGGCGAAAAAAACCGACACGGGGGACCTTGAATTGGACTTCGGACCGTTTACAAACGGTAAAAGGAGCATAACATTAGCATAACATTATAGATTATAGTTAGATTGTTTTCAATTGGAAACCCATGGAAAACCTAGGTGCACATCATGAAGGGGCCTAGGTCTTATATCCCCTCCTTGCTGTGCCCAAAACCTGGTGCGCGTGCGCCCAAACACCCGGTGCTTGCCCGTCCGGGGAAGCGCCTCCCCGGAGCCGGGTCGTTCTTGCCATGCAGAACCTGAGTCATCACTTCGTTCGTGTTATCCCACCCTTGCAGCAATCCGCCGGATTCTTCGGAGGTTAGCCCCACTCTTGACGAAACTCATCACATGGTTACGTGGATGGCATGGTCCCGAAAGGAAGACGACTTTCCTTTGACAAACAGGGGGTTTTCCACTTCCATGTCAACGTTAATGAGTCGGAGTGTATCTGGTCTGACGCTTCTGCTGGTTGAGTAGCGTGGATCCATTGTGGATCCGGTGGCCATTCAGCCAGTCCAAAAGGTGGTGGAGGCACTCTCCCAATCACTGGCGGTGGCACTCTCTCTATCTGCCCCTCCCGCTGTATCCCTATCTACCTATCTATCTATCTACCTACCTATCTATCTATCTATCTACTGTGTTTATTTATGGATCCACCAATCAATCCATCCACC
>CAXAMN010024539.1:313200-337989 GCA_963970005.1 Durusdinium trenchii | reverse complement strand
AAGCTTAAAGTAGCCAGCGAAGACGTGTGAAAATGCATGAGCACAAGAAACCATTCAACAAAAGCACAAAAACTTTTCTGCCTGCACCATATTGCACCCACTCAGCATATTCCACCCATGTGTCTTTATTGAGCGCCAAGGAAATTCCGGATGTGCAGCCGGCATGAATCCATACTTTCCACATGTAATCTGCCAATCTGCTGATTTGCTGAATCGGCAACCCCCCCGTTGAAATTGGCTAGCCATTAAACACCCCCCCCGGCACATCCAAGTCAAGCACAACGTACATGGTGCAAATCATGCAAATTTACAAGTCACATCAAGTCACATCAAACCACATATATTGAAACTTGATGTTGTTTGGATAAATTTGGTGACATTCGTTGATAGATATGGTATGCTAAGGTATCCTAATATATTCTGATACAAGCTGGTGCAAAGATGCAAAACTATATCTAGTTACAAGTAGTTCTGCATAGTTGTTATGAAGCTCAAGTTAAAGTGTGTTGAAGTAAGCTGACATACATATCAGCAAATCTCAGCATCACTTGAGACAACAAAATTGCTGCAATTCAGTCAGGTTAGTGCACTGCAAGATACTGCTACATATTGCCAACTCTAGCTGCTAGCTTCAATGGCCAACACCTACTTGCACCTGCCTGCCTCATCTTCACTCAAGGTTCAATAACCTTCAAACACCTTCACCTTCAACATCTTCATGAAAAAGCACGTACCATCATGCCACACCAATCATCATAGAAGATCTGCTGGGGCAGTGACCGGCTTCACCGATGACAAAAGACTATGGAGTGGACGTTGCTGGAAGCAAAGCAATTGGCTGTGGTGCGCGGACCAGGCTGAACAATATTGAACCATATTGAACCTGTTAGAAAATACATGAACATACATGTGTGTTCAAAGGTCATGTGTGATAAGTTTATATCAACATAAGTCAACATCTATCAACACATCCAACCACTAGCAATGAAAGTGGGATGGTATGGTCATTAAATTCATTACGACTTCACCGGTGATACTTGTCAGTTGATCTGTATATATCTGTATGCAAAAACAACATAAATACACATATATATATAAATATATATAAATATTTATGAAATTTTATGAATCTTTAAAAACAAATGGCTAATGGAAAATGGCTAGCCACCACGTACCCCCCCCCCCATTAACCATTTAGTTAGGAGGGGCGATTATATATATATATGTGCTATTCTATGACTACCCTTGATCTCTGTATCTGCTGTCACTGTTGTGGAGCAGCCGTTGCACTCTTGGAACTTCCGAGTGTATCAGTGAAATCTTCCAAGGCCCCTACACAAGAGGTTGCCTGCGCAGTTTTGCCCACAGGACCTGAGCATTCTGCTTGCCTTCGCAAATGCCAGCACATGAGCTCACATGCCTCCCACTTTGAGGACTGTGAGTTTAAATTAAGGGTGAGGGATCAACTAATTAAAAAGTCAGCATCAAAAAAACATGTTCACGGCGAAGAAAAAGAGAATGGGGAAAGGACAGTAGTAGTAGTAGTAGTAGTAGTAGTAGTAGTAGTAGTAGTAGTAGTAGTAGTAGTAGTGGTGGAAATCGTTGGGGCAGGGCACAGCGCTTCCTATTAAGCGAAGGTTTCTGGCTGTCACGCTAGGCGAAGACGAAGGTGGGCCTTATCACCCACCTTTGTGGCAGCGTCAGCGCAAAGAAGGTAGTAGTTGTACGGACAGCGCCCCCCCGCAGTGCAAAGCAAGTATAGACAGCGCTGGGCTGCTTCGTTTTTTGATTGGTAAAATGGGCGTCGCAGCGCAAGGTAAAGGTCTTGACATCCAACTTTGTGGGGTTGTCAGAGCTGAGCCTGCACTTTCATTCACCTTTGTGGCGCTGGCACAGCTAAGCAAAGGTGGGCCTTATCATCCTCCTTTGCGGCGTTGTCACGGCTAAGCGGAGGTGGGCCTTATCACCCACCTTTGTGGCAGTGTCAATGCAAAGAAGATTATAGCTGTGGTAACTGTGGTAAGACTCATAGTGGGGTGGTCAGGGTGATAGAGGCACTGGCAATAGTAGGGGCAGTGGCACTATAAAAAAAAAAGTGGGAGGGGGTGCGGGGGAGGGCGAAGCCACGGCTAAGCAAAGGTGGGCCTTATCATCCACCTTTGTGGCACTGTCAATTTCAATGCAAAGAAGATAGTAGAGCGAATTCCCCGCAATTCAAATCAAGTATAGACAGCGCTACCCCCCCTACTGGGTAAGACCCTACCAGCGAGCTAGCACCCCACTGGGAAGCTGTCTCTCTACTGGGGTGCTACCAAGACTGAAGGACCATAAGACCAGCGGACTAGGAGACCAAGGGACTGGTCTAGGTGCCCAAAGAGACTGCAGGAGCAGGGGACCAGCGGAGCAGGAGAGCAAAAGACCAGCGGACTAGGAGACCGAAGGACCAGGGGACCAGCGGACCAGAGGACCAAAGGACCAGAGGACCAGGGGACCAAAGGACCAGAGGACCAGGGGACCCAAGGACCAGAGGACCAGGGACCCAAGGACCAGGGGACCTAGTCGGATTTTTTTACAGTAATATTGATATTTTTATTTTTGATCATGTTCTGTTTTCTTTTTGATCCTGATGCCTTAAATTAAAGTCTTAGAGCAAGCAAATTATGAAACGCGCACCCAACTTCTTCTGGGGGATTCGGATCTTTTCAGAACGGCCACTCTTGCTGTGATGACCCCACGACATCCCAAAACCACACACACTTAGGCCGTTGGCCGCACAACTCTCGAGAGCTTCCAACTCTCCAAAGGATCCATAGCAGCTCAAACCCGTCCCTCAAGTGACAATCAAAGTTTAGGATCTACGCATGAACTTCTTCCTTGCCTGGGCCCTATAAACCATCCCCATTGCGCCATTTCTCTGAGTGCCATCTCACACCACCAAACCTACCACACCTGGCGGTCTGGTCGGGATCCGCACTCTTCCTCGGGCAGTGTCACCCGCTGCAGGTCAGCACATCGCCTGAGAGGCGTGGCTTCCTCTGGGATCGGTGCCCATCATCAAGCGTTTCACCAGCGAACCACCGAGGCAGGGGTCCAACCCTGCTGGTGCTTCACAAGTGCGCGGTCCCGGCGCGTTTTTCGGATGGAATGAATGCCTTTTGGAAGAGCAAGTTGCATGAAAATGAGCAAGTCATCCTAAATCTGGGGGGCCTACTGAAATGGAGTGTTTGCATTGGTTTTGGCAGGTGGTGATTGACACAGCTAGCTGGATGCTTTTTCTGGAGGTTCCTGAGCCAAGCAAGCACCTCACCTCAAAGCGCTCAATCTAGCGGAGCGGCCCTACAATGTGGACCTAGTTCCTAAGTCGTATAGTCGCATAGTTGATTATATTGGTTGGTTGAATTCCGAATGGTTCGCCGGAGCAGGAATCCAAGTTCAGCAGCGCTGGAGGTGCTTTCCCCGAAAGAAAACACAGGGGTTGAGTCACCTGACCACCAAGGCGCTTGGTGACGTCTCCTGCTACCTGACCAGGGCTCCTTCAGAGGCACATCTAACTCAGCAACTTGACCCTACAACTTCGAGGAAAACCTTCCATGGAAGTGGAGGAGCACGGACCACCGGACTTTGGTGTTCGGAACATGGTCATATTCTTCGGCCCATGCACCACTTTCGTTCCGCCCCTCAGCTCCCGGCCCCGCATCGGTGAAATTCTGCAGCAGCACCGGCGAGTAGAGCCTCACACCGCGAGTGGTTCGAAACACCCGCAGCACGACGAAAAGGTCTGGGGTGGGTCTGGGGAGGTTGAAGCGAAGGCAAGCCGGTTCCCTGGAAAATAGAGGGTACATGCCAGCTTCGCCAGTTCTTGTTGAGTGAGCAACCCATCCCCCAAAAAGGTTCAAGGACTGGTTAAAGGTCATCCACTGACTGGGTTGAGGGAAATGACGGGCATAGAGGACATATCTGCTTCAGGCACCTTGAGGCTACATGAGATGAGACTACACTGAAGAGGAGAATGTGCAGCCGTGCTGGCTGGGCTTGGCCATAGTAATGCTCAGTAACGCACTTTGAGCTTCTCGGGCTGTGTGGCTATAAAATCTCATAATCGACCATGCATTTCACCATTTGACTGATGAATGGGGATCTTGTATCTTCAAACTGCCTGGCCTTCTATCAGTCAAATTTGGACATTTGTCGAGCAGCGTTGCCCAGGATCCAAAAGGGTTCGATGCCGGACCCGCTGGACTCCGCTGGACTGGAACCAGCTAACCCGCGTGAGGGATCAAACCCTTGGCAGCCCAGTGTGTCACCCAACTCAGTAGCAGGCTTGCAAAAGGCCGGCTGCTGGTTGGCGTTTTGCGGCCAGCACCTCGCACATTTTGCTTGGCACGATGTTTGCACTCATTGGCCGTAGTCGGGTTGTACCGTGGGCATGCATCATCAAGATTAGATTTTGGTCACAGCCGAGGCGTACCTGAGGCTTCCGAACTATCCCGGCCCCAGGTCCTTCCAAATATACATCCGTTTTCAGCCTGACTTGGATCTACCTCTGCCATCAGCGACGTCAGGCCTCACCCTTTGTGGTGTTGCAGTGCATGGTTTCACACTTTGCGGATCAGGCTACTCGCTTTGGTGCCGGGACATCGGACCGGTGTTTGACCTCCTTATATTTTGTTGGCAACTGGATGCCGACTGTAACCAGTAGAAGCTGATGTTGGTGGCCAACGCGCAGCACCGAAGGTAAGAATCATGCTCCCCAGCTCTACCTTAAACACTACCTTTAAATACCTTAAACATCTTAAAGTGGAGTGATCTTTCTGCGCGACGTCAGAAAGCCCCAAAACAATTTTGCCGGTCTTTGCAGACCTCCCGCTCATCCCACAAATCTTCTTTACCGAATCTGAGAGCTCAGCTGAAGCTGCGTGGGGGGTGTAGTTCATGGGCCACGCCCTGCCCAAGGGAGAAAACCATCTGAGGCTCAATCAACCATGCAAACCACTTGTGGCAAAAAGCCTCGGTTGACCACGAAAAAACCATGCGACTTTGAGTGACAACGTTCGTGGGTCTCAGTATCACCACTTTCGTTGCGAGGCAGCTATCATGAGATCTCAGTCAATTAGTCACAAACTGATGTTACGTGATTTTGCTTTTGCGGCGTGGAATGCCATGCCTGCACAAGGCCAAATCGGGCATGTTCCGATATGTTCCGATTCCTGTTCTGCTCGCTTTCCGAGAAAACATTATGACCTGGCAATTGTCCTCGGCCAGTCTGCTCCCTCCCGCGGACTCAGAAGGCCTTTGGCTCTCCTCTGGCGTCTCACCAGGGAACCTCGCCGGCAGGAAGGATCAACCGGTTTGGGCATGTCACTGCCGGTTGGCACACACATGTCCATCCCCAAGGCTTGAGCAGTTCCAAAAGAGAAAGAGTCGAGCTCCTCCTTCCACGGGAATCGTTTGACAGGGATTGCGTCCGGTGGGTGTGGCCCTTGAAGAAGGCTTCAATTCTCTTTTGTATACATATGTACTTGCGTGTGTATATTTACAGGGCATACATGAAACATATATATTTATATATGTGCGCGCCAAAAATGAACTCTATGATATATAAGTAACAGTAGTCGAGCTATATACAGTGTATGTTTGTATATGTGCATGGTTGGTTTCCAAAATGTATTTTCCCAAAATGGTGCACTCATCGCAATTCCATGGGGGCCCGCTTCTAAATCTCCTCTAAACTCCAACCACACTCAAACCACAGGGATGTTAAGCATGAAGGCATGTCAACTGCAAAAACTGTGAGAGGTGTCTAGCGCGGACTTTTTCAGGGGCCTGTTGAGCTGCTGGAGCTGTTGTTGCTGCTACTGCTGCTGCTGCTGCTGGACTTTCCCATTTTTGTTCTCAGAAATCTTCAGGACGACAACATAGGAAGGATGCAAAAGCTGACTCAAAAGATTTCGATGTTGGATGGGCAATTGGTCAAGAAATGGACCGTCGTCTAGCGCGGTGCTAGCGCGAATCTAGCGCCAGCCTAGCGCAAAAATATCCGTTGATTTCTTGATCCTGTCAGATTCTTACTTTTCCTGCTTGCTTGTCTTCTTGTTCTTGTTGTGCATTATTATTCTTATTATTATTCTTCTGCTTTGTTGTTATTTTTCTTGTCTTGCTTCTTCTTTTTCCTGCTCTCTGCTTGTTTCTTTTCCTGCTTGCTCATCCTGTTATGAAGAAATCTAGCGCCAATCTAGCGCTGCCTTGCTGTATCACCATAGTCTGCTGGGGGCCCGCTTCTAAACGATCACTTTAAAACACATCTCTAACCTTAAAAGTTTACGTTTATCTATATTTTTTTGAATATGGCTTTTTGAGCGCAGTCCATATATATAGAGAGAGAGAGAGCGGGTCGCCAAACCCAAACATCAGTTGATTCAAACAGAAGCAGGGTCCTCCGTTGCAATAACGAAGGAGGAATGCCCTCAAAGGGGCATTCATGGTAGAAGGAAACTTGAATAAACCATAAAAAACCTACTTACTCGACTTACTGACATTGTCTGGCGTTTGGTGTCACCATAGGGTTTGAAGCTAGCAAAGTATGATTCCGTTGGTCTTCCAATTGGCCGGAGTCCCTTTCCTAGCGTCTGAGGGGTCAACCACCTGGGATAACAACAGAACTACGTTTGAGGTGAGCCTTGGGGGCCCTGGCTGAGATGGTGGGAGCAGCATAAAAGCCTGGGTCTTCTGGCTTCTGGAACATCTAAAACAAAGCCGCCAGGACCTTCAAAGTGATCTCTTTGGAGTCTCCAAGTGGCCCTTTACCGGCCTAAGTGACCTCATCCTGCGATCTCAACTGGGCACTTTGAAGGTCCTTGTGAAATTGTGAAATATTTCAACAAGCTTCAACAAATTGGATTCACAGGTGGGCCGATTAATTAATTTCACACACTGAGGCCACTCAGTTCCTTGTTTCTGCTTGGGAAACAACATTCGCGCAGGTTTGGACCGGCAAAGACATGTTTACGGTGGACCTAAATAATCACAAATGGAGTCCCGCATGGACTATTTGTTCATTCTTCTTGTGGTTCATGAGCCCTCAGCAAGATTCGACCCTGAAACAATGGAATGCAACCATATGGTCCGTACCCATAGCATTTCAATTCCAGCTGTCAATGGGCTGTGCCCAAGCTATAGTCTCCCAAAAATATGACCGTCAAGATCCTTTTACGCGGAAACTGCTTGGGGAAATCATGTGACACATGGCCAGAGTTGAGCGTTTGGTGGGACGGGGCCTGGTGGGATGGGGAGGTTTGGGATCAAATTGACTGCTCTTGGTGCATAGCTCAAGCATGTCCTTGCTCGTTTCTGGGGCGAGGACGTCTGGTGCTCTCGACCGGACTCTGGGAGTCCCACCGTCCCATGTGCGGCAGCTGGCTACAAGCGGGTGGATCCTGGCCAGCGAAATGCTCGAGAGATGTGGGAGGTGGATCTACCAAAATGGTGCGACATGTGTGACGTACTCCTGCCCTCTTTCCTTCAAGGCGGAGAACTAAACATATATTTGCTTGCCATATCTTGTATGCCTACGCCTGTGCCTATGTCAATGTGGATCAGTCATGCAACTAAAAAGGCTGACAATGATGAAATGCAACCAGTTGGGCAAGTGTCACTGCGCTTGTCATCTGCAGAAACCACAATTGAATCCAAAAGGGGTACCAACAAATGCCTCAAAGAGAAGCGTGGGCCATCTATGAGTCCACCTTTGTGAGCATGCTGCAAGGCACCGACTACTCGGCTTGAGAACAGGTGCTTTGACTCTGTGACTAAGCTCCGGCCGCCCAGTGATTCGAGATGATTCCAGTCTTTTCACTCTGCCAGCGGTTGCAAGCCTCGGGATGGTGTGCTTCACACCTGCTTGCTGCGGTTGGTGAATTTCAGCCCTAGGAAGGCCAGGAGCGTGACCACCAGGGTGGTGCAGGACAAAGCCAAGACCCCCTGGTTCCACAAAGTGTACTTCCCGTGTGACATCTCATTGTGGTAAACCTGGCGCCGGGATCCGGGTGGCAGGTGCCGGGTGGCAGGTGTCAAGAGCTTCGCGCTTTCTGGAAGGTGAAGGGTCGGAACTCGCCGTGCCGTTTTCACTCACAAGGAGTCGCCAACAAGTCTGAAGGTTTTCCAGCTTCTCTTCTCGACCCGAGGCCAAAACAAGCTCAGGGACCTTGAAATCAAGGAGGCTCAATGAGGTTCAACTCTGCAGCTTCATTCTCTCCCGCCTGGTGCGCCAAGAGGACATTCACATCGATACACAACGACTCGCTTTGGGCGGACTCAATGGTGGCGGACAAGCACATAGGCAAGGCCCAGCGATTCAAGGACAGAGAGAGCCTTAGCCGAATTGGCCCAATGGGTAAAGCCCTGGAGAGCTCCATTTCAGGGGGGTTCCCTGGACTACTTGGAGTGCACACTTGCGCCTCAGGTGCCAAACCAACGAAGCCAACTGGCACCGTCACTGGCAGTACCGCGGAAGGCACCGAGAAGTCATGGTGAATGATTGCTTTGCCTCAGCCTCCCATTTAGAACGAACACTATACAAATCACATGCACAAAAGAACAAACATCCACATCAACCCTGAGATCACGAGGAGACATCAGGAGGCACATCCCACATGATGGTTCAGGGTATGTCATGCCTTGTTCTCTTCATACTGCGACATTCACCTCACCTGAGAGCAACTCAATAGATACTGGATGTGCCAGTTGCAGCTGCAACGGCTGCTTCAAGCAGCCACATGTTGGAACCTAGATTCGCATTCTTCCTCAACTTGTATCTATAGCAAGCATGCTATATACTATATTCTAGCTGATGGTGGAAATTAGAATGTGTTCGAGTATAACGGTCTCACGAGGGCGTGGTGAGACCAGTGAGGTCTGGTGAGGTCCCGTATTACAAGCTGCAGAATCTCTTTGGCCCCTCCATCCATCAAATCAGTCGTCCTTAGTGCCAAGAACAAAGCAAGGCGCCTGGATCCGTGATATCTAGTCCAACTGCCCCTAGTAAAGCAAGTGCCTCTAGCAAGCAGCTAGCAGGCGAGTGCATGAGCCCCTACGCCCCAGCCAACATGTCAGAATTCCGTGAAGAGTGAAGAGCAAAGCAAAGCTGGGATTCAGCCACCCTGACCCCATCTGATTCTCAGTGGCTTGCACCAGCCCGATCCGTGAGCAAACGATTTGCTACACCAGGGTTCATTGAACTCCTGAACCTCCCGGACACAAAAAGTGAACCTTGCTAGTAGGGTCTATTTTAAAAATGGATACTGGATACATCTGGATACTCCCTTCCGAGTAGGCATCCTCTACCCATGAACTTGTTGCCTGCTCTCACAAAGCCTCTTCATGCTTCGCCCCCGCCTTCCCCATGTTCTTCTTGTCTGCTCAGACCTTTCCCCGACCGATCCCATGAACTGGCCAAGCATCCGATAGGGGTTGCCCAGGATTCCGCAACCCACCAGGACGAACATCACCGTGGCCGTCGTGGCATTGTGTGGCTGAATCACTGCAGAGATCCTGGCGCAGCCCGCCATCAGATCTGCGTCCGGCGAACCGAAAGGGAAGGTGATTTGCGACGTGCTTCACGGCAGGAAATGTGAAGTGTGGTGCTGCTTGCTGTAGGGGCAACAGGACCCCAGGTCTTTTGCAAATCCCCTTGATGTCAAAGTCCGCAGCTAAACAATCAAGTCGTTCCAAAAGCTCGTCCTTTTTCAACCCATGCCGTCAAACACTTGCAGGGTATCTTGTCTCACTAGACTTGCCCGATTTATGCCACGGCCATTGGCAAACATATAGTTCGGCCAAGGCTCAAATATCCCCAGCTCGCAGCTGCAAAAGCCACTAAAAGGCCAGGAATGAAGTAGTCCATGTAGGGCACTGGAGGCCTCTCGAGCATGCAAGTCTGCTAAAACTGCATAGATCTCTATAATGCATTCCCTGAACTCAGTAGAAGCACCATTTGGGTCATGTGCAAAAAAAATTAGACAGGGTCCGGGGATTCTAATGCTTGCCCCAGTCTGGGAGGCTGAGCATGACCCTGGAATATGCAGGCCAATCGCTCATCCAAGATCCTTCCAAGGAGGCTGCGTTCCACTGAATGAGTCTAGCGTATGTTTGCTCTCAGCTCCCGATGTTTCCTCCTACCAAGCTCTCCCTGAGGAAAACATCGGAATATATCGGAATACCGAAGGTCCTAGTGCACATCCAACAACAGAACGGCCACCATTCCGCCATGCCCATGCTACACCCTCACGACCCCGAACAAAACACTGGTCGGTGTGTTGGCCTGGTCAAGATAAAGTAGATCCTCAGAAGCTGGTGGTTGCTCCGTGGAAGGTTAACATGGAACTGGAAGGAGAATGTGTATAACATTGTATAACCACCCTTGTAATGCAAGACTGCTTTATCTACAAAACCTCTTGTTCCACGTTCCATCTTAATCTTCGGGGGAGTCAGGTCTGTCAACTTGTACCTGAGTACCGACTGCCAGTAGCAGCAAATCACAAACCTAATAAAGCAAGCCACCCACCCAGCATTGGAGAAAATAGCCAGTCGGTGCGGGTGTTCATTTGCCACGGTTTTGAGATGGCTTGATTTGGATATGTTTTGATCCACATCCCCCTTGGCTGCCCCTTGGCTATGAAAGTTGAATCCATCTGAGACTTGGGGTGAACCAAGGTCGAGCAGGTAGTTAGACTGGGAACAAGGCGTTCTTGGTTTGATTTCCTCCTCTGCTTCTCTCCTCAGAGGATGAGTGCTTGTTCCAAGCTGCGTGGTTGGGTGCTGCGACCTTCAAAGTTTGGATCGAGTGCTGGCAAGCTTCAAGACATAGGTGCTACCAAGCAAGAGCACGTCAAAGACGTTTCCTTGGCGGCCGTGAGGTCTCCCGCCGTTCTCAAAAAGCAAACATCATGGACAGCACATGACAGCACATTCACCACATATCACTGGTCAGGTTTGGGCTTCACTCGGTTTCACCATGTTACCTTACCATGTTTGACCCCTGCCAATCATTGACATCCAACGGATTCTTCATCTTTCCCACGCTCTGACACCCTGGGCGCCCCTCGCACCAAGGAACCAAGGTCAACCTCCCGCCCTTCCAAAGCAAGGATCCACAAACACGAAATGTCTACCAACCTGCTACTAGGAGCAAGGACGCTACTAGTAGCTCCTGGCAGTCACAGGAAGCTACGAACGGAACACAGGGCATCGCGGTCGGACGCGGGTGACCATCGGATGTTCCGATGAGTTTTCTGATCCGAAGTCAGGAGGTACCGGCGAGGGCGATTGGTGGGACCGGCACATCCTGCGTTCAGTGCCCTGCCCCACCCAGCACCGGATGCGGCAGCCAGTTGCTGGACACCTATAGGGTAGGTGCTGGCATAAAGTTGAAGTAGCAATTCCCCTACTTTCTCTGCTAACCTTACTACGTCCATCTACATCCATCAAACTTCACCTACACTGAAACGAAATGGGAATAACTTGTCTCGTCATAGATTCTCCCTGCCATCTTTTTCCGCCCAAGTCTCCTAAGGCACGTGCTGTGAAGAAAGCGCCTACGCTGATGCCGTTGGCACTCTCACGCCAGAACATGGGCCGGTTCTCCCCGAAGACTTTGAGGGAGGACACCGCTGAAAGCAGGGCCAGGCCGATGAAGAACATGTGCAGGTTGCCTCAAATCAGGACTTCTCTCGAACATCATGGAGCCCATGACACCAAGGACATGGAACATCGACCTCCAAACTCTTGAGTGTGAGGTTGAACGGCACATGACCCGTCGGACAGCGAATGGATGACCGCCCCTGAGGGCGGTCGTCCGGTCGTTCGTTCCGACGGAGCGGACAGGCTGGACAGGCAGGGCTGGACAGCCTGCCGGTTGCCTGCCTGTTGGACCGGTGGGCTCTCATGAGCTGAGACGGCGGACCAACTAATAATACTATAATCATGATTATACGTGTATAGCCAAAAAGAGAGAGAGATTTGTCTATAGTATACATCGCATATTCTTGTTTCATTGTGGGGGTCAGAAATGGTTCACTGCTATTCTTGCCACCGTGTACGTGAAAGAATTCCGGACTCTCAGCCGCCATTCACTGGCAGCAATTGGAAAAATGAACTGCAACGACCAAACCTGATATACTCCTGGCCACTGCATCCTTTGCTGATTGCTTTACTCCCCATGCCTCCAGGAGTAGGTCAAACACCTTATGGCACGTAAAAGTCAATGGCCTGCATATACATGTACATATTATACATACATCGGTACACACACACACACACATATATATATATATACAAATCGAATTCCTAATTATTGAACATTGGAAGTGTCAAACGATGTCATCCTTCAGACTCTTTAGCTCCCCGGTTCGCCACCGGCGGCCTGGCAGGTCCAAAGAGTTGGCGCCGTTGCCGCCTCGGTGCATCACGCCGATGCCCGAGGAGCAAAGGAAGACCAAGCCCAGGTCCACCATGCGACGCCTGGGGCGCAGGTCGAAGTTTTGGGGGGAGATACTTGTGTGGTGCAGCCGGGGGGAGCTCGACTGTGATTTTGATGACTATGGAGTCTCATCACCAACGACTTTTGCACGGGGGGTGCTGTTCACATGATCTTCTGGGCGCCCCCACCAGGTTTCCCGCATGAACATTGCAAAGCGCCGCTGCAGAACGATGCCACATTGTTGGCAAAAGCCCGGCCGGGGCAAAGTGAAGCGTGGCAAGGGTCTGCCCTGCAACACCAAGTCACGAGAAACCTAGCCGGACCTGGCCTAGCGGGCATGATCACTGTGAGTGAAGCGTGGAGGGCCAAGCCCAATTGTTTTACCTATCATGTGATCATCGCATGCAGCCGGGAATAATAATATATGTCCTGGTTGTAGATCTTCATTGGTCTTCGTAGGCTGCGGCTACCCGGCAATGCCCAAGCCGCAAGAAGTGAAACAAGCAGTTCTTGATCTTCTCCACCTCGCCTCTGTAGGTGCCTCCCCTGGCTGCCGCGTCAGGAGCCGCTGCGTTTCCTCCACCGCCGCCGGCGCCGCCATGCCCGTGCCGCCGCCGCCACCGGCGCTGGTTGGGTCGGAGGTACGGAGGCGATGGACAAAGGTCACCATGTCCTGCTTGGTGGCGAAGTCTTTGCCTGGCACAAAATGGTTCGGTTTGAGAATGAGAAATGCCCTCCTGTGGAAATGCCTGACCTGATGGGAGAAACATCATGGACACTTTGTGAAATGCTAACTTGAGTTTAACCCAGGATTCGCCGAGGCAACTTGCCCTCCGCCTCACATAACTGAGTCCAAAATGCCTGAGGCGGACAGAAGACTTCTGAAGAATGCTTTCCTGTCTAGCGTTGATCAAACGTTTTGCGGATGAGTTACCAACACAAGAGGGCAATCCCGTGTCCGGACTCAAAAACTCGCAAGAACTCATAAGGGACCCAAAATGCCATTGCCCAACTCTCCTTCAGTCTGTCTCGGGGCTAGAAAAATGCCGAAAGCCCACTTGAACTTTCAATCCAAATTCAATACCCTCCGCTTACATAATATTGTATAATTGCATATGCCTTAACAGCCTAAACACAAACATGAGAACAACTCATAACAGATCTGGTACAGTACCCTGACCCCACCCCACCCTGTTCTCGAACCAAAACCCAACGCGCCGCCACAGCCCTATATGAGCCGACTCGCCTCCCGAGATCTGCCGAAGCATCTCGGACACGGCCTCTGGGTGCGGCTGTTTCTCGCCGCAGGTCTGCAAGAGGAGCCTCAACGAGCTGCTCTCTCGGTGATCAGCGATACGTTGGATGTGGCGAGGTGGCACACGGCGGCGCAAATCGTTGGTGTTCCTTTTCTTTTGGGGGTGGTCAAGAGCGGGTAGGTTGCTTGGCTGGGAATGGGATTTCATTGTTGGACGATCCGAGCTTCGTCCAAAGAGGCTGGGAATGGGATGTGACAGAGGGATTTGGGTCGACGTCCTGTGACGCTCATTGGCTGGATGCAAGGGTCCGAGTACTGAACTCCTTTCCACAAAACAAACACAGCACATACACTAATTACATTCACTATATACTTACATGTAGAATCAGAAGCATGATCAAACATGTGCAAACTGTCTGGTTCTACGTGGTTGGCTCATTGATACTGATTGTCATTGACAGTGGGGAGCCGGGCTGTTCCGGTGCACATGCCAAAACGCCAACCGAACAGGGGGGCAGCTGCAATGTCTACCTTTTGGATCCTTTTGGGAGGCCATCTCGTGCCTCCAAAGGGCACCTGGGAATCACATCTGCGAAACGCATGCGCTCCTGTACATCACATGTGCTGGCTTTGGACTGATTGGCTCTGACATTTGAAGCCAGGTGTGAAAAGCACAAAGCAGAGAAGGAGATGGACAGGAAAAACCCGGTACATTACATGAACATCATCAGTAAAGGTGGGCAACCCACTTGACAACTTGACCTCCAACCTCTGGCCTGAAGTTTCAATTATTTGAAGCCTCTCACCTGTGGCGGGTCGCCAACTTAAAAGCAACATTCTTTCATCCGTACTAATTACAGTACTCACTTTGGCATCATGAGGGCGTAACCCAATCTCGTGCGGATGGTGACCCTGACTGGAAGAAGCATGTTTCTTTTGTCCATCCATTTCACGACGTTTCCCCTATACATAGGGGCAAACTTGCTCTCCTGCTGCCACTGAGAACCCGCATGGTTAAGGTCAGTCTGGGCCATGGGCAAGTCCCTTCGGCCAAATGGCGACAACTCTTTGGCATCCATACTGCCCGAGGAGTCTTTGTCGATCTTGGCCCACTCTTCCTGCGGAAAGCGGCATGTGAACTGTAAAAGAGTTGCTACTGCGAAGGTTTGGGGTCCAAAATGAGTGCAATATTCCTTTGAACAGGATACGTGCACAAACCCATCTGTGTGGTATGCATTCCATGGTCTCTGAGTAAGTACAGGCTCACCTTATGCCCTCCCGCCCAGAACCGATGTGGACAGTGGATTGACGGCGAGTCATGAAATGGATGGTGGAAGATTCTAGAGGATGTGTTGAAGAGCTTACGGTCTTGAATACGTAAGCTTTTGAAGTGGTACTGTAAGATCCACCATTGACCATTGACCATTCGATAACAGTGCACAAAATCTGCCAATTCATAAGTGAGCCTATTCTCCATGTTGAGGCTGTTGCGGCAAGCACAAGACCTGATGATCTCACATCACACTTGTTCGCCAGCAATGCTGTCGTCGTACACTCCCTGAAAATAAACATCGAAAATGGAAGTGGATGGCATGCCCCCCCCTGGATTCCTACTTTCCGAATACCAAACAGGGGGTTCCACTTCCATGAATGTTTGAAGAGGTTTTGCTTTCTAATCAGGGTCGAAGTTCCCCATACGATGTGGCAGCTAAGCAGTGCTGGCAGTGATTTGCTGGATGAATCCTGTGCGCAGCGCACCAAGCGTGCAACTGTTTACTTGGGATCTTCAGGGCTTTTGACATAGCTCACCTACAGTAAATGATGCGCTATGATGCGCTTGTTGCCTAATGGGTCTAGGGACTCCACCATTCTGCAGACATGTCTTTCTGCAAACAGCTGCCTCAGTTTCCTTCCCCATAGAACCGTCCTCAATGGCATTCACCAACACGGCCGAATCTTCCAAAGCCGTGAGGCTTCTTCGGACTTGATCCCTGCAAGGTCATTCGGTCAACCCCATGCGAGGTCTTTGTGATATGATATACTCGGTCATGCTCTAAGCTGCATACAAACAATGTAACAACACAACCACCCGGACTTTCACTCTACTCCATCTGCTCATTAAGTATGCGATGCCTTTCCTTGCCCTTGGCTGGTTTCAACTTTTGAGATCAAGGCTTGCAGTGTGTGCATTGCAGTGCGGCTCCTGTTGATGGAGTCCTTCTTGGACTTCCAAATGTCAAAGAGCATAGCCTCAATGCTCCGGTCCGGTCATCAGGATCCACGGCAGTCGCCAGCACCAAAACCGTTCCGAAGGCCGGCTCCGGTCGCGCCAGCACCCAACAACAGCAAAGGGATCAGCAGTCTTCTTGGGACTGAAACTGGGTGGTAGCCTCACTTATTTTTGGGTTCAACACCTCTCAAGGAATTCTTCAAACACGTGCCCCGTCTGTGCCAACATGCTATCTACTGCTTCGATGCACATATATCTGTATATATGCGTGCGTCCGGCAGAGCAAAGGTGATGGGCGCCTGAGAACTATGATTCTAATTCTAATTCTTGTTTCTAGTAGCTTCTTGTTACTAGCAGTAAGGCCAGGATCCCCTAGTAGCGTCCTTGCTCCTAGTAGCGATGCCAGGAACCCCTAGTAGCTTCTCGTTGAACTGCTGGGTCCAAATGTTTGATTGATCGACAATAGAAGTTTGTTCGCATCCGATTCACCTGTCCAAGTATGCAAATGAGTAGGCCCAGGTGGCTGGCCGCAGGTAGCTAAAAAGAAGGATTGGATGCACAAAGTGGATGGATGGAGTCAAAGCAAACATGCTTTCCTTCTTCCCTCAACTCACTGACAGGAAAGGTGTGTCAGGCTAAATCTGCTAAGTGACACCTACTTCTTAGCAGGCCGAGGCATCTCACTCCTAGCTTGCACAAGCTTTTTTTTGCGATTAAAAAAGCGCCCTTGAAGGCCATGGAAGGCCCCATCATCCCAGTGCAATGCACCGGGGTGGAGGCTTCGGACTGTCCCAAGCCAATGCACCGGGCGGAAGTCTGAAAGCTGGTCATTGGGCACCACTCCAGACAAGACATCCATGAGCCAATCTGCTGGGTTCCTGAGAAGTTGAGATAACAACTGGAGGAAGGCACTCCTGTGCGAGGGTTGAGGTCACCTGGAATCGGAAAACTGTGTGGTTAGAGTTTTGAAGAGACTCCCCTCTCAGGAGGTTGTTAACCCAATTGGCGCCAACGGTATCAATAAAATCCTGACGAAAGGGGATTGCTGCTGCCACTGTTCCTTGGCATTCCACTAAGTGGTTTTTCGCGAGTGGGTGAGTGGGCATGCGGCTCGGTGACAATTACATACTTCTGACGCGTGTTAACTCCAGTCTTCACTGATTCACCCCACCCCTTTGCGCCCTCATCCTGGTTTCCACTCCGTTGGTTTTAGTCAAGCCCAACATCAGCTGCAGCTGGCCCTGGCAGGACATGATCCAACGAGCAGCAGCCCGGAAGGTCCTTCCCTTTCACTGGAAGCTTTGCAAGCTTCTATCCAGTTGAGTCTCAAAATGTCACGGATGGGCATCCCACTTCTATAGCACAAATCGTTTGACACTTCGGAGTCTTTGCTGGTCTTTGCACCCCAACAAGCCTGCAGCTGCATGATACTCTACAGACCTGACAGACCTTGTTTTTGCTGCCGGCCGGGGCCATTTTAGAAGCTGAGATGCTCCGAGTCGGGCATCTCGAATCCTAGGGAGGTGAAGTAACCTTTTGCCCCCTGCGATGGCCCCAGGTAGACCTCAGTCCAGACTCAGGCCGCTGGCCAGTCGCAAGCGGCAAGCGGGACGATATACAAATTAGCAAGTAAATGTCAAGAGTCTATTATTCATATGGCCACCGGGAACGTAGAAGACCAACGCAACAAAGCCATCAGCATGTCTATGTACCTACTTCGAGCTTGGAAAGGAAGAGGAGAACTTGTGCAACAGGAAATTGTGCAAATACACTATATCTGTAGCGGAACGTGATAGAGCAAGTGGAAAATTAGAACTTGTATGAACTTGGTGATTTGTTCAGATGTGATATGCAAGGTGATCCCTGAAACTGGGTAGTAGCCCACAATACAACACCATGCTGGCTGCACAGAACACAAGACGCACGACCGGTGTTTGAGTTGATGAAGGCAATGAGGCTGAACAATTGTCCGTGGCACAAACATCCTCAAGTCAGAACCGGAAGAGCGGAACACATCAAAAAAATAACGGCCACGAGAACATGTTGGGAGATCCCCTTTTCAAAATGAAACGACCTCGCATCACAGCCGAGACACAGTACGACCTCCAGGCCCCAGCAGTAAAACATCATCAAACAAGCTGAAGAGGGGATACCGCGGCTGATGAATGACCTCAATTGCAAAGCATGGAACCGATTAAAACAAGCGAGCACAACCATCGTGAGAGTCTCAGAAGAACGAGTGCTGATACACCACCGGGCCGTGCCAACTTGCCCTTTTTCAATACCTTGATCGCTTCCTTGTAGGTCTGGTCTTACCAAAACGGTCTGGTCTTACATCCAAGCAATCTGTGAAGATCCTGTACTGCCAAATACGTCCAGTAAGATTCTGACATGTTCTGAGATTGGCTTGCTCTATCACTTCGTCAGACCACTTCGTTGCACAAGCGTAAGGCGTAAGGCTCACTGGACCAAGGGGCCATTGCAATGGTCATGTCCAAGCGAGCCATTTTGCCTCAGCATTCGGTCCGATTCAGTGGGCGGCAGCGGTTCGCAAGCGGCAGTCTTGTCATGTAACCCCCCCCACACTCTTAACAGTTTAGGTGACCGAACCGAATGATACGAATACCGTGTTAGAAACATGTGAAGACCATCTTGTGAAGCCAATTCCCCAATTCTGGCATCCAGTCCCAGTGAACATCACCCCGGTTTGCCAACAAACCACTTTTCCTGGCCTAACCAGTTCAAGCTACTGCAGGTCTTGGCCTGGGATTCTGGACAGTGGATTTCTCCATCACCACAGGTTACCCAAGCACTCACACTTCATACTGCACACGTACCAAAACCATCCAAACCCATGGTTCGATCACCCAAACCAGCAGAAGTGACTCGAAAGTTGGATTTGTAGGGCGACCTGTAATGACCAGGATGCCCCAACCTTCCATCCACCTTAGACCTGTTGCCACACAGCGCATCGAAAAAGCCCCAAACCCTGCTGATCTGCCCCAAACCTCCTTACGCTGGTCAGCTCCCCGGTCGAATCAGGTCGGTCAGGCGGTCAGAGAGCTTAAGGAGTTGATGACCTGCAAGGAGGACGTGCTGTCCAGTCCAGAAGTGGGCCTCGGGAGGCGAAATTCGCCGGTGTGGCCTGCGAAGCCTTGAAGCTGGGCGAAGGCCGGGCCTTTGGGGGCGGCCAAGCCTTGGAAGTTAGACTCAAGCTACACAAAGCAACCCCATTTGCATCGTTCAAGCTCTGATCATATGGGGGTTCTATCAATCAAGAAGCTGCGTTAGTTTCAAGGAGTCCAGTCACCCTCCATCAGAAAATGCATTTGAGGCAGTAAGGATTGGTCATTTCTTTTGACAACCTATGTCCTTTGAGCCAAGCCCAGATTCAATGATGCGCAGTTGGGTATGTCTTAAACAAACAAATCCCATTCAAAGTAGAAACTCTTTTGGCTCTTGAGCCAAAACATGACATGGGAGTTATGATGATGTTTCTGCACCCCAGCCTGCCCAAGCTCAACACAACTATATAATTGTGTATGTGTGTGCGTTTGCTTACTTACAGGTATTGAATGGCTATAAAGTAGTTTTCCTCAGCTGGCAAGATACACTCCGTGAAATTGTCATGGACGTGGACTTCTTCAAAAGGGTGGTTGTCCACCATTGATGACTTCGGGGAGTGTTGGGACGAGTCGAAACTCGAAGAAGTCGGATCGACGAACTTCAACTGGACCGAGCTGCTCATCCAAATAGAGCACCGTCGGGCGGGCGGCCAACTCCAGGCCAATGTTCACACGCTTCCGTTGGCCGCCACTGATGCCCCGCTCCTGGCGGCCCAACCCAGGACACAGTGTTTTGGCTAGTCCCTTCGACCACAGGGCTGGCGTGGCACTGTGCATGGTGCTGGTCTGTCTGATGCCTAAGCCATGGATGAAAAGCAAACACCGGCAAACACCCCCTTCACGCCATGAGATCTCTTCTTCCCACGGCCATGTGGAACTGTTAAAGCACAGCAAAGAATCGCAGCACCACTCCTCTACTCCACCCACCACACTACCCTGAATGTGAGTCATCTGCATCACCTCGGTGCCCGTCGAGAACTGGTGTCTGGCTCCAAGGGGCTGGTCAATGCACCAGGTCCAGATCGAAAGGCAATGGTTGATCATCACCAGTGTTGTCAGGGGCATCCAAATGGCTGAAAGAAAGCCACGCCCTGGATTCAAAAAGATGATCAATTAATATCAAAAAATACCATTAGAGGCGATTAGAGGATATATGATATGATTTAACATATGTTGGCCAACCATGGCATCAAGACTACTTCCTCCGGCCGCTGGGATCCATCAAACAAGGTTCACACTTTCGTTCCCCAGATGGCCAGGTGGCATTGAGAACATCTTCCACGACCTCCTCCAACAAGGCGTCCGGCGCATCATATGGGTTTCTCAGCTTCGCCGAAAAGAAAATGTTTTCTCCTCGGTTTTGAGCAGCGCAGGCGAGGGTACAATCCTCTTAGCTTAGATGAGTGGAAGAACATGAATTAACTCCCTGCGACCTCGGGGTGGTTGGCATTCACTGAACTAACTCCCTGCAGACTCTAACGAATCTCTATGATCATCTGATCTGGCATGGACTCCGATCAGCTCCCTCCCCTTCCACCGAGTCTCGAACGGTGAGCTGCTCATGGACGATATCGTCCTGTGGGACAAAGCCCATGCCCTGCTTCATGGTCGGCAGGTCGAGCTGACCTCGAATCCGACAATCAGCTCAAACTAACCCAAATCCATCTAAATCTCATCAACAGGCCCGACTCTATCACAAAAAACGTCACTTCTTTAAACAAACCCAGTCGCCATCATTGAAGGTCACTTGCCCAGTCATCTCACCATAGGTTGCCTGCACAATGATGCGCGGCCCGAAACTGCTTCATTTCCAGTGGGGTTCAACGGGATCGTCTCCAGGTCAAAGCGCTTGTGTTGCGTGGCTTTTCTTGCAATCGCAGGAATTTTGAGGCGTTGCATAGCCTCTGCAATTTTGACAAGATGCCCTACAGGCCTACAGGGCCAGAATGGACCATGGCATAGGGTGCAGTATAAACAGCATGAAAAAACAAAATCATGTGATGCAGCAAAGGCACCTTCAGGAGGGCTGCTGTTAATTTCAACTTAGTTCAATATAGTGGTTGATCATATGCATAGATGCTCAGATGCTCTAACATATACATATTAACACACGCGCACAAGAATGGGTTTGTCTCACCATGAGGGGCCCTAGGGCAAAGCTACAGTCAATGATCATGACACATCATAACTTTTGCAATCACAACTCGTAACCCATTGGTTGGGCAAATCCTCTTCACTCAAACCCATGTATGACTTTCCCGAACCAAAGTTTTGCAAGGGGCACTGCAAAGCCTTGCCATTCTCCATGAGATTCTCCTGGGAAGTCCATCACAACCCAGGTCTGTCGCACCGGAAAGCTCTGGCACACAGCACCTTCCCACAAAGCACGTTCATAAAGGTGGTCTTGCCAGCGCCAGAGGGGCCCATGATGGCCACCATTCCTGCGAGACAAACACATTGACCCCCTCTCCGGAACTCGCATGGGTCTGGGCAGCTAGGCAGGTCCATGACTTATTGAGCCCTCGAGTTTTGAACAGAGCCGAAGGCATGGAAAGTATTGACTTTTTTTGATGTTTCGTGCAGGTCCTGGAGAAGAAGTCGGGATGAAGGTGCTAAAACTCTTCTGCTCATGTTCCGCTTGTATGATCCAGTAACATGTTGGAGGGAATCCCGATTCATCCCCAGGTGATGGATCCTTTCCAAGTTTAATCCTACTGGATGATCATCTGGATGCTTTCGGATCCTTTTCTCATGGACCTTAAGACATGGACCAACGTTTAAAAGCTCCTGACCCCAACGAGTCGAGTCCGCTGACGTTCCGGTCCCCACCGCGGGGTCTAAACAAGCTCAATGAATGTACCATAAATGTATCTGGAGTAAGGGCTTGTCTAGAGGAATGTAAATAGATCCATGACATGTTCAGCTTGGATGGACATGGATGTACATGAATCATGATCAAGCAAGAGTGCTTCTGGCATTGTTCGTTTCTCAGCTGCCACGATGTCCACCCTAAACAAGTGCAGTGTGAACATGTCACTGTCTAAAGAATGTTCAATGAATGGCTCACCTGACAAAGAAGAGGAAGAAAAAAGAACCACTCCGAAGAATAAGAAATGACCCTCACTCACATCAATTCTAAAGACCCTCCACCTGACAGGTGGGTTTCCCAGCTGACAGCTATTTAAAGAACGAAACCTGACAGCGCTGACAGGTGGAAATTGAAGGTTTAGGGCGGAGTTTGACATTAGTTTCAGTAACACTTAATCATCTTCATATCATTGGAGAACGTCTTTGGATCACTCCCTCTTGCCCAGTGGCGGCCAGGAAGGAAGCTCCCACTGACACCGTCCAGGACTGAGCGGCCATCGGCCAGGAGTAGACCTCGACTTCTCGGTTCAGTCCAGGTGGGGAACCCAACGCATGTAGCGCACAACTGGGACTCATGCAGACCGTTGAAGTCAAATGCACTGTCAAATGCCTCGCATGTTCGGAAGAGCTTGTTCAGATCCAACTGGAGGCTGATGTTTGCTCAGCTCAACCGTCTGCATTGGAAGTGTGATGAGCTCTGCAACCTGGGGAATTGCTGGCGTTTAAGTTTGGGTGGAAAAACACATCCTCAATCCCAAGGAAGAGTTTGCTCAAGGAGGTTCAATGAGCACTCGTCGTTGAACCTGGACTCCATGGGGTTGAGAGTCGGTGTGTGAAAACCTCTCATCGATCCACTCCCTGAAGTCCTAGTTGAACAAAATAGGTGTTGCTTTTTTGGGACTGTGCGGACTGTGCCTCAAGGGCCCACCCCAGATCCTTGCAACAAATCACCCCCCTAAAGAATCTCTGAATCTCTGAGCGAGTCATCCCTGACCGAGTCCTAGACCTTGAAACGTGCCTCTCGGACGTCCCAGTCGCCCAAACAACCAAGCCCGGCCTAATTCTTGAAACTGGATTGACACCGGCACCTGCTTTCCTGAGCTTGGATGCGTGGACAAGCGCACAGGGTGGACAGGTGCAAAGGTTAGCCGCACAGCATGCGCTGCTAGGGGTGGCGCATGTTGTGCCACAATGCAGAATGGTCCCAATGATGTCCTGCAATTAGAGTTCCCGCCTGTGTACAGTTAGCTTGCTATTATAGACTATGCAGGACTGTCGGGTGGACCTCTCTGTGACCCTGCCTCCGGGTCCCCGTATAGCAGTACTTATGATTCTGATATATATATATATATATGTAACAATCGTGAACCCATCGGAAAACAGAGCTGTTTCCATTGACCGTTGACCCCTCCGAGGAACTGCTCATGCCGCGGAAACGGTAAGCGTCTACGGCCACAGAGGGCAAAAAAGCGCTTGGCGATGGACACGCCGAAGGATTCCGCGCTGGTAATCACTGCCGAGCGCAGCGCACGCTTGGCCTGCAGCCGGCGCCAGTACCTGGGTGGAGATACCATTGCACAGGTGGAGCTACTTGGCCGGGCATGCTGGAGGGGCATGGTGTACTGCATGCGCAAATAACTGAACAAAAAAAGAGACACCACAACAAAACCGGAAGCTTACTACGCTGAAATGTGTGTTGATTACGTTAACCTTGAGTGGCACGCTCGCCCTTGGAGCCATCATGAGATGTGCGTCCAAGTGGGAAGCTCGGCTGGAGGATGAGGCAGGAGTTCTAACATCGTGTTCTAGCTGGTGGTGCCTACAAACTTCCAAGCAACATGTACAATGTATGCATGTGGTGAGGCGTAAGGAGTTACGAGCATGATAGAGAAAAGACTGATCGCACAGAGGAGCTCAACTGGATTGGTATTCGTAGTTGGTTTCCTGCCCTCAAAGGGTGACCGAAACTGGCCTCGGGCTTTGATTCAGCTGTTGCCTTGGATTTATACTTGGGACAAACTTCACCGCCGAGCAGACATTTGGATCTGCATTGGCGTGTTAGTGGCTTGCCCGTGCCGAAACACCCAGAATCTTTGAATTTGTCCTTTGATGAGATTGCACGTTGTATTCGAGATCAGCAGCATTGAAGTTCACTTCATGCATTTGAGCATTGTCTTCTCATGGAAGATTTGGTCGTCTTTTCATTGCTGATGCATGCCATTTCGTGTCCCAATTTGTAATTAGTTTCATTAGGCTGTTGGTACGTGAAACCAACTGTCTGGAAGTGAATTCCACTTCACTTCGTTAAGATGCAAAGCGGAAAAATAAGGAGTTACGAGCAGGCAGTGAAAATCCGCCGACCCCACACCGTGGGGTGAGGCGTGACTGTCGATGTTAGCCTTAGCCTTAAGCCTTAGCCTTAGCCTTAGCCTTATCCTTAGCCTTAGACCTAGTCCTTAGCCTTAGACCTAGACCTTACCTCCCCTACCCCTCCGGACCCTTGTTGCAGTGACGAAATCCGGTTGGAATTCTCCAGGAAAGCTACCTGATTGCGACGTGGATTCTGCCATCCCAATTGATTTACATCTTGGGGCACCCTCTCGACCCGCGCGGGAAAATAAGCAGGGTCCAAAATGGTCCTGGGCTCGAATCCCGGGCTGGTCGCGGCATGGTCCCGGCCAATGCCCTTGCCTTTTCGTAGATTTTTTCACGTTTTCTGTTGGTTTATGAAGATTCTCAAAGGCTTTTCTGGCATTTTCCCAGGAATGCTCTAGGCTTTGTCTAGATTTTGTTGTTTTCGGCTGGATGCTTTTCCAAGAATTTTCTAGCGCTTCCTCTT
>CAXAMN010024539.1:271533-304260 GCA_963970005.1 Durusdinium trenchii | reverse complement strand
TTAAGGCTAAGGCTAACATAGAGCAAGGCTAGCGCTAAGGTTCTATCCCTTGGGGGTCGGCGGCTGCAGGCGGTAGCCTGGTAAATATGTTGTCTTTTTCCACATCCTTCATGGATGTGTGACACCTTCCGGAGATGGCCACTGACCCTTGACCAAACATCAATTGAACAAATACGCACGTTGAAGCTTTGTTGCAGCCCGCCCCTGCAAAACACCAGTCGTTTCATAGCAAGAATGGTAAACAAGTTGATTGCCAGTGGCAAGCGGCAAGTGAAAGAAGTAAATGGTCAAGAAGAAGACAAGTATGGCAGCACTTGCGGCAAGGGGTGGCCATCGATGTTCTTCAACAAAGTAACCTCAGCGCCGCTCCGTGCAGAAATCTAAGCTAATGTGCTGCAGAAAGACCTGACGCTGAGTCTCGTCCTTGCGGACACCTGCGGACGGATCCCTTTCATGATTGTTGAGCGGGGGGGGGGTCCTGAAAGTTGAAGTTCGCTCTATGGGCTGCGTATGTAAGGTTGAAAAGGAGGGAGATCTCACTCTTTTACATGACAACATCATGCACCTTGCTACCAAAATTTGACATGACAGAATGGAACGGCAGCTAAATCAACGACGGAACCTACGAATTCCAGGAACTGCTGTAACATGAAATGATGTAGACATCGCCCTGGTGAGAAGTATGATCTTCTTGGCCGTCAGCATCCAAACATCCCCCCCACTTCAGTAATCTTCAGTATGTAACATTCACCCATCAAAACCCACCCATTCAGCGCGCAATGCCTTCGGGTTGCTGTACAAGGATGGTTGCTCCACCTCCAGGGTCCAAGTCACCCAGTATCAAAGCTCGAATCACGAGCTTGCGTATGTAGAACCGATGGGAATCGGTTCTAGGTCTATCTGCACATGTTGACGTACAGTGCATATTTCAGTGTGCCATCACCGTCTTGTTGGCCTGCTTCTTCAACAATGTGTTGAAGCTGAAATTTTGTGTAGGGTAGTGAACAGTCTGATCCTTCATGGTTGTGTGTCTACTATATCCGATGGCCCCACTTCAGACACTGTTCTAATCGTAGAATGCTGTGGTCATCTGCCCTCTTTCCCGTCCAAAACCCATCAAACACACCAACATGGCCTTGTCACAAGCAGCAGCCTCTCAAAAAATTATTGATATTGTGTTCCCCATTAACTGCTTGGCCCACAGTCTTTAAACTTTACATGTTTGAGGATGTCTCAGCTTCACGCGGTACAAACGGCACCCGACCTGTGGGCAGCCCTCCTTCCCCTGGTCAAGCGCTTGGTTGAGGATCGAGTCCATCCGATCCGCCTGGTCTCGCTGAAGGGTGAGTGTCTCACGTTCCAGCACACCAAGTGAAGCCACCCTCGCTTCGCTTAAGAAGTCGAAGAAAAAAGGACCGCAGAGCAGCCGTCGCAGAATGGGATCTCTCATGATCTCTCACATCATTCTTTTGACAGTTTCAGTCTCTAGACATAATTGACCATTCTAGCAACAGAATGCATCAGAATAATGCATATGAATATGGCAATCATCATTCCCGCATAGCTACCCCACAAACCCTCTCTCCACAAGCGGATGCGTCCTCATTTGGCAGTCCACATCAGTCATCATGAGTCAGTGTCCCGGTCCTCATCTGGGTCGTTCAAGTTGTGAAAGCCGTACTTGGAGGCTTTGTGCTCCAAAAACTGCTCCAAACCCTTCATGGCGAGGCTATGTGAGACCCAGCGCTCTGCGCGGTCCAGTCTGCAGTGAAGACGTGTCACACAGGATGTGGTGAAGAACGTGCTAGCCTCAAAGGCACACGTTCATCCCAAAGAAATATGCTTCAATGCCTTGACGTGGAATTGCATTGTCCTGGAGCCAGCCAGCTTTGCTTTTCAGATTCTACCGTTTACCTCAGTCTCCCCAATCGCTAAGCCAAAGTAAGCATCAAAAGAAGCCTCTGAAATAGATTGGTGGAAATTGCTATTCTCTTAGATGTCAAGTTGCCTGCTCTATGGCATCCTACAGTTGTACTATGCGATCTACGGCATTTAGTAAGGCATCCGCCTGTATGAAAATCCAGCGTCTGGTCTCTCATGACCCAAGGTGTGGCCCTGGAATTGCAACACCTTTGCGGTTACCCTCCTCTGGAAAGGCACCTCAGTATGCCTAAGCCCCAGTGTTATGTTCTCATATGTTCTCGAATCCGCCAAATTCCGATTCCCGATGCTGCAGTCATCTTACACTGAACCAAAGAGATCCATACCAGTCTTTCCGAACAGTGGGCGCCTCTGGGCAAGTGTCTGGCCCAGACCTCATGGCCAGCAGCATGCATCGGAGCGCCGAATCTGCAACACTGGCAGTGGCTGGCAGCTTCTAAGTCTAGGTTCCCTGGCGGTCAAAGGCTCCAAGTGATAAGGTTTTTCTACCCCAACGAGTCTGCTCAATTCTTTTCACGTCTGCCAACGACATGCCGATGTACGCATGGCACCAACAGTTGCTCCAAAAATCCTGCTTGCACTTCGAACCAACTGAATCGGACCGTACACCAGGAATTCCTGTTGCCCACTATGTGGTGCAGGATTCTCTCTCCAAAATCTCATCATATCTCAAGGTGGACCTTACCTGAAACGTGCCCAGTAAGCCCGGTTGCCCGTTCCACCTCCCGCCGCTCTCCAGAAGTCGCCGAGCGGCACCGCGTCGTCAGAGCCAGCTACACCAGTGTCTCCGGCGCCCAAGTAGCACAACTGGGCAGCGGTTTTTCCGCCCCGCCGGCGGAAAAGCTCCCGGTGGAGAAAAAAAGAAAACGGGCACTCCAGAAGCGAACGAAACGGGCACTCAAGTGCCGAAAGATACAAAAGGTGATGTTTCGGGTGGTTCACCGTTTCTCTGCTGGGGTTGGCCATAATTATAGGATATTATAGGGGCTCACTGAGCGGCTACATGGAAAAACAAGAACTAAACTGGTGTTGGTGTGCCTACTGTGTGCCCACTGGGAGGTATACAACAAACAGCTGATCGATTGTTGTACACGGCGATTTCTTTCCACTACATTTACATCCTGCGGTGGACGCAAGCCTGCAGACAACGAAAAAAATTGGAATCTTCAGCCAACCTGCTTCACGAGAACTGAGCCCACGTTCGATTTTCATGGGCCTCCCTGCAAGATGTAAACACATTGTAGGCCTGTGTTTGGCCCAAACTCCGTCCGGATCCTCGTGACTCGTCAACGCATTCCGGATCGCTGATCTTGAACTCCGGATCGCTGATTTGGGTCCTCCTGAACACTGGGCACCCCTGCCAAGGATTTGCTGAAGTACACGAAGCGGGTGCAGCCTGGAGTAGTCGGGCACGGAAGCCCCCCCCCGCAGTGTGGGAACCGGAAACCAAGCATTTAGACTGTCGGTCCATTATAACAAAAACATACAAAAACTATCATAGGGCCTGATAATTGACAGTGATGAGGGTTGATGTATGTGCCACGCGGCTGGTGTTGAAGCACACAACTGGGCCCCTGCCGGCTGCCAGCCTGCTGCCTTTGAGCAAAGCATTTGGCACTCCAAGTAATCGAAGACGTCCTGCCAGCACAGTTGGTCCAAATCCCGACCAGCAAAAAGGACGCGTTCTGACCTGTTTGTCGGGTAGAGAATCTTACAGTAGCAAAAAAGCTACTAGTATATAGCAAAGGGCATCGGTACTAGGAGCAAGCACGCTACTAGGGGCGCTCCTGGCCTGACTACTAGCAACAAGAAGCTACTAGTAGTGGTGCAGGCATGAGTTCTCCGGCACAGGCATCCTCGGCGCAAAAGAACACAAATCGCACATGCAGGTGCCTCGCAACCCTTTGCATGCATGCTCTTATTGGATTTTGTTGTCTAAAGCACGAGACCCACATGGCGAGACAGGCACGAGAATTTAATATTTTGCACTCGGTTGACTAGACTTAAACGTGACTTATGTAACTATCATAATATAGGTGAAGCGATGAACGATACGAAAAAAAAAAGAACACATGTGCTCAGAAGTGGCACAAAAACGGTCCCCTGTCAAACTTCATATTCAAGCCCATCCGCGGAATGATGGTGTTTCTTGCCATGGGGTAGTTAGCCGAGCTTTGGTTCCTTGTAGTTCGATGTACTATAAAACAATTTGTCATACAGTCAATCGTTCATGCAAATATAATATAACTTACTGTAACAAACAACAACGTCGTGTTTTGGGCGGACCTAATCTCATTCTGCGTCGAACGGTATTATTGCTTCCGCAGCATGCGTATTTGAAAAGGATGTGGCTAAAACATGCTTAAAAGGTATGCTGCATCATAAAACGGCAAGGCTTAGGAAAAGCGACCTGGCTCCCCCCGGGCAAACCATCACATTCTGCGGTGAACTCTGGTCTCAAACTGGTGCAACCTTATGCCAACTTATCTGTGCTTTTAGTCTTCCATGAGTTTCTACAGTTTCCTAACCAAGACCAGCTGCCTAAATGGCCCAGTGAAGCTGATTGAAATTCGCCTTTAATGACCGAGATGCTGCAGGCTTGATGATGCCATGGAGCAGGCCCCCACCATGTTTGTTGGTCGGGACCCTCTGCTTGGTCGGACTTGCGTGCACCAAATCAGCCAACAAATATCTAGCTGGGTTCCTACTTGATTCATTAATCCAAGGTTTTGTTTCGGAATACCCGTATTCCACCTGTAATGTCATCATGTCAAAAACCCACATGTGAACCTCACCAGTCCATCATGATGCGGCGCTTGTTCTGAAGATGCCGTTCTTTTGATTTCGCCACCGCCCGCCTCAATGGGGTTGGTCACGTGGTGAAGGTCAGTCAAAAGGTACCTGGTGCGGAAATGCCAGCGCGGTCATTGCAAGAGCCACCTGTGAGAAGACTGAGATGATCTGGTTCCTCGTCTTGAAGACGAAAACTGAACCAAGAACTGAAAAAAACAAGAACTACGACAACAAAGAAATTACTAGCTAGCTGTGCCATCCTGAAGACTGGTCCAACACCATCAACACACCGCCGGCAAGCCCCTGCAAGGACCCCAGTGACTTCAGTGAGTCAGTGACTCATGCTGCTTAGTACATCTCTAGCCCCTGGAAAACAACACGGACCCTGAAAACCACCTGTTGGTAGAGGAACACCATCTTTCAAGGGGCCATTCTCACGGTCCATGTTAGTCTTCGGGGGGGTAGTACAAGTGTCTACTCCAAATGGATGATCATCCTGTGTCCGGTTCAGGAATTAATGCATTTAAAAATAAAGTGCCAATGTCCACCCTTCTAGACATCGCCTATGTAGTTACAGGAAAACGACCTAGAAGCGCCAACTAGTCGCACCTGTTTTTCTTGAGCCAAATACGTACGAGTGAGACGAAGATGTTAACATACTAGCGTGAAACTACACCCCCCGCTGAACGAAAATGGGATGAGTGAAGACTATGTACAGTGAATTGGGACCTACGAAGGCATCCGGTCCCCCGGTACGTGCGATTCGAACGAAACCGGTTCCTGCCTTTGAGATGGAGAGGATGGTTGACCTCAAAGGACATGAAAGTCACTGTCAGGTTCATGCTAGTGTTCACTCGTACTGCAAAGCTATACATGTATTGAGTCATCTCATGAAGAAACAGCACGATCTTTTGACGCATCAAGCGGTAAGTGCACGATTTGCCTTTGAGAAAGCAGAAGCATCACCGGTCGGCACACGCTCCCACGTGGCGAATCAGCACTACAAAAGTATGTGCGTCTCAAGGATTTGCAATGCCACAGGTACTTCGACCGTCAACATACGAATTACATCTTGCTGGTGCATAAGCGAAGTTCGGCATCCGGTCCCCCGGTGCATCACAGAAGCGATCATCAACGGCAACCGCTCCCGCGGTGCGATGGAGGAAGAACACCCTCACAATTGAGAGCCAAGAAGCCTATTGGATGTTTCTTTGTTTGTTTTTCGATTTTGAATCCAAAGGCAACGACTCCCGTCGCGCGGATGTTTCTACCAGTTGCGAGAGCTCCACCAATCTCGGTTCCAGCGGTCGTCACGCTGCCATTGGCTTGAGCGATCCTGCCACCATCCTTGGCTCCAGTCCCGGTCGCGATTCCACGATGAAGATGCGGATGACCATTGGGTTTGGTGCCAATCTTCGTGAGCACGTGCCTGATCCTGTGCAGCCCTCGCAAGGGCTTTCGCTGATGCGGATTCTGCCTTCGCTCGAGGAACTACCATATCCAAGTTGGAGGTTGACATTCGGAATGAAGGCAATGTCCTCAGCGATAAAGTCGAGCAGAAGCTGAAGAAGCTCATCTGGATCCTTCTCATCGGTCTTCCATTCGGAGTGGAATCCGAGTATCGGTGGACGCTTAGTGCTCTGGGCATAGCTAGCTGCAAAGATCTCGGGTCGGTAAAGTCTGTTTTTCCAATACACTAGGAAATCTTTGCTCATGTCTGCCTCTCCCACCTTCTCAGGATCGTTGATGTAGATCAGCTTTCCAGCATAACGATGTCCGACCCCCTGCATGATCATTTGATGTGTTCTTGGAGGGTCCGGAATGACCGCATTCGCTAACTTTTCCAAGAAACTGATGCAGAGCGGTGAAAGATCTTGAGCTGCGCAGTTGAAGGCGTACAGAGGATCTGTCAACTGTCTCTGCGAAATGGTCATGCCCAATTTGTCTGCCTTGTTCACATGGCTCCGAGCATTGGTTTTCAGGATGTTGATGCCTGATCGATTTGCTCTCGGATCATGGCCATGCGTCCCCGCAGGCGTGTTGCGAATGCCGGTTCCTTGCAGCCGATCTTCCTGGACCATATCGAGTGAGAGTTCGACGCCCATCTCAGAGGCGAGCTCTTCCATTCGAATGACCTGGGCGGCTTTGCAAAGATCCGATGCGGTGTTCGAGAAAGTACCGCACTGACCGCAACTCATTGTGCCGAAAGTGAAATGGATTTCACAAGTAGGGCAGTGCCCTTCAGGCATTTGAATCCCTTCCACTACAAGCCATTGCGTTTTGCCATAACCCTCTTTCGCCGGATCACAGGCTCTGAAGTCGAATCTGGGCCGGTTGTAGTTCGGCAGCATTTCCGTGGGGCTAACGTAGTTGCGATTCGCCCGGAAGTTTGGCCGCCGAGTGACATACATTGTCTCGAGCACTTTGAGGTCCGGCAGATTCTTTCCAGCTTTCATTTGATCCTTGACACCCTGCACCTCATACTGACCACCGAAGATGAAAGGATGGAATGTGGTCACCTTGCCACACCATTTTTCATAGTCATCGAGAACGTCTTTGGTGGATGATTCCAGCTTTGACGCAATCAACTCTTCATCTCCGGCAAGCGGTCCCCCGCTGCGTGCTTCAAAGAATGCCTTCTTCTTCTTTTGAAAGATCGCACGGTAATGAGCATACACGTGGTTGGCATACAAGTAGCACGCATTCGACATGTCATACACAAAGATGACATAGCGGCAGGAAATCCAGTCAGGGCAAAGAATTGTGCCGGCCGTCGTTTCCACGAGGCGATATCCATGTACTGCCATCATATGCAAATCGAGAGCTATGCACACTGGCCGAGTAGATGCCATTGCCGCATAGTCTGTCGTGCTGGTGCTCCATGGGTCCTCTTTTGTCAGAAACGAATACATGTCACCGGTACGGTTGCCACCTGGGATCAAACCCATGTTGATGATATCCTGGATCGATGCATGGTGCGTATAGTGATAGACGATCGTTGGCTGAATGTCCTCGACACGTCCATGGGCATTGACTGGCATACGAGGGAATTTGCCGCTGTTGTATTCGGCCACGCCGTACTCCGGATCCAGCACGATGAAGCGCTCGTGCTCTGGCAGCGCTTCTTCCACGTTCTGGTAAGACCAGTCGTTGTGATGCTGAATGGCTTTGAGCCTCATTGGCGTGTACGGCCTCTTTCCCCCGACCAAAGTCCCCTTTGGCGCCACCTTGATCTCCATCATGAAACGATGGTTGCTCGTGATGACAACCAGCATGTCATCGATGGTCAGCGACTGTCTGTACTTCTTCTTGATGTACATGTAGACATGGCTGAACTCCATCCAAAGTCCCTTCTGGAAAGCCGGCGGTGGGACACGATTTCGTTTGTTCGTGTGCTCCCACCCACGTAGCAGACCAGAGATTCGGCGTGATAGCCATACTTGGTCTGAGCTTAGGTGGTCCAGTCTGGAGGCTCCGGGCACTTCCCTAGACTGTAGTGCCACCACCTGGTTCTCTGACAGAGGGGATGTGGCACCTTTCGGCATAGGTGGAGCCTTTGACGGAGCCTTAGGCATCACCTTCGCCTGGATTGCAGGTTTCTCCGTGGCTGGAGTAGTTGAATCGGCCACGGCTCCCGCCGGGCGTTCTGACGGCTTTGGCTGAGGCTTCGATGTTGGTTTCTCAACAGCAGCGGCCTCGGCTCCCGCCGGGCGTACGTCCGACGATGATGATGCAGTCTCTTCTGAGGACTTCTTGGATGCTTTGGGCTTGGGCTCCTGCGGTTGTTCTGCACCAGTTCGTTTGGCTGGTGGAACCTCAGCAGTGCGAATCTTGGTTCCCTTCTTGTCTTTCACACCTGATGCAGCTCCCCCCTGAAAGTCAGTGACTTGCTTGAATTTTCGGAGGGCTTCACCTTCAAGAGCTGGGATTGAATCCTCATCAGTGTAGATGCGGACGATGTCAGGCTCTTCCGGATTGAGGCGTAGCTGATACAAAACTCCTTGCGCCTTGAAGCCTTCATCACGCATTGAGTCAGGCAAGTGCGTGAGGATTGGTGTGTCAAACAAGATCTCTTCGTCGGGGTCTTCGTCGTCATCCGGTTGATCGACATTTTCATGTCCTTGGCGTTCTGCAGCAGCAATGTGTGGCTGCAGCAACTCCAATATTTGCTCTTCATCATCCAAAGGATCATTCATCACCAGCAGCTCATCTTCCTCAGTGAGCACTGGCGGCACGAACTCTTTGTCACCGTCAGCCGGAACGGGCAACTTTGCAGTGACAAACTCCATACCAGCTGCAGAGGCAGGAGCCTGATTGTTCTGATCGCGGCCGTCCGTCCCCGGAGGCGTGGTAGTGGGTGGTTCAAAGACTTCATCGATCTCGATGACCTTCGGCTCATCCACTTCCATCTTGTCATCCTCCTTAGGGGTAGGCGCACCCGAAGGCGCACCCCATTCGGCTGCAGTTGGAATCAACCATTGGCCCGCGGTCCCCCGCTGCTGATACGCCCTCACATTGAAAGGTAGCTTTCGGGCGGCTTCGATCTCATCCTGGGTGGCGTCCTCCCACTCACCCCAGTCATCAAGGATCGCAATTTCCTCAAACTCTGTCAACGCGACCTTTTTGCCAGTGCCGGTGATGGCATGCTGGCGTAGTTCACCTGGGAACGGTTCATACCAATCACCAAGGCACAGGTAGCCCTCATCGAACCGCTTGTTCCACACCCGCTCACGCATCAAAGCCTTGCGTGTCTTGTTGCCTCTCTGCTTCGCGAACAGGTTCGCGTCTCTCCTGAGTATGTCCACACCGGCCAAAACCCAGTAGTAATAGGCGAACAGGGCAACAGAAGCGTAGTATCGGACAAACAGGTTCCGGTTGGCATCTGTGTTTAGGCAATGGAAGCTGTCGTACCTGGTACATGAACGCACGAGCGTTGTGCCGGCCACAGTCATCACGCCCATCTTCTTGAAGGCCTCGGAAACAAGGACCATTTGGCGGGTGAAGTCCTCCGGCAAGCCATAGGACTGCCCATCGCAGTAGCAGATGACAATCAGAGCCGCTACATCCTTGCGTTGCCTTAGATCGGCGAGGCGCCGCATCTGTTGGGTGTGACTCTCGGCCATCTCAGCCTGCCACGCATACGCGGCCTGCTGCTTTGCCGGATTCCTGTGAAGGACTTGGGTGTCTACCCATGGATTGCCTACGTACCCATAGTTACCGTAGACATCGTTGCCAGCGTAGCTGACAACCACCACAGCTGGGGCAACACCTCCCGGTGTGCGTCGCAGGCACGCTTCGATTCCGTCGGTGATATCTTTCAGTCCCTTGCCCCAATGCATGGAGTATTGGGCTGATCCTGCCTTCTCAGTCAACAGGTCCATCCGCCCGGCCTTCAGGAACTCGCCGACATTCCTCTTGGTGCGCTTGACCGTTCCGTCGGCATACAGACCTTCGTCCACAAGTGCCATGGAACTGTCTCCTGCAAAGATGAAGTCGACCACGGGTTCCCCCGGGCATGGAAGCTGCGTCATGAACCTCGGAGGATTACACTCCAAAATTTCACGATGAGTCTCATCGATCCTCCCCAGGACGTTGCAACACGTATCATAGGGGTTTCCGTCACAAGTTGCATCGAGATGGGAACGACCATCATGCATGGATTCGCAAATCTGACCAAGAACAGAAGTGCGACGAAGGAGGTTCTTCCAGCACTCGTCATTCCCTGCCTGAGTAGGCTGGGACTGCGGATCGATGTACATACCTGGGTGGTTCAAAAAGAACTCAATGGCATCCGTCTCAGTGGCACGGGATGCGCTCATCGTTTCAAGAAGGCAAAGAGGGATCGAAAGCTATAGGTATGACTTACCGTCCCCGGTCGCGAGCTTGAGTTAATTGGCCACGGACACGCCGAAAGCTCTGTGAATCATGTCGGTCATGCGGAACGTATAACTCTCCGTACGCTTCAATGACTCACCTCTGCCTTCAGCATGCTCATGGTTCCCGTCACACTGCAAAGACTCAAACGACTCGATTAAGTTGGGTAAATTTGTGCAAATCTTCCATGGCTTGCGAATGGGTACACCGTGGACATCAATAACACCAACCATACATCCATCAAATGTCACCGGCTCCATCGCGTGGCGTTGACAGAAAGCTACCACGTGATCAAGTTTCCAGTACACGCAGCCCTTTGGCCATTCAATAGCAATGTACGGACTTGCTGAGCGCAAAGAATTAACGAGGTCCACCAGGGCATCCAGAGTTTCCTGAATTCCTTTTGGTGTTCCTCTACTTTGTTTGCAGCTGATGGGATGGTTTTGTTGACGTGTATCCATGCAAGGCAAACTTGCCCACACAAGTAACCTTCGGCCTTTAGGAAGATAACGTAGTTCATTCAAAACTTGTCGGACGATCAACTTACGGGTTTGTGGATCTAAGACATCATCATCTTTCGTTACACGAATCACCTTACAGCCCTGTGCTGCTTTACGTGTGACCTCGCCGAGCTTCGATTCCGGACTGCAACACACTTCAAGCAAAACTCTGGTTTGAGACTCGGGCGTAGCAGCGGCCACGGGTCCCCCCGGGTGAGGTGCATCGGACGTCTTCTGACCTGGAGGCTTGATGGACGCTCGGCGCAACCCAAGAAGCTTGAGCAGTTGGTTCCATTTCTCGGTGCTCGTGAAAGGTTTGGTGAAGATGTCAGCTGCTTGAAGCATCGAGGGTACATAAACAAGTGTGAAGTGTTTCCGTTGAAATTGCTCAGCTAACCATGCTAAGTTCAGGCGTTGGGTCTTATCGGCATGCCGGAAAGCAGGCGATCTCCCAGATTCAAGGATACGAATAGTTGCCTGGTTATCTTCCAAGAATACCATTTCGAAAGTTCCCTTTCCAATAAGGTAAATGTCCATGGAACCTTCACGACCCTGACCAACGTAACATGAATCAGTGAGTGCATTCCTAATTTCACGGGACTCAACACCGTAGTCGATTTCGTTTGGACCAGGTATCCTAAAGATCGTCATCCCCGTCCATTCACTCTTCATAACCCTCTGTCCCTCTCTGCTGGACCAGTCCCAGCTCACGTCAGCATCAAAGGATCCGTCCTTAAATTGTGCGATCGTGATTCTTTGAGCGGACAGGAATTTGTGATCGACTGGGCAGTCATCACAATCTCTTGGGTCAAACAGGTGATTTCTGGGTTCAACATGGCGTCTAATGACCTGATCTCTCAAAGGTTCGAACTCCCAAGCATCTTTCTTTGCATTTCGGGCGCGTGTCCCCACGGCCGAGCTCTGTGCGTCGGCGTTTGTAACTCCCCCCGCGTTCCGGATGACTTGCCAGAGGCAGGAGGAAGGAAGACCAACTGTTCGAATGGACAGATTAGCGGCAATGACTTCCGCTTCCGTCGAGCTCATAGCGGTGGCCGTTTGCTTTTTCGAAAAAGCAGTAAGGGGAAAGTAGGTGTTTGGTCCTACCATGGCCAAAATGCAACCTGAAGTTGAACGACTGTCATGCTCTCCGGCATGGTCACTGTCGGCAAACAACCACAGTTTACAACTTTGGGGTTCGTCACCAATGAATCCCGACTGCACGACGTCGATAGTGGAGTGGATATAGCACATCAACCTGTGTAATGCGACATCACACTCCTTCGACCATTTAGTGACACGGCTGGCAAGACCCTGAGTCGCACGAAGCAAGTCGAAGCGCGCCATACGCGCAGCGAACAACACTTTCATTAAGACTCTGCTTGCAATGGCCTGGAGTTCCCCCCGGCGTTCTGCCTCATCACCAATCGGTCTGGCAATTTTGTCGTCGTGGAACGGTGTACTCACGGTCTTGAACTTCACTGGGTGATCTACTAGGCTTTCATACTTTTCAAGACATTGACGAAGAAAGCCCCTCATGTCGTATTCGACTCGAGTCACCGGTTTGTTCATGCATCCCTGGTCTTCCTCAAGTTGATCCAGGAATGTGAAACCTTGGGCACGGGCGGCCTTTTTGGCCTGACTCTTGTCCCTTATCTTTTTGACAGCGGCAACGGCCATCTTGGGGTCGGAAATGCTCCGGTCGATGAAGTAGGTCTCCCCTGTCCACCAAAAGGGCAATCCTTGTTGTCGGTCTATTTTGGTGTCGTGCCAAACGTGGGGTGTGCCCCCCGCATCGCTGGCAACGGATCCCTCCGTGCACGGAACATACTCAGTGTACCTAAGATCACCAGGATCGAACAGTCCTTCGACGCCTGCAGGCCTGATTTCAAAGCGCCGACGTGGCTGAACGTGATGATGTACAAACGTGCCATACTCGGGGAAGTGAGTCCAGTAATCCTGCGTTCGGCGGGCGGCGGCCGCTGGCTTACTAGCTGGATTTTCGAGCTTGTGATCAAACACATGTGCAAAAGGATGATCTGCTACGGACATCTTGACGTCATGCGTTACAACATGGTCGCAACCAAGATACCTTCCTACATCTTCAGGGGTATCCATGTCAATATGTGTCCCTATGAGCTTCCACCCTTCAGCATGGTTGGACTCTGGACCGGCCATCTTGAAGTCATCTACGTAGACGGCTAACAAAAGGAACAACTTGTCATGCCAAAAGATCGATGGCCAGCACTCGGGGTGCACGGCCTTGAAGCCGACCTTGGCGAGGCAATCCTCGCAATGCCGCTCCCAGAACCCGCCAGAGTCTGGGTGACCATAGAGAGCTAGTACAAGCGGGATGACAGGATCCTTATATTTCCCGTGCCAGGACTTAGGCCACCGGTACTTTGGGATCCTGATCCAGGTCGGTTTGCCTTTCAAAGTGGTCTGGGTGTAGGCTTGTTTGCCGTCGCCCTGGGTGATTTTGTTCCCAGGTGCACTGCCATAGCAGTCAAGGGCTTTGCCCGCCTCCATGTTCGCTGGCGCCGAACCGAGCTCTGAAAAGAGGGCAACCATGTCGGACTCATCTTTGACCTTGTTCCCTTGGAACACCGTCCGACCTTTGTACTTCCTGAGGGGATTATCCTTAGGAAGCTCACTGCCTTTCTCAACACAGAGTTCGAAAACATTGCCTACATGAACCTTGGCATTGGCACGGACAGCTTCGGACGACACGTCGTCCCACTCGCGTACCTTGTCATAAAGCCAAGCGGGCTTGGACTCCAACTTCACCCACTCAACGTCCAACGAACGTTGAGCATCTGGGGTGTTGCGGATTTCCTTCTGGCCTACGGGCCGGGCCACTAAGGCGTTTAGCCATGGCTCATACTGACTTACTTTTTCTCTATGTGCATTTGGTTTCTCTTCATGCTCAACAGGCATCAAAGGCACACCTTCCCAGGCGGCGTCCATTTTCGTCTCAGCGGGGATGTCCCCACTTTTGTAATTCCGCAATTTGTTGTCGATCTCTGCTACTGCTGCCTTGTGTTTGCTCTTCTCAGCAAGAAGGCGCTTGCGTGCCTCCTCGAGCTCATACTCGGCAATCGCTTTCTTCCTCTCAGCTTTAGAAGCTGCTTTCCATAGGAAAGGAGGGATTGTAGGTGGTTTTGAAGAACCCTTGTACTTCCTTGCCTTGTATCCCCCGGCATCATAAAAGGACGAATCAGCCTTGGGAATCAATGTCGTTTCACCCGTAACGGGATCCAAGACCTCGATCATTTCAGCCTCTTCACCCCCCGGTTCGATGGCAAGGTCTCCCGACCCGCGAGCGCCCACAGGCTCTTCATCAACAAGAGCTTCTGGTAGCTCGGGTGGATCATCGGGTTCATACTCATGTTCTACGGCATGTCTCAAAACCTCCTGATCAACGAGATCCTCAACACTTGCAGCTTTGACGTCATCGATCGACGGCGGATTGCTTGAAATGGTAATGCCTGGGTACAACCCCTCTCTAATCATGTTGTACCTACCTTTGCATGGAAAGTGTAGACCGATGTCTGGGACAGCAATCTGATGAACTCTCAGTGGTTGGATCTCAGCACTGAAGTCTGATTCCATAACATCCTTCAATGGAAGAACCATGAACTCCTTTCTCCACACAAAATTGGACTGAACGGCACATCCCAAGAATATTCCCGGGTTTGATGTTGAGAGAAGATTTGGCCTTGTTCTTGGGGCCGATCCAGTAATCAATCCTTAACCCAAAGGGAACCAAAGGGCCTGTGAACTTCTCACCGAATCGAAGCGACCAAGGCGAACTACCCTCCCGGGCGTCGACGATGTTGTTTGCCATGCATGCATGCCTGGCAGCGTGAGCCCAATATTGGTGGTGTAAACCAGCTTGCTCTAGGTTTACCCTTGTTCCATCGATGACAGACCGAATCGACCTTTCAGCCATAGCGTTAGTCTTAGAGACGTATGCAAAGCTGGTTTGATGCCTCCATCCTAGCCTTTCGGCAGTCGCGATGAGTTCTGGTGAGTTGTCGGAATAAAATACTCCTACATCATCAGTCGAACGGACAAAATGCTTGAAGGCTGCTATGCACTCACGTGTTGATCGACGTGCGGCCGGATAGACATATCTGAAATCCGTTGCTACGTCTTTCACGACCAATGCGACGCGAGCCCCATCGATGTCCATTTCTTCATCGTCACGAATAACAAGATGGTCAGCAGTCAAATGTTGTCCGAAATGATCTGCCTCTACCTGGGTCGAACCGCCCTTGTTATACGATGGACGTTTGGTCATCTTTGCCCTCGAGCAAGCTTGGCAGAAGGGGTTCTTCGGGGTATGAGTCAACAGATGCTGTACTGATTGTGCTTCCTCCTTAAGAGCTCGCTCTCCCCTATCCCTCTTCGGGTCCAACGGTTTCTCCACCAACCTCTCATCCACTGGCTCGGGACCATCTTCTACAGGATCCTCGCCGATGGGGTTGTCCTCATCGTCTTGGACCTCAATTGCATCTTCAGCCGGCGCCGCAGGCAGAGGGATCATGGGTCGCAGTCCCCTCGACCGATCATTCGTACCGTAAGGTTGACCTATAGCGGACATCGCAACACCGGTGGTTGATGGCAAGTATGGAACATAATCCTCTACTTCAAGTTTGACTTTGGTTCCGTCTGGTTTCTTGAAGTATGGCCTACTGTAAGCGGGCCAATGGAAGCTCCATCCTGCGTCGATGCAGCGTTGTCCTACCGATACGACGGCTGGGCTATCTTCCAAGACGTACGGATCGATGTCAGCTCCCAACACGGGGACATTGATTCTGGCTTGGTCAGTGGCTTGAAAGACTCCGTTGGCAGTAAGAAGACTGACCGGTTTGGACGATTGAGACACTTCATCGGAATGTAGCATGTGCCTAGATACAAGATCGTGTGCGCTCCCTGTGTTAGCGATCCATGCAATCTCAGTGGCAGGCACTGTTGGACACGGCCTCTTCTCAAAACACTTGATGCAACCTATATCGGAGTTGCATAGGTACGAACATTCCGCCGGCAAGGACAAAAGTTCGTTCCTAACAGCATTCTGAAGATGTGAGGCTGCAATGGATGCGTCCTCAGTGGCGACACGAACTGCCTCAGCACGCTCCGGTCGACCTGGTGTAAAGGATCTTCTTTTCTTCTTACTTCGGGGTTGAACAGATCTCCAACTGGAAGAAGACTCGACAGCATGACTAAAAATGTTTGGTTGATCATCAAAACGAACTCTTTGCGTAACAAAACTGTCAATGTTTTCTGTGTTGTCAGAATCGGTGCATAATGTGTTTGACGCGGAAAGGACCGGCATGGCCACGCTTCCCAGCGGGCGAGTGATGAGGACGGAGGATCCTTGAGAGACCACTGCGGCCATGACCACTGCTCGAAGGAGGCAGACTGCTGCCGGTGCATTGGAAGAAGAAGATTTCCCACCTTTCTTCCGCTGGCTCTCTGAGCCAGTTGAGTTATCGGAGCCTGATGAACCTCTTGAGCTGCTTCGCTTGCGAGGCTTCTTGTCTTTCTTCTTCTTCTTCTTGTCCTCTTTCTTCGCAGGGACAGTCTTTTCAGGGCGTTGGAATGCACAGTCTTTTCCTCGATGACAACGCCCTGCCTTCCAAAATTTGCAAGTCTCTTTGCGAGATCCTGGTGTCAGGGATCTTGATCGAGATTGGCTGCGATCCTTACCCTTTCCCTTTCCTTTGCTTTTCTCGCGGCCTTTTTCGTGCTTGTAGGGACATGATGATCCGCGCTTGCATTTTCCGGCTTTTGGAATTCGTAGCAGATGCCTTTCTTTTCTTCTGGAGCTGGCATGGTTGTGTCTTTGGACCCGAGCGAACGCTTCGTGGCGTCGCGCATCTTTTCCAACCTCCTCCGTTCGAGGTAGGCCCGGGCAGCAGTGATAAGGAAGTCGTACGTTCTTTCTTTGCTTCCATCCGCTGCACGGTCATACATGGCCAAGTCATGCTCAAGCGGCTTGAAGCGTTTCACGGCCAGGTGAAAATAGGCTTCCAGAACACTATTTTCTGGTTCCTTTTTCATTCCGGCAAGAACGCTATCCCATTTATTTATAAAGCCTTTGAGGTCATCGTTGACCATTTTGACGGACATGAGGTCTTCGAGTCCGTAGATTGCTCCATGCTTAATGCTTGTGGCAAAATACTCGTGGAACCTAAGGAGCAAATGCCTTCCTTTCACGTTCTTGTCTTCACGAGCACGTAGCTCCTTGAAGGTAGCAATCTGCCGACCAAGGTCCCCCTCAGCGCAATTGGTCAAGCTTGCAAGAAGCTTTGCGTCGAGGGTTGCGAATCCCTCCGAATCATCCAATGCATCAATGGTTTGGGAATCTTTGTATACTTTCCCAACCCATGATCTCGCTTCATCCGGCTTCGCTGACGCTGCAGCAATGTTGTCTCTCACCTTGATCTTCCAGTCTCTGTACTTCTCAGGTGTAGGGAACTTAGGGATGAGAATCTTATCAGCCTCTTTGGCTTTGCTCTCATGCTCCTTGTCTTTCGATTTCTTCTGCTGCTTCTTCAACTCCTTGCGGATGATGCGCGCCAGACGCGATGATTCAGAACTTGAGTCACTGGAGTCATTACTTCCTCCTGACGAACTGGGTGACGAAGGTGATGGGGAAGGAGAACGTTTCTTTCTGCGCTCCCTAGAGCGGCCCCTTTTTGGGCTTTTCTCTTTCTTTCTCTCTTTCCCTTTCTTCTTCTTATCTTTCTTTGACTTGTCACCACCCTCTTCATCAGCATCGGACGGATAGGGCTCTTCACCGCCTTCGATCCCGGGCTTCTCCAACTGAGTGCGAAGACTCACCGGAGGCAAAGCTGGGGATGTCTGAGATCCAAGTGGCTGCATTGATGGTGCAGGCACTCGGTTCCCCGAGGCGTTGTCGAACCTCTCTCTCAACTCCTTGATTATTCGACTCTGTTCAGCTAACTCTGACCGAAGTGCATCCTCTCTTTGCTTGGCAGAGGCGCGTTCGTTCTCAACGACGGCGTGTCGTTCGAGCGAAAGGCGATCTAGATAAGCCCGCTGTTCATGAAGATGTTGATTCTGGTGGGCTTGGTTCATGTCACTCAATCGTTGATTGGCTAAAGCCTCAATGTGTTCCCTAGACTCCTGGACAGCTACTTTGGCTTGGTTCTCCACTAAGTCCCTAAAATGCCTTGCATCCTCTGCTACTTGTTGCCCATGCTCGGCCAAAATGGCCTGATGTCGCAGTTCCGCGATCTGAGCTACCTGAGCTGACCTATCCTCATTGACGAAGACGGCTTGTTGATGAATCTGTCTTGCATCAACGTTCTGGACATTCATCACAGGGGAAAACTCAGGTTGAAACGGCGACGGAGCTTGAACACTAGGCAACAGGTCCCCCTGTGCACTGAAAGTCGGTGGCCCAATTGGCACACACAATTCCAGCGGAACGACAGGGAGCTCGGGAGCAGGTGAACTTGACATCGCAGGCGAAGTGGGAACATAGCCTGAACGTGAGCGGTCACCACGGGAACTATCACCGTCAGCCATGGCCTCTAGATAGTGCACTATCTATGGGTGGGTGAGACCAGGGCTAAAACCAAGCACGTACCGCACTTATGGCGATACGGCTGATAACCTGTAGTTACAGGAAAACGACCTAGAAGCGCCAACTAGTCGCACCTGTTTTTCTTGAGCCAAATACGTACGAGTGAGACGAAGATGTTAACATACTAGCGTGAAACTACAGCCTACACAGGGTTCGACCCACACCAGTCTCCTCCCAATGGTGGCCTAGCACCTCGCAAGTAGCATCCTGGCGGCTTGATGGGGTGTACTCCATTGAGGCATGTCATGGAATGAATCTGCTTGTGACACGAGGCACCTCCAAGAAAATAAGGACAGGCTCTGACTCTAAGCTGTACAGTAAACACTCGAGGCCAGTCACCAAAGCTGAAAAAAAAGAAATTGGTCGGTTGTCAACGTGGACTAAAACATCTTGGTAATGAATTGACTCTATTCTGACCTGCTTGAAGGAGGGTGGGTCTCATTCTGATCCAACATGTCGTCTTGCTGATCTGACATGATCTGCCCACATCCCGCCTGGCACTTTCTTTGTATCTTCCCGGCCTGCCAGGGCGAGGACCTGGGCCAGGAGATTGGGCTCTGAGACTCTGCATCATGTTTCGGAAAAATGCGCGTCTGTCACCATGCAGTGTTCGTCGAGTCACCATGGCAAAGACCATGATCAGCGTCACTTGATCCAAAAAGCGCGTGGACCCGGCATCTGGTCATCTTGAGCGAATCCAACTGAGCATAGGCCGTCGAGTCATAGCCGTCCGGGGCGGGGTGATATGCGGGTATGTTCTCCATTTGTCCCAAAGATTGGTAGACTTAGTAGACTCCTCCGGATCATGTGAAACTCAAAGCCGCTCAAAGCTCTGGCTCCAACCCGGAGACCTCGCTTCTCAGGCTCCCACCCAAAGCTCCAGCCAGAAGACCTCAGCCAGCTAAGACTGGTGAAAAAACAACAACCTCTGCTCTGACTGCTCCTTTGTCCCAGTTTCTTCTGCTGCTGGCAGCAGCTGCTGCTGCTGGTCCATCTCATTCCAATGCCAACATCCTATTCACTTTTGCAACGCCAGCCAGCCGGACGTTTTCTAGATCTTTGCTAGCGGCCCCTGGGCTAGGACTTGACTGGGAGTTGTTCGTGCAAGTGATATATTTGCGAAGAATGCCACCTCTTTCCAAAAGTTGTTGAATGGGACGTGTTGCCCGTCTATGCCCACCGTATGCACCTTTGATGACACGGTGTTTGGCCTCTCTCATCTTGTGCAGGGTGAAGGAATGTAAGAACACAAACCAGGTGCTTTACATGACTGCCCGCATCACGCAAAATGCACTGCTTCCCTTCATCCAGCTCTCTGGCATTTGTCCTGTTGTTGGACACTCCATGAGGCTGAGATGCGCGTCATAAGGCAGTGCTGCCTTCAAAAACTGCTCATCAACATAGTTATGATGCTTGCTTGCTGAAAGATACCAACACAATTTTAGCCTGCCTGTCTGGGTTGAGGGGGAGACAGGGCCATCTTCGAGCATGGCAGACTCGAACATCCGAATGGTCCACACCCTCCCCCTTTCTTAAAGACCTGGAATGGAATCTGTTGACCTCTTGCTCTGCTTGTGCGATTCCGTTCGTCCGATTGCGCAGGCTGTGCCGGTATGAAGTTCATATATGCTGCCAAAGTCAAATTCAAAGGACAGAAGCGGCATGAACACCAAATGAATTGATGTCCTGATCTTTTCATATTGTGTCTTTTTGCCTAGCGTCAGAATTAACAAGGTGCACCCGTTGCTTCTGAAGCTGATCCAAATACCTATATTACTCGCTGATGCTACCTTCATCTTAAGATGTCTTGAGGAACATAGCTCTCATGATGGATTTCTCATTGGACTCCACCCTAATACCAGGTGGCCCGGCAATGCGAAGTAGCGCTTGGCCCGTGAAGCTCATGGCGGTCCCACAGCAGGTTGGGAAAAAAGGCTAGGTTTCTACGTGTCAAAGCTGAAGTTGATGGGGGTCACCTAGTCAACCTAGCCTTGGTGCAAAACTGGAAGGCTATGTTTTTTCCTACCGTTCACAGGACATACAGGTCTGCTTTGGCATCGTCTTGGCCCACAATGACCTGGCAGTTATGCCAAGCAAAACAACTTGGGAACTACAAGTCGTCAGTTCCCTCAACCCAGGCGATTCACCCACCTGAATTCTGTCACATGATAGCAATCTTATTGTGCAAACGAGCAAAGCCAAAAGAATATCCCATGATCATCTTCCCTGCCATTTTTACATGCATGCAAATTCTCCGTGGTTGCATGGCGTGGCAGCATAGCATGCCGTAGCGAACAAGCGCCCTCCAAGCGTGAGCCAAACAAACAAAGCAACCAAAACGGAACCCAACGCGACACGAAAAGAGCGACTAAAAAAAACAACAACTGGGGTATTCCGGTATTCATCTGAAGGCTCTTGTGGGCTTGGAAAGGCTGCAAGCACTTGCCTCTTCAATGTTGTTGGTGTATGTGTGTGTGTGATTGTGTGTGTCAGGTTGGCAGTTTGGAGGGTTCCGCCATGCCCATCACCTACGGTTGCCCTTCTCATCAATCAAATCACTGTCCAAGCTTTTCATCAAACAATTTCCAGTTCATGAGAAAAACTAAACTACCCTCACAGCCAGACTAAAAATACATATTATCAGCATTATTTCTTAATCATCCTTGCGTGCTTCTACTTCCCCGCACCACACGTGAGCAATGAAATCAGGAAATAGTGGAAATCATGATGTGGTCCTCATGCTATCTCATTTCATCTCACAAATCTGTCCATCCAATCAGTCAAAATGTGCCCTTGTCCAAACCTATCAGCGCCAGCTTTGATGACACAAACGCCTCGCTCCTGCATGGCTAAGGGGGCAGGATGAGGGAGGTTCACTCCACCATGGGGTGAACCCATGCCGTTCTAATCCTAAATGACCCATGTGTTCTGAAGTGGGGTCCCCACGCGCTGCACGTTCACATGAGTTTACCAGGAATCAGAGGCTGCGAAGGTTTCTTCCACACAAATGGGCAAAGCGGGTATGTTTAGTCTGCAATGAAACCTGAATGTGAGCAACTGAGTTGAGCCCTAGTTCTTTGTCCTTGAGTTTGCTCACCACGACTTGCGCCGTTTCCACACTTCGGTGTCCGACCAAATAAACCTGGGCATTGGCCATTCGATGGCGTGCTTGATCCCAAAAGAAACATGAGCACATTGTTGACAAAGCCAGCCATGTGAATAGTCATTGACATCCTCAAGGCTCCCCAAGGCTCCCTTCATGATTTTCATGTTGGACACCTCGTCCATCGCAGATTGCATTGACTCAATAAGCGCAAGGCATCGAAAGGAGCCGGCTCTGTGGGTTGAGTGGCCGGGTTGTTCCATCCTGGGGTGCTGGGCACGGATGCGCATTCTTTCATACAAACCGTGCTACACTGCAGCCTGTGGCGTGGACTACTCTCCCTTCAAGAACGAACACAACAGTTTCTAGTCTAGGTCACATTCCTCTTGTCACTCATGAGAAAATGTTCACTCTGTATGCTGACAATTGCTGAAACCCACCGCAGTACCGGGTCCCAACTCCCAACCCTGTGGTCTGCTAGGACCACCCGGCGCTGGCGCTGGGGCCCTGCTGCTTGATCGGCCTTGTGTGACAGGTGCAGCGGCGCCGGTGTATTCAACTATGTCGGTAGCTGGGTGGCTAGCAAAGTGAAAGGTGGTTTCTTTCGGACACAATGCTCAGCCGCTGTGTGGTCGCTGGTTTTCCACGCACCGAAGACCGTTCAGGCCTGTCCAAGAGTCGGCCTCTCCAAGAGGCTCAAGTGCCACGTCTATGGCGGCAAGGATCAGTAGCCACGGGCCCGGTCAAAGACCGGAGATGGCCGAAGGGCGCCCTTGTGCCGACAGGTCATCGGCATTCACACAACCTGAACCTTCCTGAGTGGAAGCGAAACACAATCCCTTAGCTGAACTTCTCACATGCCCCGCGTGTGAGCTTCCAAGCAGGTCAATCCAGGTCATGTCACCTAAGCTCGGCTCTTCGGCCTCAGTGGCGTCAGCAGGCAACCGGCGGGCTCGGAGCTTCTTCGCCGCAATGAACTGAGGGTCATAGACCACATTCCACTGCTGGCCTTCCTCAAGGAATCGCCTCATGCGATCTTGTGCTCCAACTTTTGTCAGCCCATCTGCCAGCTGCATGTCCGAGTTGCACCATCTCAGCTCTGTGCCTTGGAGCTTCATGTTCTGGACCAAGGCGAGGATCTCCAGGGCGGTGTATTTCTCCTTGGAGGAGAAAGAAGGCATGTCACCCTGTTGACATGAGTCATACAGGGCCTTGGCGTCCGTGATGAGGACGCCCCTCATCTTCTGGGCGGTCTCGCCCGGCCTGTGGAGGTTCACCTTCTCGCCCATCATCTCCATCCACATAGTCCTGACGAACATGAGCTCCTGCTCGGCTTCTGACAAAGCCTGCGTCTCGGCGGCCAAGCTGCTGCGGCAAACGCGACGGAGCTTTGCACTGCCCCAGCTGACCACATTCACAGGACCTTTCAGTCCTTTGTCCACCATGTCCTTGTGGACGAGTCCGATCAGCATGCCGCCCGTGCTTCCAAGGTCAGCACGGTTTGCCAGAGCTGCGTCTGACCGTGCCACCGCCACGATGTCGTTGTCCTGCTCAGCATAGAGGTTATGCATCTCCAAGGTCACATTCCTCTGGCCATAGAGCTCCCTGGTGAACTTGTTGATCTCCTTCAAGACTTCCCGTTCACCTTTCGGCAGGATCGACTGAAGGTGGCTCAGCTTGGCGGCATGATGGGGCGCTGTCTGATACACCCTCCATTGGGCTGATCCAAGCACTGCACGGCATTGTCGCCGCTCTGCCTCCGAGATCTCCTTGGTGTTGCTGTCTTCTTGAACTTGGTTGAGGGAGGCACAAAATTCCTTCTGGTCCAGGATCCAGCCGCCATCGCTTGTCTGTGAGAGGTGCACTCCACAGTGATTCATGGGAGCACACTCCCAAGGTGACCATTTCAAACTTTCATGGAACCTGTTGAGGAACTCCAGCCATTTGGGGTGACTTTCGTCGCCAGTCATGAGAAAATCGTCGACGTGGGCGCCAACCAGCCCGATGGTGATCATCTTCTGCTGCTGGGGATCATGAGTCGTGAGGCGCCATAGGCAAGGCTCTGTGGTGAGTCGCTCCATGTTCAACTTCTTGAGCACCTCATCTACAAACAAGTAAAACTCTCGAGGAGCGATGGTCAAACCATATGCAGCTTTAAGAAACTGGATGGCCTGTCCCTCTTTCAAGCCCATAGCCTCCTTGAGTTCCTGAACTGGTTGGCCAAAGATCTGGCGATGCTGCTGGCCCATATCACCTTGTAGAAAAGCTGTTTTCGCGTCGGCCTTGAGAAAGCCCCATTGTTTGTAGTTTGTGGGTGCACATAGCCAGCATCAGTTGTCGACCACGACGAGAGAGGGTTGGAGATCGGACAGAGACCAGGCCGACGTCGGGGTCAGTGAAGCCCAAAACCACTAGGCGAGCTTTCGCCTTGATCATACCAGGTGTGTCCGTTTGCTTGAACACAAGTACCCACCTCATACGCATGAGGCGTTCTGGTGGGACTTTGCCAATTGCTGCGCGGCAAACTTCAGAGGCGAGCCAGTCATTGATCTCCAGGACCTTTGCTTCCTTCATGGCTTGCTTCTGAGTTGCATTCAGCTTCTGCCAGCTGACTTCTACTCCTTTGGCCATCTTCTTTGCCACAAATTTGGAAGGGTCTTTCACGATGGCTCTCCACTCTGCTTCTGTCTTGGGCTCGGGGATCGTGACCGCGAAGACATAGTCCTCAAAGTCCTCTGCCATGAACAGCTCCTCCATGGAAAGCTCTTCCTCCACGTAGTCAGCTTGTCCGTCTGGTGGTGGTGCATTTTCTCGAGCTGTTGATGTAGGCTCGTCACCAGTTCCAGCATAGCCCCGAAGTTCTTGCTGTCGAAGAAAGTCTTGTCGTTGCACATGGTAGGGTCGCTCCATGCGTTCATGTCGGGCTCTTGCTCGAAGGAATGGTGCGTGCTGAAATAGAGGTCCTTGTTCTCCGGTGCCCATCGGAAAGTGGTTCTGGTCATTCATTAAGCGTTGGGCGCCGAGCTCCTCTTGGATCTCATGACGAGGATCACTTGGCAGGGTCTCTGGCTCCAGGAAGGGTTCTTCTGAGCCTCGGCCAGGTTCATGATGCCCCGTTGGTGAATGCCCCGTAGGTTCTGCATCTTCTTCATCTTGAGGCCGTTCACGGGAAGCAGGCTGCTTTCGTGAAGATGGTTCTTCTGATTGCAATTCACCCACTCTTTGCCTCAAGGCAGCACTGACTTGCTGTCTTTGGGTCATCGTGTCATCATCGAACTCGCCCTTGGAAATCAGGTCAGTGAGGTCGTTGAAGGTCCAGGGCATGGCCAATGGTGTGTGGCTCTCTGCAATGACCCGCTCCCGTTCGGAGGCAAAGCGAAGTTGGCTAGCATGAACTCTTTTCAGTCTGCCGCTGGCAATGATCCAGGCCACCAGGTGGGGTTGACGCACCTGTCCTTCATAGCTGTTCTTGGTCTCCAATGCCAGGGTCCGAGCAGGTCCATACCAGTGTGCCACTCGTCGTCGAGGGATGTCCAAGAGCTGGTGAGATCTCTCTTTCTTGTCCGCAGGAGGCTGGTAGCGCTTGTAGTAGACCAGATCACCTGGGTGATAGCGAACCGGTGGCTGCATGCGGGTGTTTGCTGCCTAGTTGATCTTTTGTTGCAAAGTCAGCTTCCGGTGGAGGTTCTCGGCTTGCAGCCTTTGCTCCAGCCTGTCCTTCATCTTCTCCTCCGCGCTCATCCCTGACCAGTAGGGTAGATCAGGTCCATCATGTAGTCGGTCGGCCTCAGTGGGATTTCTTCCAAAGACCCACTGCATTGGTGAGTAGCCGCCAACATTGCTCATGCTGTTATGAGCTGCAATCATGGCCCAGGTAGCAATTTCCAGAGGTGCATCTGTTGACCTCAAATGTGCCATGAGCTTGTTCTTCAGGTTGCCGATCAAGCGTTCGACTTGACCGATGGAGCCATGATGTTCTGCAGGGATGGCCTCGATCTCAATGCCATGGCCCTCGGCCCATTCTTCAAGCTGTCGACCTCGATGTGCTCCTTCCTTGTCCAGCTTGATGCACTTGGGGTAGCCGAAGTACTGGATCCATCCTTGATGAAGTGCTTGCAGCATCTGAGCTGTTGTGGGATTCTGGCTGGCAGAGATGTGGTGCTTAAAGAGAAAGTTTGCTGCCCCGTAGGATGAAGCCTCATCCACAATCACCTGGAAGTGGTAGGTCTCCTCCCCGACGGTGAACTCCATGTTGTCCAACTGAATCACCTCCCAGAGCTCAGTAGCCTGCTCCAGGGTCACTGCACGGCGGGAAGGTGGAATGGATGACTCCTCGCAATCCATACAGTGCAGGTTGGCAGCAATGGTCTTGACCATAGTGGAAGCACCGCGATCTCTGAGCATCTTGATGAAGACTTGCCGTCCAGGATGTCCAAGCTTCTTGTGCAGATTCAGGAGGTCGGTGGCCACTCGCAACAGCTCTTGATCTGTGCTCTTCAGAACAGACTGTGGGTCATAGTCCGGCGTCTTCTCCACAGCCATGACCTGATCATCGATGTGCTCGTGGATGAACTTGACCAGTCTTGCGACCTTGTCGCAGAGCTGCTTAGGATATAGAGCTGAAAGTCGAGCGCGTTCACCTCCTTCACAAGGAACATGTGGTTCCCGGCATTGGCATGGTCTCTGTAGTTGCCATACCAGTTGTGAAGTGCTCTTCACCCTCCAAGGCTTCTTCATCAAGCCGCCTTCAGGTGCCTTCAAACCATAGGCACATCCATCAAAGAGGGCCTCATAGCCTCCATGCTGCCGCCAGAAGTTCTGGATGCAGGAGAAGTTCCACGCCCGGTTGTGCTTGGGCCATTCCTGAAACACTTCTCCACCTTGTTGGATCTGGAGCTCCATGACGATCACTGCGCGGCCAGCCAGTCGCTTCGAACGTTGAACTTTCTTCTCAATCTTGGCTCTCCCTTCTTCAGTCAACTTGTTGAGCTCCTGGATCCCCGAAGTCGGTCCACAAGGCAGCGATACCCAAAGTACATCGGGCTTATAGGTCTTCATGAGCTGGATGACCTTGTTGAAACCTGACTTCCTGCTGAGGTCGCAGTCGTTGAAAAGACCACAACGAATTCCCAGGCCTCCCTGAGCTTCCAAAGCAGTGGTGAGTCCACTGTTTTCTTCACAACACAATTCCATGATCTTGGGAGGCTTGTGTGTTTGATCTGCCTTCAAGCTCATTAGGATGTCCTCGCACTCCTGCTCATAGTCCTCAGCCATTCACAGCAGGAAGGCGGTGTCAGATTCAGTCAGCCTTCGGCCTTGGCCGGGGTCTTCACTGTCTGATGATTGGGGCTGCTGACCTCTCTTCTTCCGCTTCTTGCCACTGGCTGACATGTCAGGCAAAATGCCTGAAGGTGGCAAAATGCCATCATCTTCGGTGAAACTGCCGCCATCACGGATTCCCAGGTAGTACTCGTCCATGATCTCCTTGGACACAATCTCCTGCTGGTTGGGATCCATTGGCCTCGGCGGTGAAGGTGCTGTGGAAGATGAAAAACTGCTTGTAGCACATGCAAAACTTGGTGAGGATCGCCGCAAAGGGATAGTTTCCTCATCTGGCCGTTGTGAAACTGGTGAGACTCGAGAACCTTGATCTGCCCGAGCCTTCTTGAGCTTGGTCTTCACATCGAGGTTGGGCTCACGGGCGTCACTCGCTCCCATTCCTCCGCCTCCTCGTTTCGCCGCTGTTGATGGGTCTCGTACTCCTCCGCCACTTGCTCCGGCAAACGAGCATTCTTCTTGCTCCCCGTCAAGGCCATGATGTGGTCGTCCGGCTTGGGATAGCCCTCCATATGGAGTGAAGGCGTCGTAGGTCGATCGATGCCTTGGCCCGAAGACGGTTTCCCTGGGGAGCCCGAAGTGGTCTCGGCGGCGTGCTGGTCCTTTCGGCGCTGTGTGGACAGCCATTGCTCCTTCTGCTTCTTGATGGTCTCCATGCGCTTCTCCAAGGAGCGTTCCGCCGCATCCAATCCTATCTTCTTGTCCTTCAGCTCGATGCTCCCCTTCTCCGGCTTCTTTTCCACCAATTGGTTCATGGTGTCGGTTGCTAACGGCCCTGCCTGGCGTGTCAAGCCGTGAGCACCGAAGGCTGGAGTGTAGCTCAGTCGAATCCCACACTCCGAGCAGCCGATCCACGTGGCATGGGCGTTGCTGCCCGTGATCGAGCCGCGTCCCGGCATCGATGGCGTGCGTTCGCCATGGCATGGCGGTCCTGTCGCCCGAGGGTCGTCCTTGTTGATCCCCTGGGTGCGACTGTAGTCGAACCGCTCCGAAGCTGGTGCGATGGCCTTCTTCTTCTCCTTCGCCTTGGGCGCCATGCGCTCGGAGAGGATCGTTGACCAGGGCTGAGAGAATGCCGTCCCGCATCCCTTGATCAGCTTGTGCCAAAGAGCGTCGGTGGTGATCATGAGGATCAATCATGTATGCAGCTTCAAGATCTTCACCTGACTCATGACCTTCTGCCTCACTGCAACATTCCACCACAAGAGCTTGCTCATGAACTTGGTGTGACTCACAAAGAAGGCCATGCTCGGGGTGCACAAAGTTCAACATGTCATGAGTTGAGTGTCGTGAGTGGGCTTGATGACTCATGGGATCAACTGCGCACAGAGGACTGCTCACCTTGTATGCCGCAGGAGGTTGTGGTGCCAAGTGCTCCAAGGGCTGGCCCATGGTGAGCCAGTCAGTTCGCAGATCAACAAGCAAATGACCCGCTTTGCTCTTTCCAAGCGGAATCTTCAAATTGGGGGCCACATTGGCCAACACCATCCACCGGCCACTCACGTCGATCACTGCTCCAAGGCGATCAAGAGTGCGCATGCCAATGAGGGTCGGCACCTTCTCAGCATCGAGGGTGAACATGCCCAGCATCACACTATTCTCTCCAAGCTTCTGGGGCACAAGGACGAAGGATTCACTGTACTTGATGCCACCATTGCCAAAGCGAAAAGGCTTGATGGCCGTGGGTCCAGTGAAGACTTTGATGTCTTCTTTCCATCCTTGGGCATGTTGCCGGTGCATCAGCATCTCCAAGGCTTCTAGGGATCCGACAGTCTCGGTGGTCGCCGTATCATTAAAAAAATATCCTGAAGTGTCACCAGTGACCAGCTCGTGGGTGGCCATGCCGATGAAGTCAAAGTCCAGTGAACTCGGTGTCATCGATTCCACCCAAAAGGTTCCTTTGCGAAAGCCTTTTCCAGTCGTAGGTGAACTACTGGCACTCCGCTTTGGGCAATTGCGAAACCCATGAGACTTGTCTCCACAGATGAAGCAGCCAGTCGACGAAGAGTCCGCGGCCAACACGGTCTCACTGGTCATGAAGGTCGAAGGCATGGAGCTGCTCGTTGATGCAGATGTCATAGGAGGGCGTCCTTTACCCTTCTTGCCTTTGCTCTTGCCTTTTCCTTTCTTGCCCTTGAACAAAGATGGCGAGTAGAATCCTCGGCTCTTCCCTTTTGCTCTCTGGAACTGACGGCTCTGCAGGAAGGTCTTTGCCTTGTTCTCATAGACCGCATAGGCCTCTTCCAACCCCTTGTTCTCTTCAGGGGAGAGGTCGTCCATGTAGCCATCATCACAGGCCCAGAAAGCTCCATGACCATCTGTCTCATACCATTCGCCTGACCAATCCATGGCATATCCGTGCCAGCCATCACTTTCTCGAGTCCAGTAGATCTCTTGATCTTCCTCAGGCGAGGTCTCCATAGGGCCAGGGTCGTATACTTCAGGAGGAAGCTGATGGCCAACCCAATGCACTTCGGCATTGACTTCATCCATGGTGGTCTCATCCTGGTTCACCAGAAGTCCCCAGGAGCCAGACTCTTCGACCCAGTAGGTGCGCCTCTTCGAAGGGTGTCGTGAAGCATCAGCTTGTAGAAGTTCTTCTTCTTGGTCTCGAAGGGCGGTCTCAATGTCCCGGAAGGTGAGGCTGTTCTGAACGCTGGCTTGGACAGACAACCTGCTAGCAGCACTCAGGTTGGCTCGTCGAAGAAGCAGCCAGCCAAGAACTTCATCGGGTAGGACTTGGATGTCCTCAACCTCCAACTCATCCCAGGGTAGATCTTCTCCCGGTGATGATGTGTCGTTGTCAGAGTCCTCCCAGTGACGTCGTTCTCGTCGCCACTGCCGCCATTCTTCTGCGGTCCAGCCTTCATCTTGTTGCCAGGGATCATCATGACCTTCTTCTCGAGCATCCTGTTCACCAGGCTCTCCAGTGTCATCTTGAGGTCGGAGTTCCGGTGCTCTGGCCGTCGGCGACGATGGGGAGGTTGTCGTAGTGTCCGCTGCAGCTCTGGTCGTAGGCGAGGAGGGCGATGTAGGTGAGCGACTTGGAGGCTCAGCTTGAGGCTCCGATTGCAGACTTCGTGCCACAGGTGCATCTGGGACCGATACCTGTGGTTTCTTCTGCTGTCGGGCTCGGACCAATGCTCGCTGCACCTTGCGGTAAGCTTCAAGGACATAGGATGACCATTGGCTCATTGGCATCCCCAAAGGTCTTCTCAACCTGATCAACAGGTCTTCCAAGCGAGCACCGGCATCAGGCACAGCAGTCCGGCGTAGCCGGCTTTGCAAGAACTTCAAGAGGTACTTGGCGCCGTTCTTCTTGCTCAGCTTGGCGTGCTCCAGGTCTGGTGTCACCGACCATGCACGGCCGGTCAACCGAGAAGCGAGGTCGGGTGCCAGGTACTTCTTCTTGCGGTCAGGTGTCTTTTCCCATTGTAGTCTGACCTTTCGGGCATAGTCGCCCCAGGTCGCGGGATCTCCGTCCCACGTCACAACCACCTCTTTTGCTGAGATGGTAGCCATCGAGGATCACCTTCGCGATGTCCTTGTGGTAGGCCCGCTCTGCCAGTAGAGCTCGAGGTCGTTGAGGGAGGTGCCCAGCCGCAGCACAGCAGCCCAGGAAGTTTGCGAGGCGGAAGTCAAGGTTGAAGTGACTCTCAAGGTCCCCTGGAGATGGCAACCGCCAGAGCTCCGCTACCAATGTCGGTAGCTGGGTGGCTAGCAAAGTGAAAGGTGGTTTCTTTCGGACACAATGCTCAGCCGCTGTGTGGTCGCTGGTTTTCCACGCACCGAAGACCGTTCAGGCCTGTCCAAGAGTCGGCCTCTCCAAGAGGCTCAAGTGCCACGTCTATGGCGGCAAGGATCAGTAGCCACGGGCCCGGTCAAAGACCGGAGATGGCCGAAGGGCGCCCTTGTGCCGACAGGTCATCGGCATTCACACAACCTGAACCTTTTTGAGTGGAAGCGAAACACCATCCCTTAGCTGAACTTCTCACAAACTAGGAGGATGCGCCTGCTGGTTCCTTGTGTGATCTGCAGAGTCTCGTTTCAAGGAGATACCGGTGGGAAAACGAACTGGAACTGCCAACTATATTACAGTATGAAGAAAAAACATACCCAATGCAAAACTGAGGTCGCCGCATGGTCTTCTGCTGGTTTGGGTTCCTCACTGGCATTATGTGACATGGCAGTGTGCCGCAGGCAATGTGCAGTTCTGCTACTGCCCTCATTGACTGAACATCCTGTTCCACTGACAAGTTGACAATCGTCCATCATCTTGAAATTGATTCCCCCTACTGACCTCATGCCCATGTTTGGGGGATTTGCTTCAACGCGGCCTGACAGGTTCCCGCCTGGCCAAGCATTGCCCGCACGGCATCCCACTCAATCTCCTTCTGTTTGGGGGCGACCTGGCCACATCGCCCCGACCAATTTCTGAGCGATTTCTCCAAGGGACGGGTTTTTTATATGCTTTTAAATGTTTTTTATAGTGCGAAACGTGGCACTGAGGTGTACTGCCGAAGGTTCCAGGAGTATTTGTTGTGCGTTCAACACCGCACCTGCATTCTTGTTCCACGAATCACTTGGGCAAATGTGTTTCAGAACTAGGCAGCCGGCGGCATTGGCGCGGGAACACCCCACGTTGCCAGCTGCAGCCTGCACCACTGTGAGTTGATCCGTGCAAACACGTTGGCCAATCACATCGCTCAAGGGCGAGCAACTGGACCTGCAACATGTTTCAGAAAAATATCACATATTATCACATCATATCACAAACGATGAACTGTTCCTGAATGCTTTCCCATCAATCAAAAAAATGTCAACAGTACACAGTACTGCCTTGACGCAGTCTTTCTTGTGAACTGTCCAATCTTCTCGTTGGCACTCCTCCATGACTGTGGTTCGGAAACACATCATCGTCAAAAACCCAAGCCAACATTCAATACAAACATGCGCACGCACGCACCATTATTGGGCATCTTGCCGGCAATCTCTATTCTGCTGCTTCTAGCTTTCCAAAACCGAACCATTAGCCTTGCTTACGCCAAGCCGCACGTGACATAAACGGACACACACAACAAGAATCATTGAAAAACAAAACATACCCTATCTACCCCACCGTGGCATTTCAAGCCATAGCCACCATGCAAGGGTAAATAAGGTCAATTTTTCGTGGTTGGCGCCAAGCAGCACCCAGTGCGATCTGGCACTTGCGGTTGAGGTCCGGTAGTGCCCACTGCGATTCTGCACTTGTGGTTGGGGTCCGGTAGTGCTGCGATCTGGCACACGCTGTTGAGGTCCAGAAGTGCCACTGCGATCTAGGAAGGCAAGAGTTATGATCAAAGGAAGTTTAGTGAACGAAACTTCCGTGTTACGGACATTCAAGAACTGTTCATACACCATTCATCAATACACCACTCATCAATATACCACTCATCATACACCACTCATCAAACACTTGTCATACACCACTCATCATACACCACTCGTCAACAAACCACTCATCATACACCACTCATCATACACCCATCACACACCACTCATCATACACCACTCATCAT
>CAXAMN010024539.1:249230-264432 GCA_963970005.1 Durusdinium trenchii | reverse complement strand
CAGGCGCCAGCACTGTGTGAACCTCCATGTGCAGATTTCGTGGCAGGTGCAGCAGTTTGTGAACCTCGGTGCAGATTTCGTGGCAGGCACAGCACTTTGTGAACCTCATGTGCAGATTTCGTGGCAGGCACAGCACTGTGTGAACCTCCACGTGCCGATTTCGTGGCAGGCACAGCACTGTGTGAACCTCCATGTGCAGATTTCGTGGCAGGCACAGCACTTTGTGAACCTCCATGTGCAGATTTCGTGGCAGGCACAGCACGTTGGGAACCTCCATGTGCAGATTTCGAGGCGAAGCACTTTGTGAACCTCCATGTCCTTGTGAGCCTCCATGTGCGGATTTCGTGCCAGGCACAACACTTTGTGAACCTCCATGTGCAGATTTCGTGGCAGGCACACCATCTGTGGAGCTGGAAGCTGAGAACTGGCGACTTTGTAGTACAACTTGAGTACGCGGAGTATCTGCGGAGCTGGAAGCTGAGAACTGGCGACTTTGTAGTACAACTTTAGTACGCGGAGCAATCTGCGGAGCTGCAAGCTGAGAACTGGCGACTTTGTAGTACTACTTTAGTACGCGGAGCAAGCTGTGGAGCTGGAGAAGCTGAGCACTGGCGACTTTGTAGTGCAACCTTAGCACGCGGAGCAATCTGGGGAGCTGGAAGCTGAGATCTGGCGACTTTGTAGAACAACTTTTGTGCGCCGAGCAATTTGGGCAGCTGGAAGATGAGAACTGGCGACTTTCTAGTACAACGCGGAGCAATCTGTGGAGCTGGAAGCTGGGAACTGGCGACTTTGTAGTACTACTTTAGTACGCGGAGCAATCTGCGGAGCTGGAGAAGCTGAGAACTTGCGACTTTGTAGTGCAACTTTAGTACGCGGAGTATCTGTGGAGCTGGAAGCTGAGAACTGGCGACTTTGTAGTACAACTCTAGTACGCGGAGCAAGCCGTGGAGCTGGAAGCTGAGAACTGGCGACTTTGTAGTACTACTTTAGTACGCGGCTGAGTCATCTCTATTCTGTATTTTGCAAAAGTGCATGAACAACGTGTTCTCCTGCAAGACAGTTGACGGTGGTTGCTTGGTTTTCGTTCCATTGGTGGGTTCCAACTTGTTTTGTCAAAGAACATCGCAGCTCGGCGAATCAGCCTGCCACATGCCCATTTCCTATAGGCCTATTTTTTGGGAAACTTCCGCCGCCGGCTTGCCCGGAACTACTTGTATAGTCTAACGACCCTCACCTGGCAGGCGGGGAACAATGACACCGGCATTGGCCCCACATGGCACAAAAATTGTGGGCACCCTGCCATCCATGAAGGGAAACGATTCACACCGCAGTTCAATACACGCGTCAATTTGCCAGGGACAATTTGAGAGAAAATACCGTCCCTGCATGACATGACGTCCCTAGCAGCACACCGCGTCACCACAAAGGGAAACTCTCCGCTCTGTCATGGCACGCACTAGTCAAAGCAGAAGTATATTGGCAAACCCGCACCAGCACCACTTAAAAAAACGACCCGATCCAACGCCAGCACCCGCACCCACACCAACACCTGCACCAGCACGCCCAGCACACCCCAAGAAAACGCCGATCCAGCACCAACCTGCACCCATCACCAGCACTTGCGCCAGCACGCCCAAACAAAACGCCGAGTCAGTACCAGCACCAGCACGGGCTAAACGAAACGCCGACCCACAGCCACACCATTGAGAAGTAAGGCCCCTTGATACGTGCTTTTTTCTCTCCCCTCAATCTGATGCAAAATCGGCACACGCAAGCAAAAACGACGAGAAACACATTAATTAAATACTGGGTATTACTGACATTCCCGTACCCAAGTTCAAAACAACAACCCCGCCACTCACACCGCCCACTCGCACTCCCCGCTCCGGGCTGCAATACACCGCGTCTTGGCACCGGGAGCAGCGCGCCCACGCCGGCAAGGCGCAAATGCGACAAGGTCCCAAGGCTTCGGTGCCCATGGCCAGTGGAACGCGTGTAGCGTTTGTAGTGGAATGGGCTAAAATCATCACAACCATGGACTTTGGGACGCCAGGTCGTCCAACATGTTTGCGGTATATGCGTGCTTGATATGGTTCTTTGTTTTGTTCTATACCAGTGCTGCATGGATGATGGTTTTCCCGATAAAACTTCTAGTGCAGTATTCGTGCGATACCAAAATGCAACAATACTGGGCATGGTGCGGCGGGAGTGTGTCATGGTGATGGTGCGCCCAACAAACAGTTCATCATATGTCATTCAAGTTCGTTTGGTTACCCACTCGGTGTGTCGGGGCCCTAGGTAAAGAGTCCTGGGTACCTACTGGGTTCCCGGGTGTTTTTTTGTGAAAGGAGTATGGTCAAGGTATGTCTTGATGGTGTCAGAAGGGCAATTATACCGATTATACATTCACATTAAGGCTACTTTTTGGGGGGGTGGAATTTGCTCCTTTGAAACAAAGTAATTGCTCTGCATACGCGTACATGCTGGTTTGCGCATGACGACATGGTTATGTGCACATGAGCAAAAGCTGCTTTGTGTGTATCACACGCGGAAGTCTGCATGAACACATGCTGGCGAAACTGGCGTACCTTTGGAACGCCATCTAGCATATCTTGGAAACGCAGCCCTCCATCTGCGGATGTGATATTGCGTCTTGACGCGTATCGCTTTCTTGCGCGTCAAGTGTTCAAGGAGCAACTGGGGCGGCGAAACGGCGAAACTGGCATACCTTTGGAACGCCGCCCTCCATGTGTGGTTGTGTGTTATTGCGTCCTGAACGTGCATCGTTCTTGTTGCTCAGGCGTTCAAGGAGCAACAAAGGCGGCGACACTGGCATAGCCCTGGAAAAACATGTTCTCTCGGAGCGCACAAGGTGTGGACGGCTGCGGGTTTTCTGAGCACCCTCGGGTGCACCGGACCGAGCGTGCCGGGCGTCGGTGTGAAAACTCTGGAGCACTCAGCACGTTCAAGTGACAAACTGCAGGTGGTTGCGTTTGTTGGCGTCCAGGGGTGCTCTATGCCACTCGGAAAAGCAGTACTCATAATGTTTTGGACGGCTTTGGCCTTCCAACGGGCAGCCACCTTGGGTTTTTCAATGGCTGCGCGTTTATTTTTGCATTTCTCTTTGCGGAAGACTTTTTTGGAGAGGGACTTGCCAGCACAACAAACTGCACTAGGACCAAGCATTCTACCGACCATAAATGTTGGCATTCTATCTGGCATGCGTTCTGGCATCCTACCCGGAAAGATCCGGCGGTGCCCACTGCGATCGAGTGCTGAAAGTTGAGGTCCGCAAGTGCCCACTGCGATTTGGAGTTTGCAATTGTGGCGGGTTGTTTGAATCCAGTCCCCCTAATAAAAAAACGCCCCCCCCCCTAATAAGGACACCTTGGTCGCATTTTTTCTCATAGGGGGTCCCTGAAATCGGGGGGTCCAAAATAGGGTCACCTGGGAAGAGCTTCAAAACCAAACCTGAGAAGCTGCAAAACGAAAACCGGCGCTTTTGTGGGGCTGATTCGCAGTGCAAAGCCGGGAAGAAGCTATTTCCACTGTCTGTGAAGCCTGATGCGCGCCATACCTGGGAACAGAATTGTAGCTACAAGACCTTTATTTTCAAGGTGGCCTGAACAGAGTGTTTTAGGGCAGCAAACTGTGGTCTCAGGCCACCTTGAATTTAGCTTGAAAACCACAGCTACACAGCTACCCTGGGTGTCTATACCTGGCAAGGTGCCAACTACACCTTTATTTTCAAGGTGGCCTGAACAGAGTGTTTTAGGGCAGCAAGCCGTGGTCTCAGGCCACCTTGAATTTAGCTTGAAAACCACAGCTACATAGCTACCCTGGGTGTCTATACCTGGCAAGGTGCCAACTACACCTTTCCATTCAGATGATGCAAATGATGCATTTGGCATTTCTTGCATCACCACCCCTCAAAAATCACCTCCAACAAAACCTCAAAAAACCTTCCCTCGGAGCACCCTCCTCCCCCAGCATGTGCTGAGTTGACGTATACCTTTCTCGGGCCACCCCCCCAGACCCCCTAACTACTCACTTCGTTCGCCAGACACAACTCCGCTAGCGCCTTCTACGAAGGCTGGCTTTCGTAAAAGTAAATCAGTAAAATTTTATATAAAACCTTTATTAAGCTCGTATCAAAAATGCAAAAAAGCTCCAGATCGAAGGGTTTGTCCTTTTCCCCTACAAAATCCTTCATTTGAATAGTGATTCTTCAGTAGACTAACAGCATCTAACAGCTAAAGCTTTCGAAAGGTGATGTCGCTGTGCCATGCGGTGTTGCATGACCTCGGTGGCAAGTGCGTTTGCGTGAGTCCGTGCCATTGGGGGAAGGAAAGCCTGCTGGTGTTAAGCGCGGCGTGTCATGGTGGATAGGCAGGGCGGACAGAGGTGGGCAGTTACGGTTGTTTTGGAACCGAATAAAAAAACTACCCCCAAAATCGACCATGTTGGTCGTTTAGTAGCGGCTTGAAAGGGCGGTAATTTAAAAACAAATATAAACCGAATTTAGGGGGATCCGGCATGATTTTTTTTAAATAGGGGTCCGTTTTTTAATAGGTACTCGGGATTACTTTACCAATCCAAACCGTATACGTGGGGGAAAGCGGGGAAAGCCTCCAATCTTCAGCCAGGCCCAATTGTGGATGGCTCTGTTGCGGTTTTCCTCATGACCGCATTGGGCTACGCAACTTGTCAATGTGAGTGCAAGCCGAGAGGCCTCCCCCCACCACTCGAGATAAGCAGTAGTGATCGTGTTTGGTCAGGCAGTCCGACACATTCCAGTGCCTTCCACTTCACACCTGCCAATCACTAGAGTCACTAAAGTGGTCTTTGTCAACAAACAAAGCCTTTTCAGTACGCGCCTGCAGTCAAAACTCAACACCCACCGATCGGGTTCGCCGTCTTTGCCTGCATTTAAAGCACTGCTTACAGAAATCAACCCGCACTTTGCCACCTTTTCCAGCAGTCACAGGTTGACACATTGGCCACTTTGGACCGCGTCCGGCGCTGGCGCAGCGGCAAGGAAGCGCAGCGGCCAGGAAGCGCCGGCGCAGCGGTGCGGTGCAGTGGCACCGTCGCGACGTGGTACATTTTCTGAGCATCTCTACGCGGATTTTGGAGTCACCGTGCTGGACTTCCAAGGTCTGCCAAGGTCTCGCGGCGTAGAACACGTTTCACTGACTGAAATTCACGAATCGGCTTCAAGTCGTTCTGTTCACTCGCTGCATGAGAATTCTCGAATCTCCCAAGTCGTTGTCGCAGAAAAACTTCACGGCTCTGCGTCCCGCCGGTTGCTTCGGCATCAACTCCACTGGCTACTAGGCACAGATTATCTGACCTATCTGACCAATTCTTTGTTTTCCACGTTCTCCTTTTCAAATCGTCGGCACATGAAGTGTTTGTTCGAGCCATTGACTGATGTCTTCAAATCCAAGTTAGGACAAAACCCGCCGGGCACGATGCTAAGTCTGTCCACCACAAGTAACATAATTGGCCTGCTCAAAACAACGCAAAACTGCGAACGAGGGCCGCCAAAATATATGTGTGTTTAAAACGACCTTAATTGCGTATGCAAAAAGAAACCTGCCGATCAAAGATTCAGCCGTGTATCGTCCAAACCTCTGATCTAGGACCGCATCTCGTAGTGCATTTGCAAGGGACTTCGTCGTCGCGTGGGCACCGAGAGCATCAACTCCGCACGGTCATGCTCTGACCGTGCGGAGCATCGGTGCAGGCTTCGAATGTGAACATGGACGCTTCGGCAACCGCACGGCAACCGCACGGCGCATCGATCAGCCGTGGGTCGTCTGTTCGGATGTTCCATTCGTTGTGATGAAAGTGAGTGCACAAATTTCAGAGAGTGGCATCAGCTCTGCGTTAAAGTCAGATCTGTTCGCGAACGTATCTGTTTTAATATGTCCGTTCGATCGGGTTGGCTGCGGATTAGTTTACCCTTTCCTGCGACTGCTTGTCCATGGATTGGCATAGCTCGTACACTGAATTCCAGTTGGCCAGAAACCGGGTGATCCCTCCTTGGCGGGTCAGTCTAACCTCACTGTTCCACTCTTAGTTCACGTTCTTGGTTTCAAGTGCACTGACACAACTTCACTTGCACGCAGGCCGCGCTGGGCGGCGCTGGGCCACGGCAGAGCTAGGAGCTCACATAGACGGAAGATGGCATTAGCTTGGAGGCTCATCTCTTAGAACCTCGAAAACAATAAAGCTATTGTTATACGATTATACGTGTGTTGCATTGATGCAGGTTTTATTCCAGCACAAACCAGCTGCAGTGATCATAAGTCATAAGCATTTTGAATGATACATAGTCTGTGTAGCGTCAGCAAGGGCAATACACAAAAGGCGCTGTCAAACGGGTGGGCAATTGGTATTTTGAGATCTCTGGCCCTTTCAACGTTTTGACATGGGCGCTGATCATCGTTGAATCGTTTGTTGATGTCGCTCTCATTAACACCAAGGTCCTGGACAAGAAATGTGTATCGCTTGTATCGCTGTCTTTCTGGCGGCTTGGACAAATTTCCTTGCGCATGGTGGTCTGCAAAGTTGGATCTCTGTTGTTGTTCACATATGTGTGTCCTTTAATGGTGAATTGATCTATACATTTGTTTGTGACAGTTTACCACATCTTTCGAGGGTTCCTGACAATGGCATGTTCTGATCTTCTCTTACGCCTAAACATTGCTTGGGAATGAGAGTTCAATAGTCTCACAGTAGTATATATATATATTATATATGTCTATGATTGTCTGTCATTGATACCTTCTTGTCACAAACAGTTCAGCCGCATTTCGACACGCCAACGACACGCCAACGACTCCCTTCGGCGGCGGCAGTGGCGTTTCCGAACGGGGGGGGGGAAGAAGCCCAGGGCTTACGGCCACGGACAGCGGTGTAAGCAGCGAAACCACAAGCAAGACTTCTGATCTCAAGCAAGACTTCGGGTTCGTCGTGCGGGTCGGTCATAGGCCGTCCGAGACACGGTGTCGCCTCGCCCTCGTTTGGGACGGGGACTGCACACGACTCCCGGGGAGGTGGACAGGACGCGGGGGGGTCGCACGCTGGCGGGAGGCGGTGGGTCGATCAGCGGCGCCGCTTTTTTTTCTCGCCAATGCATGGCACGCCTGGGGCGATCCGGGATCTTCACGTACCCTGAGATGAAAATGACCCAAGAGTCGGATTTTTCGTGATGTTTCTTCGTTGGGTCCAAGTCATTCATTGAGCATCTCAGAGTATGTCTAGGACGATGCACTTAGCATCACTTGGCCGAGGTCAGCTAATCTTTGGCTGATGCGGTTTGTCTGGATCTCTCACCCAAAGGCCAGGCACCTTGGCAGATTGGAGAGAGGATGTTCATGGAGTTTCTATGCACCGCAGCCCGCCGCAGCAAGCTAATGACATGCTCTGCAAGTCGTGTGCTTCAGCAAGGAAAGAGGAGCCCGGCTGGACTTGCAAGCCAATCTCTGTGAAGCATGACCCGTAGAACAATGGGTTTTCGGACCCCCACAAACAGGGGTTAGCTCTGGCACAGTTTAGGATCTCTGCAGAAGGCATTGAGTGGTATAGCCTACCAAAAACGCGCCAAGAGATATAGGAATAACCATGAGCAAAAAACATAAGGACACTCACATCCCGGGGGGGTTACGATGTGAAAACGGCCAGCCCAACCGCATCGTCCACCCAAACGGCCATCCCTCTTCTCCCCGCGTTCCTCACATCTGCTCACTAGTTGGGGAAGACCGGGTTGCTGGGTTCCCAGGCTCCAGCACCACCAGGCCTGGCCCGATCGGACTGAGACGGCGATCCGAAACGCGTGGATTCCTGGAAGGGAATAGATGGTGTTTTTCGGGGTTGAACCAATCTGAAAGGTCTGTTTGCCGAAGTCCAGTGGTCTGCAACGATTGAAGAGTCATGAAAGAAAGACATCTCTCACTTCTTTTTGCAACAAAGAAACCGGGAAATCTTGTTCAAGGCCACCAGAGTTGAACAGAAACCACGACAAACCCCGGTTGACCGTGTGAGAGGTGAGGGCATCGCAGTCCTGCCCCATCAACTGGTATAGAAACAACTAACCTCCCAGATCACAGATCCTCAGGTTCTGACAACTGCTGGTGACTGTGTGCGGCGTTCTACATTTGTCAAGTTCCCCTTCACTTCACCTCTTGTTTGAGTTGATCTCTGTGTCACAAGTCTCTAAGCACACATGGTTGTGCGAAAGAGCTCGGAAAAAAAAAAATGTAGCATGAATCCTCTTCCCTGTCTCATGAGTAATTAGTGTGCGAAGAAGTAATCAATTAATACAATTCTGCAAAAAGAAAGATTTGAGATGATTTGAGCAACACAAAACACAGCGTTTTTGGCAAACCTAAAGCTTCGACTAGTTTTACCCCACGACGTACTCACTGACTCTGTCCACCACTCAAATCCATGCACTAAGTACAAGAAAACCAGGTGAACCCTGCGGGATGTTTGAGGTGCGTCCCGCTTCATCGAAAATCCCAGAAGACTGGCTCTTTTTTTGCGACCCCATCCCTTACAGTAGACGTTGCACCATCTACAAACACCATCATCACAAGGAACTGGAGCTGGTTGATTGGTTGAGATGATTGAAACATCGATGAACATCGATGAACTCTTTGATCATGCAACGCTTAAACCATCCTAAAGCAAACAAATCCAAGGCCGAGCAAACAAAACAAACAAAAATTCCAAACAAAACATCCAAAACGTCGATCTCCGAGGAGGAGCTGTCAGGCTTCGACTCCAGACCCGCTTTCGACTCCGCCGATCTCCGCCTGGCGCCCTCGACGGTGGGCCCGTTCGGACGCTGGCCCACCTGACTGCCCAAGAAAGGCAATGGAAAAGGATCCTGGTGTCCGTTCTGGGGAAGGGATCCTTACCCTCATGGACATTTTGGGAAGGTCAGTCCATTGTAGGTGGAACTGTTCAACTGTCGAACTGTCGTAGTAGGTGTGTGTCGGGCGACGTACGCTGGGGGGGATGTCTCAGCAAATCCAGCGGGGTATTCAACCAAGCGTCATAATATGAAGTGGTTGTATATAAACAATAGGGAGACCTCCCAGTCCCAGTTCGAACCCCGGAAGGAGGGAAATAGTTGCCTCCCCATGAAAATACACGATCACCCAATAAGTAGACATCAAACGACTCAAACGACAGGGCGACTACGCCACAAGCGACTCGTACAACGCCGACCGCCGACTGCACCACCGCTCCACGGGAGAGTCGTTCACCTCCTACTCAGCGGCCCAGCGGACCTGTCTTCGAACTGAAAACCCAGCACCAACAAGAAGTCATAATGTCTTTTTCCTGTAAAAAGCGGTGTTTTGTTCTCCTGGGCTGCCCATATAGCTCCATAGTTTCAAAACCTGTCATCTCGAGACAACCCACACGCCAACAAAGATGATTGTACATATTGACATGAGATGAGATTGGTGATGAGGGATGACCAGTGATGACCCAGTAAAATCCTTTTGGAGAACCGATTCCCTGGAGGAACACCACAGCTCAGCCCGCCACCGCGAGCGCCACCGGTGTGGCGACCGCTGCACCCGCAGGGCTGGGGCTCTCCTCAGGGTTGTCAAGGGCCGTCAAAGGACCGTCGGGCGAAACGAAGTTGACGCAGAAGTAGTGGGTGCGAAAAGCGAAAGACCACTACAAGCACTGTGGGGATTAGGTGTCTGAAACCTCTGAAGGGTGTGGCAAAATGGATCCGTAGAGGTCTACCCAGGAGTCTATCCATGTTTGGCCTAAACTGTCCAAACTTCACCTTTGAAGGGTTCAGTGCCTGCCGGGAAGGCGTTGCACCCCATCCCCCCATCCCTCCCCACCCCTCCGCCGGTCGCCTCTGCGCTAGTTCCTTGCACTGCCTCTTGTAGCATACCTCCAGGGCGTGAAGATCATCCGAAGAGTTCAACGGATCCCGAAGTTCCATATGAGTCATATGACGAACATGAGTTTCATATGAGCCATAATATGACGAAGATGATGACTCATGTGCACCTGATGTGAGTCACGCAAACAAACCAAAGCCACTTAGCGGCCTTGCCTTCCATGCGGGAGGCACAGGAGGCGAAGGACTCCACCAACTGTTCACAGGACCTCTAAAGCAGACAAGGCGCGCGAAAGCAGTTTCAGTGTGTTTGATCAATTGGGAGGACAGCATGAGCAGCAGTCTTTTGGTCATCCACTAAGTCTGATGTTGATGTAGAGCAAAAAGTAATGAAGTGTGAAGATTGCTTTGGAGAATCAGAACAACTGGTGGTGCTCAACTCTGAGCAGGTTGAACACCCCACTGCGGAGGGTTCCAATGAACCATCGAGCGACCCAAAAGGCAACCACTCAACCACTCACAACACCTGACACCTCAACTGATTAAACCCCCCCAAAAGACACGCAATAACCTTCGACCTTCCGACAAGAAACCTCCCACCACTCACTCCCAGTTCGCTGCTAAGGATCCCGACTGCAAACGCCCATGCAACTGTCGTGAAGGCATCTGACTCAAATCCTGCCGTGCGCTTTCAGCTATTCAATCCATGCACTTCGCCTTGGGCTCTTCCACCTTTGCCACCTTCACGACTGTGGCAGGCCCACATGAACCCCACATCAATGACATTCCACAAAGCGGAAGGTTTGTACACCGACTTATTTCTTCAAATGAAGGCTTGTGCTAGTAACAGTCTACAATTGGTAGACTGTTAGAAAATTCCAAGACATCACCTGTGACACGTTTTGAGACGTTTTGACACGGTGCATTTCTGTGATGTCCAGAGCCATCCGCCAAAGGCACAAAATCTGAAATCAAATGTTTCCCCAAGTGCAACCTGTTGGAGGGTGCTGGTGGGGTTGTTTTTATACTTGAACATCTCACATACAATTTGCATGTTCCCATGATCCAAACACACGCTGCCCAGTGACATCCGACACATCGGACGGTCAACACCACCGGCGCTCCGTGTCGGCCAGCATCATCTTCTCGCGATGCCTCAGAGATCCCTCGACCCACGAGGCCTTCGACAAGGGGAACGAGCCTTGGAGGCCTTCGGCTCGCGTTTTTGGTTGAACGAAAATCGAGCGGTTTTGTACGACCATTATTAGGATCACCGAAAAATGCTGATCACAAGATATCCGAACATATGCAATGTATAGTCTAGTGTTTGGGAAGGTGTGTCGGTTTGGAGGGTCCAACCACCTTTTTTCCATCCAACCCGTGTTGGAGATGCGAACACGATGAATTCATCACCTAAAACTTGGTGCCCTTTTTCCCCACCCGTCGGCAGTGTCCGAAAGAATCCCTCCATGATATCACCTCTTCCCCGCCGCACGTGCGACGGGTGTCTCCTTGCGGTCCGCCTCCACGAATTCCGTCGCATTCCAATGTAGCCCAGGAGCTCCACGAACCAACGATCCAACTGCGCGGCAATGTAGCCCGCTTGCCCCAACTTCGCCTAGCTGGTCATCGCCCCACAAGGACCACGTCCAACTCTGCGGTGTCCCAACGGTCGCGCCGGTGTCCCCAAAACGCTAAAACCGCTGCGTCTCCTTCCTTCCGACTGACCAGGCACCCGCCGGTCGGCACGGTGGAGGGTTGTGATGGTTGGCCTGACACTGACTTGGATGTGACCTCATCTGGAGACTATATAAATGAGGTTGTTCAACCGCGGATTGCAGCACTGTGTCCAGTTGTGTCAAAATTGTAGTGATTGGTAGTGGCTTTCCACGATCTCGACCAGAAACAAGCTGCATCCAACAGGTCTCCAACGAAAGCCAAGCAAAGTAAGAAAGGGAAAACCTGTCGTGGGGTGCTGGTAGTAAGGTCCTGATTGCCGTTCAACCTCGAAGACCACCCTCTGAGTTCAGGGTTTCTGCCTTGAATGAATTGACCCCAGGTTGGAGCTTTAGGTGAGCTTGGGGAGTCCATTTGAGTCCACAATCCAAATCAACACGTGGGCGTGTTATTGAAACAGGGTGACCCTCCAACCGATGGATTTTGTGTCGCTTCTTTCGTCTTTCTTTGTTGCAACATCCACCATTCTTCATCCACCAACCGTGTCTGAGCCAAGCCACCCAAGCAACTCCTGAGCTCACCCAAAATAGCTCATTCGGCTTCTTTTCGGGAGAAGAACTTGCGTATGGATTGAAAAAACAACAACAAACCTTCCCCCGTTAAACGATGATTGAAAAAAAAAAGAACCCATACCTGGCATGGAAAACCCATCCAAACATCTCCCATCCCCTGCGGCCGGAAAGACGCATCCGGATCCGGATCCGGTCTGGCCTTGACCATGCGCAGCTCCGGCACGAAGGCGCCCACCAGGTGCTGCGCCTCCAAAGATGGGACGGTTCACCACGGTACACCTGGTGCGCCAGGTAGAAGATGGTAGAAAAAGATCAAAATGCGTGGCATGTTGTGCCTCTTTTGTTGGGAACTGAACCCTAAGATGGTCCCTGAGTGCCACCCAGGGGTTAGAATCCTCCTGCCTGGGATTATGTAGCTGCCCAGTCAATACCATGTCAATATAGTGCTTATGTAAGCCGAGCATGGAAGATTCATGTTAACATCCACGTAGTATATCAATGCAAAACGCCTCACCTCTTGAAAAAGCCTTCATCGGTGCGCGTAGCCACTTGGGACATGCCATGCAAACGGACTGCAAGGCATTGCAAGATTAATCTGTGATCCTATAATAATAATATAGATATAGGGTCAATCTTTAATCTTTGAGGATAGTCCACTGGCAGATGTTTCACTATGTCTCGCCCACCGTTCGTGTGGCAAATGTTCCCCCAACTTCAAACGTCACGTTTTCCAGATGCTGCATGCTCGGTCTAAGCCGAAAACCCATGCAGAACTCACAGGAAGCCTAGCCTAGCCACTGGCTAGGCTAGGAGCTGACACGGGACCATTTGCAGACAAAAAACACACCATTCTGTGCAGCCAGAATCAGGTCACGGAGCGCATGTTTCTACAGCCTGCTGCACGGGTGCGCCGGTCTGCGGCTGCCGAAGGAAGGCCAATTCCGCTTGGGTCGCTTCCACCTGGACCCGGCGCGGTCTGCTAGGGAGACGCCGCTTGTACCGCATGATGGCAGTTGTGACTTGTGTAGAATCTTGAAAATCCCACGCATCTGGAGTGCAAAAGCTCCCGTTGATGACCATGGAATTTCCTGCAGGAGGCTTTGAATTCAGAAAAAGAGTTGACATGAACTTGGGATGTGTTTATGCCCAGGAACAAGGTCTCATTGAACCCAAAAACCCGAACCGAACCAATCGAACCAGGTCTGGGTCGAAGGCTCGGCACCTCCCTGCTGAGCGCCAGCAGGTGTGCTGCGCGCCGCCGGCCCTCGGCCTGTGAACCCGCTCAGGCCGAGTGAGTTGGGGGTGTTGAAGGTTGGGGGTTCAATAAGCTACTAGGAACAAGTGCATCGCTTCTAGTAACAAGTGCTTACTAGTAGTAATCAAATTAATAGCTTCTTGTTACTACTAGTAAGGCACTTGTTGCTAGTAGCGATGCACTTGTTACTAGTAGAGGTTGGGGGTTATCAAACTGAAGAAATCACCTGATGGGAGTCAGAGACCATGACCATCAGCAATGAGAATGTTTTTGACGATGATTTTGGGAAATTCCTGTACTTCACCAAGGATAAGCACGAACCAAAAAAACAATATATATATATACACAGAGTATACTTATATGTAGTCTTTGAACTTTTAGGGCTCCGTCATTGCCTCAAACAGCTTCAGTCCATGAGACTGGCTGGATGGAATCTTCACCCGAACAAGTTGCTTGGCGTCATCAAGCCTGGAGAATAGCCATTGGAACTCATCGCAAGTAGAGGTTGAACTGACCAAGTAGATTCTAATTATATATACTTATTGAAACCAACCCAGTGGATGCTGTCCCACCAAAAGCCTCCCTTTCTCCTCTCCTGAATCAGGATACGCTCGTCCGGCGCGTTACGCTGGGCAGGTTTCGTCGGTCCCTGCGCATGCTCCCTTTCTGGGTGGTGCCCGCTGACTAACTGTTGACTAACTGTTAATTGATAAAACCTCCCAAGCCTGTGGATGTAAACTGAAAAAACAGTTCTGGTAGGGGTCAATGAAGAGGGAATGAATATGATTGAAATATGTTGGAAATATAATCCATCTATACAATACTGTAGTCTCTACATTCGATCAATTAATGATCGAGGTTGCTTTAGCAGAACGTCCCAAATCATTGTGATGCCACAACACAGAAACAGCTGGATCAAACAGAGCTGCTTCCTTTTAGCCTTCACCCCGACCCCAATTCCCCTTTGCAACCAGAAATGGCACCACCTTTTTCCATCCATGAGTCGGGAAACAAACGTGCGTTTTCCAACCAAAAATACTTCGGTCAGTAAGCTGTCAGATCTTTCAGCCGCTTCCACTTCCACCTCCGCTTCCGCGGCCGTGAGGCTCGTCTGGCTCGTCCGACCCTGGGGACGGTTTGGCCGGCGGCGACGGAGGTACGGCCGGTCTTGGACACAGGTCTTTTTCTCCAGGCACATCCAATCTGTACTACGTTCGTACCCGATCAATACAGAAAACACGGTTTGTATGTAAATGCATATAAATGCATTAAAGTGAATAAAGACGTTTCCTCTTTAAGGCCTTTCCGTGAAATTATGTTGCAATGCCCACTTAACTTCATTTTACATCATTTTACATATGTGTCCAAAAACTGTGCCGATCCGTCTGAGCAAACTGAGTGTAAACACTCCCTCCGCACCTCAACCCCTTACCCCGCCGCCTGCAGGTTTGGCAAGAACGCCTGCAGGGCTGACCACGGACACTTGCGAACGCTTATGCTACTTTGCCGCCGGCACAAATAGACGCAGATCGGGATCGGAACATCCGCGATGGGCTTTTCCAAAGTTCTTCTGTGAGTGGGTTCCCTTTTTTGCAAAGCTTATGAATCATGACTCGATGACTTTGATTGGTTGGTGATTCGCCGCTCCACTGGATCGAGCAGAACGCGAGCATGTTGCATTCGCTCTTTGCAGCTCGCGATCGAAGAGTCTGACCACGAAAAGTCTAGCTTTGTTTCCTTGGGTAAAAATGGCGAAAACACCATGCGGAACAACTCAGCTCATGCTCCCCCTCCCATCCACCCGAGCATCGGACC
>CAXAMN010024539.1:213693-249220 GCA_963970005.1 Durusdinium trenchii | reverse complement strand
CCACCAAAGACGCTTAGTTGTTACTTCGCTATTTCATAGCTTCTCAAAAAAAACAACGGGTTGCAATGCTACGCAAGGCGTAGCGCGAACCTGGACCCGACCATGGAAACCCTGTCGATCCCATGAACTGTAGTTCAGTGGAGATGCAGACAGGATGTTACATATATTATGACTGTAACCACTGTAACCATTTGAAAGGTTACATTCATTTACATTCTATGATGTTACATTCTATGTTCTATGTCCATTGGATCTTACATTCTACACTTTGCACCTTTGATCTTCGACTCGTCAACTTGACCAGCCGTGACTCCTCTGTCTACGACGGACACATCTGAGGGCAACGAAGGGTAACTCTGGTTCCAGCGTGTTCAGATTCGACCTAAAGTCCTGTAACTTCAGAGCACTTCACGCCTGTGGGGCCGGCCAGGAGTAGCCCCCTCGCACACAAAAGCTGAAGTTGGGCTTCCGAGGGCACAAGATATGAGACTCCGTCGTCTTTTTCTTGGCAGGTGGATTCGTCTCCCCAACTCTTCTTGGCAAAAAAAAAAGAACCTCAGTTGTTTCATGGTTGTCTGAGGTGTGGATTGTTGACCCGATTCTTGTAACCAGGGTCTTTTGATGTTTTCTTGTCGGGTGGAACTGGCCCGGATGGAAGGCGGTTGCTCTTCTCGGGCAGCTGATCCAAATGGATCGCAAAGTCAGAATGACATCATGAAGGCCCGCAGATTTGCAGAGGTGTTGCAGAAGAATTTGACCGTGCTTAAACCCTCCAAAGGGCTCCCACTTTAAGAAATACATGAATGATAAGAAAATAAAAGTTGAACACCTGAGATGGAAGAAGGCTCAGAAGGGGTGATCATCAGAAGGATGCTTCAAGAAATATGGAAAGTATATAATAGATCTTGCACCTCTGCCTCAACAAAATACATGATCTTCGACTGCGACATCAACTCTCGCCGACGTGAAACCTGCCTGTCAGGGAGCTGGACCTGAAGACGTCGACTGGCAAAAAAATGTCACTGCTGAAAGAATTCCACAGGGACCATGGAGCAAGACGGGGAGGAATCCAACAAGTCTTTGATTTCATGCATGTCTTAGTGAGTTGGTAGTTTCAGCCATCCCTAACAAAACGTGCATTGATCAATATCGGATATGTATATACAACACATATACGCATGACGTGTGTTAAACAATGACATGTTTAGTGTGTTTTGATTCAAAGTTAGGACATCCCAGATCGTCTTCCACAGAAACCTCGGAAAAATATAACAGTCTTGGATGAAACACCCTTCTATCAGGTTAATGACAGTGAATAAACATATAACTGAAAAGGATTCATATATATATATATATGTATGTAAGTAATCAAATGTATGCAACATGTAAATATGATACATCAACATATTTGATGTGTGTTTTTAATCATGTAAATTCAGATAATTTGGATTCATTCCTATTAGGATCAGCTGCAGTCAACTTTCACACGGACCACAAGCATGAAAGGAAACCAAATCGCCCCCGAACTATATGGAGTGTCAAATACAAAGAAACCAAAGAAACAAACTTGTGCACTCTCCGTGTGACGTGTCGAAAGAAAATCAAACCTGCATTCAACCTACCGCTGGCGGTAGAATGTTCGCTTGTGCATCCCTCCAAGACCAAAGAAATTCCAAGTCTAATTCTTGTTTCTAATAGCCTTTTGTTACTACTAGTAAGGCACTTGTTACTAGTAGCGTGGCACCTGTTACTAGTAGTGGTTGTTTCCGTGGTCTTTTCTCCGTCTTTTCCCCGCTTGGGCTGCAGCGAAGCTGAAGATGCACCCAACCTTGCTTGGGCGGCAGCGGAACCAGTTCACATTTCGACCCGTACCCATCCGTGTCCAGCAAGTTTCAAGGGATGACATGCCAACCGCTGCGAACATGCGAACCGTTAGGGAAGCATCTTTGGGGCTTCAAAGAGAACATGCCCGCATATGTAAGCACGTCTGGATGCGCCCGAGAAGGATGTCCACCATACCTGGTGCTGAAGTACTATCTATCTCTTTGGGGGTCCTTTTGCAGGTGACCACTAGTGATCAAATGGAAAAGAGAAAAGACTGACTGACCTTCATATCTGGGAACTTGGTAGATTTGCGTGTCAAGTCAAACGCGTTGGAAGGACGTCCCAGCGTCCCTGGCTTTGGCAACACCTGAGAACCTCCTTGCAACTTATAACATCTTATAACCGAATGAGACCCAGCACGCTCTCTTGACATCTCTTGACCCAGCCAGCTCAGATCCTTCTCTGGGTCTCCCGGCGAAGCCAGCGGGCTCTCCAGGTGACCGGAGACCTCCTCCGGCTCGCTGTAGACCTTGATGTTCAAAGTCTCCCCTGCGCCTGGCAAGGACGAAGAAGGCTGAAGGGATAAAGGACGGGTGGAGGAGCTGCGATTGGCCTTCCCAAACAAAGACACCAAGTGGCTGCATGGTGTTTTCCATGGTCAAGTGGTAGATACCCAGTGAGTCCAGCGTGTGTCGGGCAGGGGGACAGGCGGGCTGGCATGGGCTGGCGAGTGTTCACGAAAACAACAATCTCTAGATCAATGTACCTGGTTTGATGAGGAGTCAGGGGTCAAAGTGTCCATGCCACCACCAGCAAGGATGTGGCACGAAGAGTGTTCAATCTGCGCCATGCTGAATACTGTAACCAGTTTGCAAGGTGCCTGTGATTTGTCATTATTTGGTCATTGATCTGCTCAATTTGCGCGGAAACAACCTAGAAACAACTAGCAAATGTGGACGGCAACACAAGGGCGGATGCACCAAAATCCAAATGATATCTGATGAACGGCGCTGACTTTGTTGCTCACAGCCGACAAAATGACCCGCAAAATGAGAATTTAGTCTTGACCGATCTGGCCACTTTAGATCCAAAACAAAGAGCGCAGTCCACGCCAATACCCTTTATTGCACATCATGTGGATCATTGGATCCAAACGGTGACTTTGAGAAGATATGACTATTGGTGAGTCTATGTTCGTCTAGTACTCTGTTGATTTACAGTATCTTCCTGATTGACTTCTCACCAAGTCATCACGGCATCACGGATGTTGGGACCTCAGTCATCTCTCACTTCCGCACGCACGAAACTGAAGGCCTTCCAGTGTGCTAGATGCCTGAGAGACCTGCAGCCGGAACATGTGGCGAACCATGCAACAATATGCAACAATCATGTGAGCCGTTGGCACCACTAAATCACGAAAGCTTACACCCAAACATGATAGGATACACTGCACGACACGTTTCAAAAGCACACTATTTTATGTATATACACATCTTATTGTTAGACTATATATATATACTATAGTATATATATATATATATTCATGTGTAGATGCGAATGTGTTAGATATCATGAACCTCTCCGGGGACAACACATTATATTACTCATTTTACTGTAAGCCACGTGAAGATTCTCACGCCTCGGGTCGGGCAGGGTCACGTGCTTGAAGCAGCTCCGTCTGCCAGGAAAACCCGGAGCAAAGGTGGAGCTGTTATTGGAGGGAAAGGAGAAACCTACAACTTCTTAAGTCCAAGGCTACAAACCTGCAACTTCTTGAGTCGTTTCTAACCTTTTTGTCGGAACTTGGCCAATTTCTGGAAGCCATCCCATCTCCGCGTGCATCCGCGTGCCTCATTGCTACCTTCTGGCCTGGGCTCACACAGTCGGTGAAAAGCCGGGTCCAGGGGAGTGTCCTGTCCAACGCCAAGTGGGGAAACTGAATAAAGATGTTTGTCTAACACCAGGAAGGTGAGTGACTGAGTCTGACAGAGCTTACCCAAAGTAATTTGTTTGCCGGTTTGATTCCCCTCTCTCTGCCGGTGATGGAAAAGTTGTTGTTCGTTGGTTCCACCAATCACCAAGCCAGTAAGGAAATTTCACTCGAACGGTCAACTTGCTGCGAAAGCGACTCTCCTTGCATGGCACACCCATACTGTTCATGGATTAGAATCTCAATCAATCCTGCAGCACCTCAGATTCCTGGCCAAACCCCAATCTCAACGCTACCTTCGACCCTAGTTAGTACTAGTGCCCTATCCCAAACCATCCATGTATGGAACTTACATTAGGCCCATAAATGGGGTAAAATGTATGTATATAACTACTCCATACATGGATGGTCTGAGTAATTATGGATGCGCCGCACCGCGCCCTTGTTCAACGTCTTGCGCCCGGCGGCCCAGCCTGACACCTTCGCTCACGGCAGCGGTGTTTCCCATCGGTAACGAGTCATCTCGCCATCTCACGTGAAGAAACCGCTGCCTTCATTGAACGGTAGCGTGCTTGTAGTAGCAGCAAAAGTAGTAGCAGTAGTTGTTGTTGTTGTGGTAGTAGTAGTAGTTGTTGTTGTTGTTGTTAGTTGTTAGTTGTAGTTTTATGTTCTTGGGCCTTGTGAGTGTCTGAAACTGGAGGCCCATGTTGGTCACAAAACAGTTCTGATCGTTGACCGTGCTGAACCTTTTAAGCTCCATACGCACAACTTTTTCAAGCGTTGCATGTCCTTTCGTATCTTGTTTCCTTTCTGACGTGTTGAAGGCTCACCTTCATACCCTCGACATGATCTTTGTGTGCTTTGCCATCACTCACTCAGTGAGACTGGACGGAAAATAGCGCTTCGGTCTCTTTCTATCAGTACATCGTTTGGCAAGTCTTACCTACAAATCACCCATGCTCAGCACAACAAACGGCCTCAATGGGGAAAGCCCAACGTACTCATCCCAACAGCCGACCCGTAGCATCAAGAGCCATTGCACTTCCTTGCAGCCGGCGGAACCAGTGTCAAATCCAAGTGACTGTTTGATGGAACAAGAAACCAAGCTAGCAAAGGTTGCTAATCCCTTTAACCGATGCAAGTGGGTGTGGATATACTAAACATGTACAAGACATGCTCTGTTGCTGCCCTGAGTACCAAAGCAGTTCTTGCTTTTACGGGGTAATGTGATGTGTTAGAGCGCTGATGGGAAAGCAACCCACGGGTGTGGTGTCAGCTAAACATATCAAACAGCCAGTAAACATAGACACCTACATAAAATAGACACTCTGAGAACTATATAACATGAACATACGTTAGTTACAGGCTCATTGTGGCTCATTGTGATGTTCATGTGAATGCTTCAGGTTTGGAGATGCGTACGGCCCATGTTCAAGAAATTATGCAGCACCCCCCCTGTCCAACTGGCCGTATACTTGTCCAAACTCACAGGGTACTTGCCTGAAAATCTCCTTCGGAACACACACCTACCAAATACATCCAAATACCCTCCCAATAGCAACATAGCAACAATCGTATAAATGACCCCGAACAGATCTCCAGGCCATTCTCATATTTCTCCATCAACAGGCTGACGAAGAATGTCCACCTGCAAGCTCATCCCAATACCTCGAGATGCTCAAAACCTCTCACCCCTGACCTGTCCCAAGAAAATGGTAAAAGGGTGGTTCTGGGGAGGATTTGTTGGTGTGTTGCTTGTTAGGATTTTTGTTGATGTTCAATGTGTTTTCCTTGCTGTTGATGTTTTATGTGTGGGGGGTTCTGGGTTTTTTTGGGGTCTAACTTTTCTGGGGCAGATGGTTTTAAGATGAGGTGGATGATTGTTGTTGCTGTTGTGTTTTATTTCTAGGTCTGGGTTTATGGGTTGTAACTATGCTGTGGTTATAGGTTGTAAAGTTCTATGTGTTGCAGTTATGGTGTGGTTATGGTGTTTTTTAGTTTTCAGGTGTTTGCTCATATCTGCCTTTCTTGTCACTGAACCACATTCACATTCAATCTGGTCTTTTCTTTTTTCACTGAACTCATCTTTGTCGTTGATATATAGTTCTCTTCTCCTATCATTTACTTTGTCTTTGTTTTCATTGTATTGTTCTCGTCGTGTCTCATTGATTTCAATTTGGTGTTTGTAATAACGTTTTCTTGATTGTTCATTGACCTTTTCATAAATAATTATCTTTTTTACTTGCTTTTTCAGCACAGTATTCCTTGTTGTTTTCCACCAATTCTTTCCCCTTCTCACGTATTCTTTTTCTGCTGTCTTCTTGGTATTCTTTACGTGTTCTTCCCTCAACCTCCTTATTAAGACAGTCAGTATTCTTGATGTAGTGTCCTTCTTGTTTTTGAAGCATTGCTTTGCTTTCAGCAGGGTAGTTTTCAATCAGTTCAATCTTACAATTGTCAATGCCGAATTCATCAAACAGAAAAACAACATTTGTATGTGTCTTTCCTGTTTTCAAAAAATACTTATACTTTGCAAGGCATTCTTTGACATAAACATTCGCAAGTGCTTCCAATATAACACTTGTTGTATCCAATATCAGTGATTGTATACATTTTACCGTTTCCATACCTATTCATCCTTATTTATCTTATGTATTTATGTGTTAAACTGTTTTTTTTCCAAAAGTATAATATGGCCAAACGATTAACAAAAAACGATATCTCAGTAATGTCTATTGTGATGTCAATGAAGGTTTCGGGCATGTTCAGGAAACACTTAAGAAAGCAAAAGAGAAAGACCCATCAACCAATACAGTAGATGTAAAACAATTTATGGCAAAACAACCGAACGAACAGGTTAGAAAGTATAGAGGGTATAATTCCTACACTGCTCCGTTTGCCTGATTCGAATACCAAATGGATATCATGGACATGGTGCCTTTAACCAAAGAACCTCAAGCAAAAATCCACTGAAAAATGATGAACCAAGGTATGCATTAGTTGTCATTGATATTTTCAGTAAATTCGGGAATGCCGTTCCATTGAGAAACAAAGATGGGGTGAGTGTATTGAAAGCATTGAAAGAGACTTTTAAGAAGATGGGTTAAAGTATGTCAATATATTCCGATGACGACGGTGCTTTTAAGAGCGTTGTTAAAGAGTTCTTTGACGCTGAAGGCATCAATCACATAATCACGCTAACACACGCCAACGTCGTTGAACACTTCATCAGAACCTTAAAGAATATGGTTTATGACAGGGTTAGATTTAACAAAGCGGGATGGACGAGTATGCTTCCACCCGTCTTGAAGAAATACAATAGTAGCAAACACTCATCAACCAAACTAACACCCAACGAAGCACACGACGACAAGAACCACATGGATGTTAAAGTAAATCTGACAAGAAGAGAAAAGAACACAAGGAAATATGAGGAGATAAATGAAAATGACACCGTCAAAATCTTCACGAAGGGAAGAGGCAACTACACCGACAGGAAGGAATACAACAGCAAATGTCAAAGGAAAACTACAAGGTTCAAAAGATAGAATACGACAGCACGGGCAACAGAACCTTCAATCTGGAAGGATTGACTAAGCCGTTCCTTAGGCACGAAATCCTACAGGTCCTAAAGGTTTGATAGGATGTCATAAATCAACTCATCAGGTATTCTGTATAGTTCATCTTGTGTCTTCTTTCTTTGTTCGCTCCACACGGTAGTCTTTGCGTCGTTTCTTTGTGTCTGTTCCCTACGATGCTATTGCAATTTTTTTTTACATAAAGGTATCGGTGTCCAGTTTTTAGGTTGGTCGCCTTGCGTCCGCTTCCTATATTCAAAACCATACTTACAATAATCTACATCGTAAAAATCAAAATTTTTCATAAAGTCCTGTTCCTTCAAAAGTCGGACAGTCCCGTCTGTGGATATTCTATGAAACATATTTTAGGTTGAAAGACAGAAATGTGGAATCAACCGACGATCCGACCAAATGGCACTCGCGCAGATCGTCCTTTTCTCCACTTGAGCCAAATGGTTGCGCAAGACTTTGTGACACCGAACAGTATGGTGCTCAACTCTGCAACTAGTTCTTCTTCCCCTTCTGTTGAGAGGCATTGTTTGCTTCGAGAGAGTTTTCTTGAACTAGGATATTTTAGAGCGAAAGGGCGTGGGCCCATTTGTGCACCGGAAGCGCTTTCGTGAACACGTCCGCCTTTTGTCTGTAGCTATGTAAAGCAACTTGGTTGAGGGCTCGGCAAACGCTTCGTATGTTGATCCTAACTCATCTATCTTTTCAGTTTTGCTGAGATGACGGAGTCTTGGAGAGTATCCTGCAGCAACTATCTGGATAACTGCCGAATTGTCCTGGAAACTCTGGAGCAGAACCTGACGGTTGAACAGCATTTCTAGGAAACCCTGTGCAGGAAGGGCTTCGCTGAAGAGCCCCGATCCTAGTGCAATCATCTCAGCAGCAGTCGTACTACGGGCTGTGGCCGTTTGACGCTTACTGGGCCACGCTATGGGCCAGAAGGAGCTGGGTCCTTCTATTGCAAGGTACATGCCACTTGTGCTCTTTGTGTGCTCGATGCCACTGCAGAGGTCACTGTCTGTGTACAAGCACAGCTTCAAAGCATCGGCATGATCTCCTATGTGCCCTTGTAAGGCGTAAGCTCTGCTGCTGTTCAAATAGCACATCAGTCGACACAACCGTTTGTCATCTGCTTTGCACCAGGTTGTGATTCTCCTGGACAGGTCTCCGATAGCCTTTGCTATGTCAGGACGACATAGTCTTGAACACCACAGGATCTTCATCAGTACACGACTTGCAGAACTTGCCAGCTCTCCTTTGACCTCCCAGTCTGTTGCCAAAAGGCTCCCTTCTGGGCAGTATGGAGTTTAATGCTGCTTTTAAAGTCCTGTCTGCCAAGTTTTCGTTCATTTGGCACGCGTTTTCGATGTAGTCCTTCGTGGTGAATGAAGCGTATGTTTTGCCGTTTTCCCTGACAAGTGTGTGTTGTCTACCGACTTTGCTTGGGGTTTCAATATCCAGCTGCTTTTCTATATCTAGCCAAAATTGCTTTTGTGCTGAAGCCGGGCCGGGACAAATCAGGTCATCAACGTAGCACGTGACCAAAAGCCCCCTTGCTGGGAAATGGTATGATGACGGGAAGTCGTCAACGTGTTTGCCACCTAACGAGGTCATCACTTGTTTCAACCTTTGATCTCAATGGTTCTCCTGACTCTGGATGACCGTAGAGACTACGAATCAATTTGACACATGGTTGTTTAATGTGTCTGTATTGCTTCGGTGTGAGTTCCCACGGCAAGATGACCCAGGTTGGCACCTTGGTTCCCAAATAGGACTGGGTATATGCTTTAATGACATCTGATTGCCAAGTTTCATGATATGGCAATGCCCCAAATGCCAAGTTGATGTTGACGCCTGTCATTCCTGTCGGCGTCACTTTGGCTTCTCGAAGAACTGCCAATGCATTATCCGTGTAAACCTGATCTCCACGGAAAACAATGCGAGCTTTCAGTTTTCTGAGCTCTGGGATTTCGAAATGCTTTATTGAAAGGATTGTCATGAGTGAAGCAATGTTTATATGCTCCTTGTTTCTTTTACACCTCTCTAGCAAATCGTCTTTTGACAAAACTTCATTGAATGACCAGGTTCCATTGGCGATTAAACCATTTGCTTCACTGTCAATGGCTTCTTGAACACCTGGATAATTGCCCCATTCTTTCTTTTCTAATAATTTGTGGATTCCAGCAAAAACACCTTGCGCCTCAGGCAAGGGCATGTGCTGAAGGTTCTTGCTGAGTTGCTGATGCTGCTTTGACCTGGACGGGCATTGCAGGTGGAGGGTCTACCCAATCGTACAACGAATGTGAGATGCATCGAGCCATCTGAATAGGATAGTAAGCACTCCTTGCAGTCTTGCTACCTACTAATGGCGAGTGTTTGTACCCTTTTGGATGGGTGCATTTTGCGTCGTTCAAGTTCTTCGCTAACTTCCATGCCGAAGTTACAACTTGCCACGTTTTCAGGTGACAATTGCCTTCTTTATCGCATAGACCGAAAGCGCAACCCTGAGGCTCTGCAATGAACAAGTTGTGACGACTAATGAATCTCACAAGCTCGGGTAGATTCCACCCTTCACTGGTTTTTGGCCATTCAAAAGCTATGTGGCCCCCTTGACTGAGTACCCGCTCTGCGCAATGCAGGAAGTTCGCAAGCAATTTTCTTGAACGCTTACGCTCCCTTTTGAGCTTGTGCAAATGAATGTCCATATTGACTTTTGTTGACTCTTTGCCACTGAGACCATGGACCACATGGGATCGAACCCCAAAGATCACAACCCGGAAACTGCTTGATGATCCTACACAAGGAATCGACTTCCCAAGGGTCGCTCAAGTCTGAGTTTTGAGTTGAAAGCCTGAAATGGTTTATTCCCTGTTCTTGATTGGCTTGGCCTAATGTTGAATCCTTATCACAGCAAAACTCTAAGAGCGTTGGATTGCTGGCTCGAGCAGACCGATCTACTCTTTCAGGTTTTAGGAGATCCTTTGTCATGTCTAAGATCTCGTTGGCCCTTTTCTTTTGAGCGTCACGATTACCAGCCTGCTCAACAAAATATTGCATTGCACGAAGGACACCACCAGGTGCTTGTCCAACCCTTGTACTCAGCTTGATTCTTTCTTCTGACACTTGTTCCTTAGGAAAGAACCATGTTTTGCCTACCGAGCTTTTGGACGAAATGCGTTGGTACGGGTTCTCTTGACAATTGTCCCGATGTGTTGAGACCCGGCCTCTACATCTCCACTCTGTCACTCTTTCGGCTTGAAACTCTGTGGAATCAAAGGGCATTTGCCAACTGGAGCAAACAGCCGCTTGCGAGGCTTTCTATGATGGATCACCCATGCATGCTTGCCTTCAAACTCCCAGAAATCTTCCATTTCTGAAAGAGCAGTGCTGAGTTTCGAATTTGCCCCCTTGATGGCGGATCCTCTGTCCCGGTGCGAATCCGCATCGCAGGACTTTTGGATCCTTCGGAGCTAACTGGGTTGGCGTTCGACTCTGCTACTTGGATGGGCGCTGCTGGGGTCCTTGGCACTGGAGTTGAAGGCATTGGAGCAGGAGTTGGAGGAATTATGATTCCTTTCTCGGCTGCTTCTGCTCTCTCTCTCTGGCTCTGGCCTCTTTAGCCAGTCTCTCTTCCTCTAAAAGTTCGATCATGACAGGTAGCGGTGTGCGGAATAGCTTCTGCAATTCGATCGCACCCTCTGCAACCAGGCGTTCTGCCAAATTTGATGGCACGCTCAAGGGTCACATATGTTCTCCTGCGTTTTGGTTCCATTTCTGGGACTTCTTCATCAAATGGCAGCGCTTCTCTGGTTGGAATCTTTGGCATTTCTGCTTTTGCCTTGAAAAGCTCGAGTTTGGCTTGTGCTGCTTCAAACAATGGAAATACAAATTGGCCATTGGTTGGCTCTACCAACTCCGTTTCATATACCTGAATTGGTCTTCCGCATCCCTTTCTGTTCGAACGAATGGCTTCGTAATCTAGGACTTGATGGATGCCTCAAAACTTGTATCCAGAGTCGATTCGCCACCCAACGAATATTCCTGTCCCTGTGTTTTGGAGGTTTGTAGTAAACTAGGCAACCAAAAGGCAACTTTTGGTCAGTCTTCACCTGGCACAAGGCTTTTCCATGTGAGGCGGAACCCCCGAGGTGCTGCAAACAACGAATGTTATGTATGCTCTGTGCTTTTGCTGGTTTGAGGATAAGCTGCCACCACTCCTGAATACTCATCCACGACCACCAAACAACTTGACTCACCTTCTGATCCTTTTGAAAGACCTGTTATCATGTGGTCTGCACGGAGTTTATGGCCAAAGTGTAAAGGAGGAACCTCCTCTTCACTGACTTCAGGGCCTTTTCGCCTGTGCACCTTAGCCGTCATCCTGGCCCTGCAGCAGCTTCCACAGTAACGGTTTTTTAGGACAATGGGTGAGTTGATGGTTCAGCGATTTAGCTTCTGCTTGAAGCCTTTCCCTTAAGGAAGGACTCCATTCTTCATCGAACGAATCGAGAGGCTCATCTCCGGGTTCGGGATGATCCAGTCCTTCAATCAATGCTAGCTCATCACCTTCCGGGGCGCTGAGTCCTTAAGCTTCAGACCGGTTTTCGATCTTGGCAAATCGGACAACTTCATTGGTGGGGGATCGCGGTTCTTCACTAGGAGTTCCTTCAACAGGCTCACTACCAGGCCCCGGCGAAATAGCATCAAGTTGCTCTGCAATGATTGGGACATTTTGCTCAACTCGATCTGCGTAAATCTTGGCCGATTCTGGAACATGAGCAACTAGATCCTGAATACGGTCGGCTTTTACCAAGTAAGGAAGTTGACCTGGCATCCAAATAAACGGTCTGTGGTGTTCGTTGACTTGTAAACCCCACGACAAAGCATGAGGACAGTCTTCCAACAGAACATATTGACACCAGAAACTTCTCCTACAAGGTTCACCACCTTGGAGCTTGGACGGATTCCTCCACCCGCGCTGAAGTCGATCTTCTCCATTGCGTCAAACACATGACCTTTGAAGGCTGAAGGCAATTCCTTAGCTGAGATCAGGTTCCTACCCGCACCTGAGTCCAAAAGAAACTCTTGTTGCACAGGCTGGCCTAAACATGCAATCATTGCCGCAACTGCTTTCATGCATCTAGCAAATATTGGACCCTTTGAGGTTGCCCTCGTGAAAGCCTTACAGTCTTAGCTTCGGCGACACTATGTTTCAAAGCGCATGCTGCTGCAAACACCTTAGCTGCGCCGGCATGGACCGTTGCTGCACCTGCTGACGAGGAGGATCGACCTAAACCCTTCGGTTTTGGACCCTGGTACTTGTTTGCGAATGTGCCGCATGACAGCGCGCTTGGTGCGCCAGCGAGGACCGGTCTTCAAGTGAGGACGGCGTCCTCGCTTCGAAAGCCAGTCCAGGAGGAAGGTGAGACGCAACCCAGTGCTGCGTAGCACGCGTTGTGGCTGCGGGGTGCGTCTCTGGAGCATAGTCCCACAGGTGCTCGAGCTTGGCCTTGATGCCCTTAACGACGTGTGCCCCACTCCTGCATGGATGACGGGATGGAGGGTGAGAGGGGATGGAAGTGGAGAGGCATGGACATGTGGGGGACATACACTCTACTTGCACCCCAAGGTGCGCTTCCAAATCCCGACAAATGCGGCAGTACTGAAGCAGCTGCACAAGTAGGCATTCTTCCAGGCAAGCGTCAGGGAAGTCGTAGAGACGAGCTGGTGCACGAGGCGGGTCCTCAGCGGCAAGGAAAAGGAGGGAAACAAGAAGAAAGAAGGCAAAGCAAGAGCGAGAGAACACAACTTGCACAAGAAAAGGCGAGCGTCACACTATCCGTTGGAAGAAAGTTGATCTTCAACGTCGACAACAGTCCGCCGATGGTGTGGCCCCGCGCTTTGCTGGAGTCCCACATGTCCTGGGAGACATGTGCATACCCAGCCTCAGGGCTGTGGAGCGCACGCGCGACCATTAAGGTCAGAAGCTGACCTAAGAGGGTCCGGAAGTCAGTGGTGATCATGGTCCGCTCCATGTTGCCGCGCGTTGACCTGGAGACAGGTGGTGGGAGAGCACGAATGCGAAAAGCGAGGCAGAAATGGCTGCAGACGGTGGAGAGATAAGCGACAGGACGACCGGTATGGAATGGAACGAGGTGGCTGCTGCAAACTCGATGGCATCAAGAGGGAAGGAAGAGTAGAAAGAAAAGAGAAGAACAACGGAAAAAAAGGGGCAGGTACCGAGCCACGGTTAGGAACCTGGACACATGGCCTGTAGTGACACATACGCAACAGAACGTACGTGGGATCTGATCGACATGTCTTCTTCCAAAATGGCTGAAAGTCGTGTTCACATGGGGGCCCGCTACATATTCTTTACTGTTGGCACGCACAGCTGGTCAAGGAAGGAAACATTGACCAACCAAGTATTGGCGCCAAAGTGTCAGAGGCGTCATTCCCGCTGCACCGCTTTTTGCTGATCTCCGAGCTTCAAGCCATTCTTGAAACAAAAGACTTGTTGCAAGTCAGCCTCGGAAGGGTCCACGCTGGAATCTGGCAGTTTTTGCTAGCGCGGATCTAGCGCAGTGCTAGCGCGCGGCTAGCGCATTTTTCAGCCAGCCACTTTTCAAAGACCTGACGGCGCTCTGAACATGTCCTAAGGCAAACTCTAGCGTCACTAGCGCAAGTCTACTGCAAACCTAGCGCCCAGCTGCAGAATAGGTGTGTTTAGCTGGGGGCCTACTCCTCGGCAGTAAGCCAGGACACAGAGACCATGAACCGACAGCGCCCGGCCACAAAGAGTTCAGGGGCACGGCCAATGAGTGTGGCCAGTATTGATAAAAAGCGTGCGATGCCGTGGAGCACCGGTGGCCACGTCAAAGGTCGGGCAAAGAAGCGGAAATGAAAAAGAGAAGAGGTCGAATGTCTCTTCACCACGGACCTGCAGTGTGGAGTTCGTCCCCGGAGTGTCCGTGCGGCTGCACACGGCTTGGCATGCGGCGACACGACGACCCGTGCCCCCCCCCCCCCCGGCCTGCCGTTCGAGAGAGGCGAGGCGGAGCTGCATCTCGTGCAGAACTGGGGCACAGCTCCTTGGTGCCAGACCATTTCACAACCATTCTAGACTTCCCAGTTCATGGGTTTTTCTCGGGTATCCGTGGACATTCAACTTCACGGTGTTTCGCGCTCACGGATGTTGGTGGTGCCCATATATAAATGTATGTATATCGATAAATCCCTATACAGCGCAATCGCCCTGTATGCCCCAGGCGCAGCTCTGTCCTGCAGGACTCCGCGGGAATTGTCCCGCTTTCGGTCGAAGGCTCAGTGGGGGATGTCCGGTGGCTTCGTCGCCTAGGAGTTGCAGCGGGAAAATGCAAAGACGCCGGATGAGGCAGATCCGGTTATAAGTGGGACGGAAACAATCCCCGAGAAGAAGAACTAGTAGTAAACATGTGGCATGGAAACTGCTTTCAGCGTTCACCTCCGCAATCTTTTCACCGAGCCCCCCTCATGCATCCCGGAGCCAGTAGTGCTGCTGAAGGGTTCCGTTCCGCGCGGTGTGCAGGTGTCCTCGGGCAAGAACCTTGCCGCAAGACGGAACGCCAATAGATTCACGCGAAAGACTAGAGCTATGAGACCCAAAGGGGGGGGGGCTCGCCGGGCATGGGCCAGTTATAACACGACCAGGGCAAAGTAGTCAGGGTGTGGACGGTCCACAACAATCTCAACACGTACTTCAACACGTGTCTTCTATCAAGTCACCTGGTGACCCGTCCCATCAGGGGTACCACAACGTGTCACGGGTACCACAACGTGTTTTCTGTGAGCGGTAGTCCCTGGCAACCGAAGGCGACCTGAGGTTGACACCTTTCTTTGTATTTCGCTGGCGCAGGCACGTAGATTGGTAGCAGCACGGCTGTCCACGTTGTTGCACTGCACAGCCGCGAGGGGTGCTGGGGAAGGAGTTGACAAAGGACGTCGTCAATGTGACAGGTCAGCAATGAGTATGACAGAGGCCTTCTCTCCAGAAACGTCAACAAGTCTCTGGACCGGATGGCCATTTTTTACGTGAAATTTTCAGATGTGTTCCGAGATTCTTCACGTTTTTTCCCCTACTGTTTTTGCTTTTGCTTCTGCTGGGGAGTGCTGTACAAGCACTAGGAGCAGCAGAAAGGGCAGGGGACGAAGCACCAAAGCCAGCGTGACAGTGACAAAGGGAGGGAACAGAAAAGGTATTCCACTTACTAGGGACTTCGTTGCGGTTGTCTTTAGCTTCACTCACTGGTTTCGGGTTTCTTTGGGCTCGGTTTCTTGTCTTTAGGGTTTCTTGAGGCGTTCTTCCGGAAAAGGCATCCCACTTAACGAAGGGGAAGTAGGAGGAGAGAGGAACTATAATGGGGACTTTTCTGCGGTTGTCTTTGGGTTTCAGTCTCAGTGGCTTCGGGTTTCTTTCGGCTAAGCCAAGATAGAAATCCACCTTTGTGGCAGCGTCAACGCAAAGAAAATAGTAGTTGTGGTAACTGTGGTAAGACTCGTAGCGGGGCGGTCCGAGTGATAGAGGTATTGGAAATAGTACGGGCGGTGCACGGCAGTGGCCAAGGCCGGAAGGGGGTGCGGGGGAGGGCGCAGCGCCTCCCCCCGCAATGTAAATAAAATATAGACAGCGCTGGGCTGCTTCGTTTCTTGATTGGTGTAATTGATGTCAAAGCTCAAGGTGAAGATCCTATCATCCAACTCTGTAGCAGCGTCAATGCAAAAAAGATAGTCAGCAGAAGCAAAAGCAAAAGCAAGAGCAAAGGCAGAAGCAAAAAGCAACAGCAAAAGCAAAAGGAAAAGCAAAAAGTAAAAGCAAAAAGCAAGACCAGAAGCAAACAGCAAAAGCACAAACAAAAAGCAAAAAGCAGTAGGGGAAAAACGCGAAAAAGAAAACTGGAAGAAACCTGCAAACAATTCCCGGAAAAATGGGGTAGGGAACACGCTATACACTGTTTCTGGCTGGCGCTCATCTGCGTTGCAGCGCCTGAAGGAAATCCGCCAACTTGTCGTCGGCAGCGGCCATGGCGAGGGGGCCCTTTTCAACCAGTCGAAGTGCCAGATCGTGGAGGTATGGACAATCATCACCTTTTGCGCATGCATCATAACCGAAATACATACAAGGCTTGCTTTTGCGATCATCCTCATCCCGTTTATCGCCCTTACCACCAACTCTGCCCTTACCTTCCTTTTCTTTTCCTTTGCCTTTGTCCTTTGCGGGTGCAGCAGGAGCATCCTGAGAAGTCTTCTCCCCTTTTGGCTCCTTGCTTGGCTTTGGAGGTTTGTCAGGCTTGTCAGCAGTGGTTTGCTTTTTGGCTTTGTCACGATCTTGTTTTTCCTTTTCTTTCTGCTCCTTCTTCTCCTTTCCTTTTTACTTCATGGCTGCTGTCTTTGCGGCTTTTGCACCCTGGCTGTCGAAGGTTTGGTTGATGGATGCTGTGTTTTCATCGAATCTAGCTGATGAATTTCAACCGCTTCAATCATTTTATCATACAACCACTTCCAAGTCCTTTTCGAACTATGAGCACTGGCGTTCCTAAAGCGATCAATGGTCAGGGCCATCTTTGGATGATTCTTCAACTATTCCAACATCATACTACGAATGGCCTGATCGCTTGGCAGTTCGGATTGCTCCAATGCCTGGAAGCTGAAATCGAAATGCTGGCGAAAGTCCTCAAGAGCTCTAATATCCGTGGCTTGCATTTTCAAAGCAAGAAGGTGACTCTGAGTTAAATGCCAGGGTCTTTGTCCATCTTGGAACGTTCAAAGATCATCCACAAAAGCTTTCGACCTCTGGGTTGTTTCCCGAGTCTTTGTTCTTTCTCTTTCTCTGATTGGAACAGCATGTTGAACTTTGTGTTCTTTGACAGTTCCATTTTGGAACCCAACACCCTGTCAAGGATCGAATACGGGGCACTTGATGTCAAATCTGGTTTTGGTTTGCTGCTCTCTTCAATCCACCTTACAACTGGCATCTCATCCCCTTTGGTGCACTTGCAAACTGCATTGTAAACAGAATTTCTGAAGGTCCTGGCTTCGGCTGCACTTTTGGGGAGAGCTGGGATTCTGACGCTGTCGTACAACTTTATGCGCATCAGTTTCTTTTCTCTCTCATGCATCTTCGGCCGGCGAATCATCAGGGTCCCTTGGAGGGGAATGCCGTCCCGAACTATCCGGGCTAGAGCCTCCCGGAGAACCACGGCCCCCACCCTTTCGGCTGCCATCGCCTCTGAGTTCCGAGCTCGATGAAGATGACCCGCTTGGAGGAGGTTCGGGGCTCCTGTTTCCACGAGATCCTGAAGCATGCGTTGCTGCACGAGAATGAGTTGTTTGGTTTGCCATCTGGAATTGCATGAACTGAGCAAAAACACTCTGAAACTGTCCTAAAGCCTGCGGAGGATCTTCCCTAACAATCGTTGAAGGACTTGCGAAAATCCCTTCAACAACACGGGTTGGACTCCAACTCTCATCTCTCTTCTTGCTTCCCGACTGGTGCCCGGTGCCTTCCGGCATCGCAGGCTGCATGATCCTTGCACCGAACGCCATTGGAGAACCCTTGGGAACTGCTGGCTTTGGTTGCGACATAGCCGCTTGGTATTGAACCGTGCCATGATGGAGTGATCTCAAACTCAAGTTTTCCCTTTCAAGGTCAGTGAGCCTAAGATTCATCCTTTGCATTTGAGAAGACATTTCCTGAATCAAAGCATTGGCCTGGGCGATTTGTCCATGGGATTCCTTGATTGTTCTAGCTTGGTTTTGGGAGGACATGTCGAGTTGTTGAATCCTCAACTGGGCTTGACTGGTTAGCAACTCGGTTTGAGCTTCCGAATTTGCCAAATCTTGAATCATGGCATTGGCTTGACTGACCTGCCCATGGGACTCCTTGATGGTCCTAGCTTGGTTTTCAGCTAGCAGCTAGCATCTCAAGTTCCTGAATCCCTTAAAAGAACCTCACTAGTTACCAACTCGGTTTGGGCTTCTGAATTGGCCTGGAGCAAGCTGTTCTGGTGCTCCATTTGAGACTCCATTTGGTTATATCTCCCTTGTGCATAGTGCTCTAACTTATGGATTCTTCTTTGGGCTTCCCCTACATACGACTCTGCTTGCACTTCTGTGGCATACAACCGACGGTCGTTCCCTAATGTAGGCTTCTGCCCTTTCAATCAACACCGGATCAATTTGCATGCTTGGTGCAAAAACTTCCTGTCGAAACTGTGCGTGAGTCTGATGCATGGATGTCCGAAGCGAGACCTGTTGGGCGCTTTGGGTTGACATGGATTCGGTATCCCCACTAGTATCGGTTGGATGGATTGGTGTATCTGCTGCAACCTGAGCATTGTCTGCAATAGCTTGCAACATTGGAACATTTTGCGACGACGACATGATTGCAACCTTCCCGCAAGGAATTGTCTTCTTTCCGAGCAAGGGCAGCGAATCACGCGCTGCTTGAGCCTCTTTGGGCCTGCCTTCCAAACAACGTGTCCAGAGCGGTTACGAATGTCCTCAAATGGGCCGTCCCGTCTTCGAGGAATGCAACCGACCGAAAACTCTGCGGTGCTTGGGGCTTTCTCTTCAATTTGATATGCAATGCACAAGTGCTCTCCTCCAATTGCCTTGACGCAATTTCTTCAAGAATCTCGTGTGAGTCGTCAATCAAGAGAACAGTCGAAAAACCAATCACTAAAAACTCCTTCAACACCAAGACCTTGCCGGTTTTCCCGGTAAAAGAATTAGCCTTCAGCTTTTCTGAAGTCGTGACAATGAAGTCAAAAACCTCGTGCGCTCGATCTGTATGTGCGAATGCTCTCAACAAATTGCTTCTTGTTTCGTCCGAACGCAAATAAGACAAGCAAATGGTCAAGACCGAAATACCGCTTCTTGCAAGGCTCTGCTTGAGCTCCCTCACCGTGCGAATATTGATCTCTGCCACTCCAGGAAAATCCCAGCCTGTCCTATCACACCTGGCTCTGTCCAAGACCTGATGATATAGTCAACTGCAACGACTACGCTCCTATCAAAGTTGATACCGTCCGCAGGATCCCAAGGAAGAACGAAATCTTGCTGCAATGCCCACCGTCCGTCCACAAATTTGTAAACACCACTTGTGGTCTCAAGTCTTGCTAACAATCCCGCAATCAATGTCTGACCTTTCTGCTCCTGCTCCTCCGCAGCCTGCTCTCTGGGGGGAGTCCTCTCCCTTTCAAGAACTGGTTCAACGGTCTCCGGAACACGCTCGGACGCACGCGGAAAGCTTCGGATTGAATACATGTGCCTTGGCCGTTGGTTGGGCCGAGCTCGACGAAGATTCTGCTTGATCGGTATTAGACTGATATGGAATATACACTGGTGGCTCTGAATTTTCAGGCTTCTCAAGTTCTTCCACCAATGCCTCTTGTCCCGACTGATGCTCACGCACCCTGAAAGCTAAAAGTTCCCAATTGATCCTCGACTTTTGAAGTCCACCCCAAGGGTCGTCCAAGATAAACGGCGGTTCGTTCGACAGAACACCAAGTTCCAATCCTTCCTTGAGCACTGCCCTCTTCTGGTTGGCAGCTCTCCTGCCGCCTCTGTGAAAGCTCACGAGGTCCCAGAGTTCTTGACCAACGTGAAGCTCCTCAGCAGAAATTGTGTCAACCGCAAAGCGAAGCCCTACGGCTGATAACCACAGAAATGTGGAATCAACCGACGATCCGACCAAATGGCAATCGCGCGGATCGTCCTTTTCTTCACTTGAGCCAAATGGTTGCGCAAGACTTTGTGAAACCGAACAGTATCTGCAACTAGTTCTTCTGAAAGTAGTTATACTGGTCCCCAGTGGGTTGGGAGTTGTTGAACATACCCTGGTCGTTTGGTCGAGCACAACTCTTCTCCTAAGTCTTAACTGTTTCCTGGCAACATAAACTTGCATACCTGGGCAAAAGATAGCACTTTAGTCCCAACTCATGCGCGCATGAACTAGTAAGTAATGGAATGCTGGAGCTGCCGCAGGCATATTGTGGCTTAAATTCCAGGAATTGAAGACATGGGAACTTGGATATGGAAATGTATAATCTTCAAAAAGCTGCAAAGTTTTCTTTTTTTCCTTCGAAACCACTTTTGTTCCTAACTCATTTGCCAGCGGACACCCACTGTTACCCAGGGGTATGACTTGCATTTGTCTAAGCGAGGGCTTTGGCACAACACTTCACAAAATCTTCACTTACGAATTCCTGCCACTTTGGACGAAATCTTCACTTGTTAATCTCTGTTCCCGCCACGCTTCACGAATCCAGCACTTTAGAATTTACTGTTCCTGCCACACTTGAGCCAACTAGACGCTATATAACCATATAAACAGTCAGAATGACACCGTATGGGTTCGCTTGTCGGGGTCTATGCCACCGATGCTCCCCGATACAGTGCCACCCCGACTGAAAAAACCCTACTCCAACCATCTGTTAACTATATAAAAACAAAAATAGAAGTAATAAATAAATAAAATGACAAAGAAAATCAAATCTTGGGTAGGTAGTGAGTGTGGGGGGGGTGCGTTTGGAAATCCGCTTCCACACCATCACTCACTCCTCCCTTCTTCTCTTCTTCGTCCTTACTTTTTTGAATAAGTAAAACAGTTAAAACGGAACGCCGACGCCCACGCATCCCCCGACCCCCTTGAAGTGGATGAAGACCTCCCTTCTGACCAAGCAGGACGAACGATAGAACAAAAGATAGGTAGATAGATAGAGAGATAGATGTATATAGGTCAATCCAAGCTGCCATATATTTAGTGAATTTAGTGGAAGTGTTTGCCAAATGTCAGGCTTGCTTGGAAAAGCCACTTCTTCCACTGTTCAAGTGTCAAACTCTGGAGTTTCTTAGGTTAAGCCACTCTCTCCAACTTCTGGTTTATGTAGAAGTCAAACTCTGAAGGATCTCTCGATACTTGGTTCTGGGTATCATTGATACTTCGATACTGGTATCGGGGTGTCATTGATACTTGGTTCTGGGTATCATTGATACTTGAATACTGGTATCAGGGTATCACTGATACTTGGTTCTGGGTATCATTGATACTTGGATACTGGTATCGGGGCATCGTTGATACTAGACTAGTTTCGGGGTATCGTTGATACTTAGATACTGGTATCTGGGTATCATTGATACTAGGTCATGGGTATCGTGGATACTTGGATACTGGTACCTGGGTATAACTGATACTAGGCTCTGGGTATCGTTGATACTTGGAATCGTCGGATACTGGTATCTGGGTGTCATTGATACTAGGTTGTGGGTATGGTTGATAGTTAGATACTGGTATCTGGGTATCATTGATACTAGGGTTGGGTATCTGCGGTTATGCATGCAATGTGTGAAAATTACTCTTGGGTGACTCACCCACCAAACATCTCAAGCGCCACAGTTCTTTTCACCGGCGAAGCTCACATGTATCCTGCATTCCTCAACTTCTGCTCATCCTCTTGAAAGAGCTTGGCGACGAAATGCCAATGCTTCAAAGCCACACTTAAATTGGTGGCACTCCTCAGGACACACTCTGCTGGCTCCTCACAAAGAAGCTTCAACGTCATTTCGGTCTCCTCGTCGCTCACTTCCTGGTCACCCAATCTCTTGTTAATTAAATTCACCCTCTCCTGGTACCACTGCTCAACCTGCTTGATGACCGCATCCGCACCTTTCTGACCTGCTCTGAAGAGGTTTCACAGTATCCGGCTCAGGGTGCGGAAGTTGCCCCCGGCGCGCATGTAGTAGTGCTTCAACACCTCCTCGGTCTCCTCATCGGCAAGAACTTCTTTCACCGTCTGGAAGTTGGTCGCCTTGAACACAGCCGCGAAGTCTTCGAAAGGCAACGGTCGCACCACCACTAAATCTGACACGTCAAGCCTTTCGTGGATGATGTCTGCCACGGCAGACACGCTGACCTCCAAAATGAACTTGCACACGGCATTGTCGTAGGTGGTGTTGCGAGCGAAGGCATCGAGGGTGGAAGCAATGTCATCACAGGCATCCCTACTAAATTTGTCTCCGCGACTTTTGGTTGTGTGTTGCAGGTATAACACGACGGCACTGCCTGTTAGCACTTGGATGTCTCATTCACCTTTTCCAGCATATACTACTCCACTTGTTCTGGGTAGTATCGCGGCAGATTTACTGCTTGCAATGCTCTGGGCAGCGCTCCATTGAGCTTCAAGTCCTCACCAGGACGGCTTGACATCTTGAGCGGCAGCACCCTTTTGCCATTCTTCGCATGCTCACACATGAGATTGTTCAGCATGGTTGATTTCCCAATGCCTTGGGAACCACTGACCACCAAGAATGAAGGTGTGCTCAAAGCTTTACGTTGAGGTGAGTTGATGAAGTCCGTGATGTATTCCTCCTCGAGCGGCCGTGCAGGGGCGGGCTCTGTCCTTTCCAGCCTTTGCCCAGCCTTCCTCACTGCCCTGTTCATGAAGAAGCCAGGAAGGAGCCTTTGAATGAGAGCTTGGAGAACCAGCACTACGACGCCCCCTGTGCTCAAGAAAGTCCAACCAGTTTTAATGGTCTGCGCCGGAAAAGCCCTCGCGGGTTGCGTTCGTGCACGACCGCTTGGAAGGACGAACCGGCCTGTCGCAAGCTGAACCTGCCTCACAAAGATGCATCTGCGGAATGTCGAAGAAAAAGGACAATACATCGGTTCAGTCAATTTGTGCCAAACTGGTTTTGGATTGAAGGATGCTTGATATGCAAAACCAAACAGGAACCACAGGCCTAACCTCAATCAATACATGAATTTGAAGCAAATAGTTCGACATCTTTGAAGAACAGCTTGGTAGAAATTGAACCTGAACCTACACATAGAAACTCTGACCACCTCAACAATTATCCCCTTCATTCAATCCAAACAATGAAGTGAAAGTTATGACCCTAATATAACAAGACCCCAGAAGAACGACAAAGGCTCAACACAAATTTTCAAGAGCCAAGAAATTTCAACGAGGTGATTGATGAACCAAAACTCCTCAGAACCCCCCTTTTACAATGTGTTTTCCCTCGCATGGATGCCACGGTTCAGCGGCTTCTGCGACTTTTTTCTCATTCAGCTGGGCATGGGCGGGAGCTCTCGCGCCTGCCCAAGCGACGGTCCACGTTCCGATCGAAGCATCATAAAAGGGGAAATGCTTGACTGGAGATGCTGGAGTGACGTTGAAAAAGGTCCACCTGAGGGCACCGACATCGATCACCAACTTTGTTCCCCTTTATATACTTCTATTCTATTATACCCTGAAAGTTGTTGGTCAATATCCAATGATCTTTACAGCCAAAAGCAGGATCACTCCCACTGACTGGAATGCTTCTTCATTGGAGTCAACTGCCTGAAGGGACAGTGCGAAACTCTTTGCAATGTCGATAAGCAATGATAAGACTGGCCACCCCGCCCAGAAAAAGAAGTATAAGTATAAACAAGTGCTTGTCCGAAGGTTGGCAGAAGAGCTGTGTTCAGACCAGATTTGGGACGAACAAGTTCCACCCCCCCCCAGGTGAGTTAAAAGAAAAATGCAGATGAATGGGGAGCTTCTTGGTTGCTGTTGGTTGGTTGTTGGTTTTGCTGCTTGTTGGTTGTTAGAGAAAGCTAGATGAATCCTGAGTTTCACTTGGTCAAACATTCCATTGTATGTTTGAGGGAATTGAGATTCCATGATGCATTCTGAGTGCAAAAAAGAACAGACACAAACACCTGGCACACCCTCCCACCAAACTGCCCAGGCCTTGTAATCTGCTGCCACAGCTGCTCCTGCCAGCTGCTGTTGCTGCTGGTATGGGCCTCGGGACGTCGTGTGGCTTGCTGCTGAGACGCTGCTGAGATACCCCCCAGGATCTGAGGACATCCCAACGAAGAATGGGTTGCTTAAACCTATCGAGAAACTGTTCTTCTAATAGGTTCTTCTTTCCGCAAGTTCCTTTCGCAACACTTTGGCAGCTTGAGATTGTTACTTAACTCTCTTCAAATTGTTGATTGTTACTTGGGAAGTTTTGGCGGCTGCTCAAGTAAAGCAGCTAATTAGGTCAGATGGGAACTGGATCGACAATCTGGTGAACCATCTGGGCAGTCGTGGACACAAAGACTCCAGTCATGTCCAGTGACCCCGACATGTGCAGGGTAACTGGATGGCTTAGCCCATCTGCTGAGAGCCGAGAGCCTAGTTGAGCCGAACACTCCGGAACTCCTTTCATTGAGAGGAACAGGCAGCCAGCCAAGTTCTGTAAGTAGTATGAACATAGTTCTACCTGGATCTTCAAACAGCACTAATTTTTGCCGGAAGCATTTTTCAGTGAAAAGACGCCGTAATCAAACAAATGCCGTGTTGGGGGTCGCAAGCATGTGCTCAAAATCCATGGACAGGGAAAGACGCCCTTTGGACGCCTAAAGAGGCCGTTTGGAAGCCTAACAACGCTGTGTCTTTTTGGTTTCTGCCGGTTTCCGCTGGTCCCAACAAAAAACGTTGTCTTTGAAAAAAAGACAACGTAACAGCAATGGCATTTTTTGTTGAAACGGTAAATAAATGTATCGTTTCGAAGATCCAGGTATATATCTACACAGTATGAATAGTAATATATATGTACCCTAGCCGTCAAAGACCATATATGACAAAAATGGCTTACCTGGTTTTGTAGTGCAAATCCTTTGTAAAACAATGGTTCTTTGGTAAAGACCATTAAATCAATGGCTGTTGGAATCCTAGGGTGTATATATATATACCTATATATATATTGCATGTAATGTATCTTTGTGTGTAACTATATATATATAATTATATATATGTAAGATTCGCAATTCGTACAAACATAAAGTAATTGAACAGGTATGACGCCAAAGTAGTCCAAAACATCAAAGCCCATCGACCAAAAAAAACCCTCTGGACACACGACCACGACCAGCCAGGTGGGGAGTCGTGTCTGCTCCGTCCAAAAGGCCGATGGCATCGTTCCAGTTCGACGCATCGCGGTAGAACTTCTGCACCCAGTAGCGCAGGTCCATCGACTGCGAAGGGAGAAGAGAACCGCAACGAAGCATGCGATTCTTTTTGTACCGGTGACCGGTGAAACAGGCGTTCTGCGAGGGCGATGTGGTTCGCCGGCGGCAGACGGCGCTTGCTCCGGGCGGGTGTTCCAAGTCGGCAAGCTCCGGAATGACTGTGTTTGACCTGGCGCTGTCCGGTGTTACAACCAGTTGATCATGTGTAACATACCCTGCCAGACACCACTAATGGGACTGCCATATATGTCGCCCCATTGACCCCCTGGCACCACCCCAACTGATCGGCAGTCCTATGGGAGTCCCAAACAGGTCGTGTCTGGCATATGCATGGAGTGTCGGTGTTGCACCCGTTGACCGAAGATTTGTTCTCGCAGTCGACGGGGGGCAGTGGTCGGCGCCATGTGAAAGTCAGGAGCCGTGTTAGCCGTGTTTGCTGCCAACTGCCCCGTGTTTGCGAGACTCGACTGTGTGTGGATCATCTTCGTGACTTTGGGAGATAGATCCTATCAATCCTCCCAACTTCACTTTCTAGCGATCCACGAGACAAAGGACTCTCCCGAGAACGTTTGCGATGTTTGTGCCAAAAGCTAAAAGTAGGAGTTTCGACACTCAACAGTTGAGAACCTGTCCCACACAAGGTTTCGTCTGCTGATGTCTGCAGCATTGTATAAAATGATGTAACATGTAAGGGTCCAAGCAGCCTCGAGTATTGGATCATTCACTTCCTATATCATTGTCCTGTGTCACGTGAGTGTGGGTCAAACCCCCATGCCACCCGCGGTGATGGTCCGAAGGTCCACGTGTCACCGACCAAGGGCGATCAAAGACGTTCCTTTTCTTCGCACCAGTGCGTCACCCCTCCGTCTTCTCTCCTCAGCGATATGCCAGGATATGCCAGGGTGCAAAGACATGAGAGTCTTGTGAGGTGGCGACCACCTGATATCAGGTCACATGTTGGTGGAACCATGACTGGAACCATGATCGGCATCAACCACTATATAAAGACTCGTCGACCAAGAACAAGAGATCAAACACAATGGTCGGACGATCATATCAAGCAGTTCGTCAGCGCCATAATGCGCCATGCCCGTCTGGCCGTGTCTGGCAAATAGATTCAACATGATTCAAATAAACCTGACTTGCGATGACTTGGTTGTTTTCCCTGCGATGACTTCCTCCCTGGAACTTGCTCCCTGCCCGCATTGCCAGTCACATGATGTCACAATGTGACCTTGTAAGACCAAGAAACTGCAACCGGGATTTTGATCTGGCTGGGTGATAGACTGGACCATCAAAAACACCCAAACAGGATGATCCTGGTAGAATCAGGGCGCATTCTTAAAAGCAATTCGAGCTGTATACCTGGGTCATCCTGTCTGGGCATCGAATAGACTACCCATGACTACCCTACACTCACTGCTAGACTGGACCCCCATTGGTGACCTCCATCAAAAAACACCCAAACAGGATGATTCTGGTAGAATTAAGCGGAACGTTGAAATTAAGCGGAAGGTTGAAAACAAGACCTCCGTGGGACACCCAAACAGGATGATCCTGGTAGAATTAAGCAGAATGTTGAAAACAATATAGGAGTGGGACAACGGTTGTTCCGGATTTTCCGGAAGGGGCTGTCGAATCGATCTGGGACGCTGTCGATAGTTGACCGTTCCGAAGAACCGACAGGTGGTGAACTACACTTCCTCTTTGGCCGCGGTGAGTGTGCTGATGGACAGCTGTTTCCTGTCCTAGACCTTTTCTGGAGATCGGATCCGCCGAAAACCATCAAAAACATGTCTTTCGATGGTCTTTCCTGCTCGACATGCCAAATAAGAAAACAATAACATTCATGATTCCATATGATTCCCAACGGTGTTCGATAGGTCCAGTGGCCTACCAACAGTATGCCGTGCTAGAAGCTTATTCACTGCTTTGCGCTGTTGGTTGCCTTTTCTTGCAGCCGTTGCTGTTTGCACAACTTGCACTTGTACTTGTCCCGGCCACGCAGGCAAATGTTGCATAAACGGCAGCTGCGCTTCACCTTACCGCGCGAACATCCAGAGCACTCCGGGCAACTTCGCTTTACTCGGCCGTGCGGACATGGACTGCATATGGAGCAAACTGATTTGGCAATCTTGCCGTGCGGGCACCCGCTACATGTGATGCAGTTCTCCTGACCTTTCCACGCGGACATCCGCTACAAAGAGCACAAAAGCGCTTGGCTTTTCCATGAGGGCAGGGTCGGCAGAGTCGGCAGTTGCGCAACTGAGTGTCATGTTCACAGTTGATCTTGTGCCTCTTGCTGTTCGAACTTGCCTAACTCAAACAAGACTGGAAGAAAAAGGTAAGCAAGCTTTGTGGGGTCCTTCTGAGATGGACCACAGCTAGGTATCTCAAAAGTTTCAAGGGCTTGGCAAAAAAAACAAACAACAAATAACAACAACATTGGGTATGTCCCCTTACCAGTAACAATGGATGATGATGATGATGATGATGATGATGATGATGGTTAGGTTAGTACAGGCCTTTCTCAAAAATAGTGATAGCTGATAACCTTTTCCCCACTGTTACTGGTAATGGGCCACCCTAGAACACCGTATCAAAAAGGTTGTGGTTGTACATGTGAGTTACTCCTTCCATGGAATGTTGGCCAAGCAAGGTCTGCAGCCGAAGCCACTGCTTCTTGCCACCAATCTGTTGCTGCCCTTCCAAGAGAAGCTTCTGAAATCGCTGAAGCAATGACTCCAGGAGCTCCAGTGCAGGCTTTGCCTTGCAGTCAGCTAGATCTAAGCGATGCAAGCACCAAAGCACCACTTTCCGAAGCCGACCCTGAAGATTTCGATACGCAAACATCCCCAGTGGACCCTCCTCGTTGCCGTTCCACCCGCGCGGAGGCGACAACGCAGCAACCGGCGCGGCGAAGGATCTGTCGGATTTGAGCCGCATCGCTTCCCGCGCTGAGTGAGGCCTCCAAAGATGCTACATAAGCTTCTTGGTCTGTCGCGTGGGTGTGGTTCTTCCATACTTGCACCGCTTTGTTCATCAAGCGGGCTGATTTGCTCTCTGGTGCTGTACTCTGTACAGGGTGCTGGAGTGGATCATCTGCCACTGCAGTTGATGCAAGGAGAACTCAAAGTTGAGTCGCAAGGACCCTCCAGTGTGGGTCCACCTCTTCATTGATAAGTGCAGCCTCCTGCAGTCTACGAAGAACCCAGCTCAGTCGAGCAGAAAGACCTTCAGCACCCTTCATGAGCTCCAAATGGCGAGTTAGGAGCAGTGCTGCTGACCAGTCTCCATGATGAACCAGAGCCTGCTCTGGTGGAAGCATCACAAGCCAAGATGCTACGTGGAAAGCATTCCTTACTTGCTGCAAGGATCCTGCCCCCCTAAGACAAAATTACTTCTGAACATCATCTTGATCAGATCCAGGAAAGGAAAAACCTCAAGCATCACAAAAACTGAAATTGCGTTGAACTTCCTCTGCACTTCGCCCATCCCTGGAAAAATCTCCAGCCGTTGCGCGTAGCGATGCAAAACCTTCTCAGGAGCCACGTGGGCTCTGAAGCGCTTCGCATGATATGCAATCCGCTGATCGTACCCCGCCATGGTGGGCAGGGTGACTTGGAGAAGTCTATACCAATTTCATGCAAACAACAAATATCTCATGCAAACAACAAGTCTAAAGTGGGATCTGTGCGGGCCAATTGCCTTGTTGCATTCTTGTTGCAGGCGTGCGATAGCAAATGCCCGTCATTAGTTCGTTTTCATATCGTTTCATTGGCTGTCGAAGAGCTCAAGCATCGATCAGAAAAAATTCAATTCCTTTTGATCTGACTTGTTGTGCAACCAAGGGCCATGAACCATGGAAAATTGATGCAACTTGTTAGTGGTAGTCTCTCGAAAGTGTTCTCACATCTGTTAGTGACATTTTTTGCAGGCAACTGTCATTCAGCCCAACCATCTGCGGAGACTAGGTCGAATCAAGGCTGTCACTCCTTGCCTTGTCTGGCTTGAGCCAATCCCTGCCATGTGCGCTGAGAAAAGGAACAAAGGCATGTGCCATGGTGGGGAGGGGGAAAGCTCTTTGCAAAGACGCTTGAAAACCTCGGTACCTGGGATTCTTCATGGGCTGTGGCTGTTGTGGGCCGGAAGGGGTCCGCTCCGCTCCCGTTCTGAACAGGGTCCTTCAGCTCCGTCCGCGGCGGACTCGGACTCCCCGGTGGCCTGGCGCAGCGGCTGCCGACTCTTCGGTGTTTTTTGCACGGCAGATTGAATCTGATGGAGTTGGGTTTTTCCGAGAAATCCTCGAGAAGCAAGTGTCGGACTTTCGCCCATGAGGAGCCATGATGACTTGCGGCAAAAAACGGGAGGAATTCCAGGATCGCATTCTGATCGTGCAAAAGAACCGGCGATGACAGGCAAAAAACGTGGGAAACATGGAACTGGGGACTCCACTTCAAAGAACAATCTTTCAGGATGCCATAAGGATTGAATGGTTGGATGACAAGCATCATCACCCAAAATGAAATCGGAACCACATGGTTTCGTAATGTCTCTTCTTTCGGCCCCAAGTTATTACTGTATTTGGGACATCTCTTTGAGAGCCTGAATCGATTCATCAAAGGGCACCACCACCTGCTGTCAACCGCGCCTGCCGTGGTCGGGTCTGTCTCGGGACCATCGTCCTGCTGGTCAAATGGCCTGCCATGGCCCAGGTTATGAGGAGGCTCTCGGGGCACTGGACCATGAGGAAACCGAGGTCCGGAAAAGGACGCCCTTTCGACTTCCGGAAAGTGTGTTGAAACCACGAAAAAGGTGGGTTTTCGGATGTTTTTTGCACATCGGCCGAAAGAAATAAGATTGATCCGACCCATCCGACGCCCGTGGGGTATATAGACCTCTGCTTGATGTTTGGGCAGCCATTGGGGCAGCATCCTCTTGGTGAGAAACAGGCGCCAGGCGCCGTGTTCCTCTGGAGTGGGTTATGGCACTGGCGAACCCGACAGGACAACGAACTGGTGTTCGGTCAACCGAAACCAGGGTTTGTTGGCGGATGAGACTCACAGCCACATTGGATGTGCCACTTAATGTGTTCCAAGGACCAATTCTCACGAACACAAGCCGATTGGTAAAGGGACAAGTTGGTTGAGAGGTTGCTGGACTCCATGGCAGGACATACGTACGCACGCATGTTTACAGTACTTGGCCGTGTGACCAAGCCATGATCAGAAAATTTAGCATGTCTGTGGTATGCTTTTGAAGCCCATGCTCATCCATGGTCCATGGTTGGAAAACGAAAGCAAATCTTCCATGACATTCCTACAAAACCGCCCACAAACCGCCCACAAAACCTGCATTCCATCACAACTTGTGACTCAAATTCATGTGCCTTTGCCAAACATCTGGAGCAAACGGGTCGTCAGCGAGTGCATCTCTTCCTGCGTTTGTGAAGGCGATCCATCTCTGAGCGACCAACATCCGTCCCGACCTCCACCGCACTACCGGTGGTTGTTTTCCGAAGCAATACGCTGCTTGGAAAAAGCTGGGATCTGTGGAGAGGTTCTGAAGTGAGCTTGAAACAAGCGCGCTGTTCCTTGTCTTGCACTTGTCCCGATGGCTTGGATTCACTCATGGTCATTGGCTGCCGTAGCTAAACAGGCCAGTTTAACAGGTGGAGGACAAATACGTGGCAATCACAAAGATGTTTGAAATCCTGGTGTCCGAACTCTCCTGTGTTGGGGTGTGTGTGTGTGTGTCACACTCTGTCCAAAGAGTTTCTCAGTATGTGCAGGGGGGGCCAGGCCTGTCACATCCGACCTGGCCCAACGAAGCTGGGATGTGACAGGGGAAGCACCAAGGGACGCCTTGGTGTGTACCTGCAAGACAACTGTTGTTCACGCTGTCTACTTTCTTGGTTTGCTTCCATGGTCGTTCTCATGATAGATCCCAAACCAGGTTTCCATCGCTACGTATTCAGTAATTAACGTGCGCAGTCATACAAACTTTTGTTAAACACCTTCAATTCCACTGACCCAGCCGCCTTGCCGCTTGCGTCCATTTTTCGCTCGCTACGTATTCAGCAACTAGAGTCCGCAGTCATGCAGCAAACATTTTTCAATCATCTTCAAGTGCTTGGACTAACCTTTCCGTTGAGCCATTCCTTTACTCGTGGGAAACTGAGTTAACTGAAAACCAATTGCCAAAGTGTGTGCCGCTCTGTCGTCCCACTGGGTGCAGAGTGTGCTCCCCGTCACTGGGGCGCTGAAGCCACTCCGGACTACCGTGTAACTGATTCAACGTCCTCCGCATACGTTGGATTATCTTTTCTGGATTGTATGTCTCACCCAATGAATTTCCTGCCACAGCACTGCCGAGTTTACGCAGATTTGACACCGCCGGGTTTACGGAGATTCGACAACCGCCGGGCCCCGGGTTTACCGTCATGCACATATGTGTCACACACACATACACACCCACAATCACCCCCCCCCACCTTGCACCCGAATTCGCACTTTTATCCCAGCTATCTAGGGTAACAGAAGGAAATGGCACTCGACACACTTGTGTGTCGGTACCTTTCCTTCTGTTTCTCCTGTCCTACTTCTAGCTACCCGGGCGGTTTAAGACTAATGTCCCGCCCGCTAACTAGTGCATTTAATTCATGCGGCTAAGTATTCAGTAACTAGAAGGTTTCGTAACTAGTGGGCCTCGTAACTACACCTATCTTTCTCTCTCGCCCTTTGCGTTTCTCTTTCTGTCTTTCCTTTTTCCTTTCTTTCTAAGGCTTTTTAGGTGGTTAGTATTTTTCTTTCGAACGCCGATATCGGCGCTCTGTGTGTGTCACACTCTGTCCAAAGAGTTTCTCAGTATGTGCAGGGGGGCCAGGCCTGTCACATCCGACCTGGCCCAACGAAGCTGGGATGTGACAGGGGAAGCACCTAGGGACGCCTTGGTGTGTACCTGCAAGACAACTGTTGTTCACGCTGTCTACTTTCTTGGTTTGCTTCCATGGTCGTTCTCATGATAGATCCCAAACCAGGTTTCCATCGCTACGTATTCAGTAATTAACGTGCGCAGTCATACAAACTGTTGTTAAACACCTTCAATTCCACTGACCCAGCCGCCTCGCCGCTTGCGTCCATTTTTCGCTCGCTACGTATTCAGTAACTAGAGTCCGCAGTCATGCAGCAAACATGTTTCCTTGCCGCTTGCGTCCATTTTTCGCTCGCTACGTATTCAGTAACTAGAGTCCGCAGTCATGCAGCAAACATTTTTTCAAACATCTTTCCGTTGAGCCATTCCTTTACTCGTGGGAACTGAGTTAACTTAAAACCAATTGTCAAAGTGTGTGTCAGAACCACCTGGCCCATATGTTTCTTTCTTTACTATTGTCCGTGATGTGCCCCCCTTCCTTGGCAAAGCCATTAGCCTCAAACAGCTGGAAAATGAACATGGACATCTACACCGTATCATTCATATCTTATTATCATCTACTACCATCTACTACCCTTATTCTTGTCTTTCACATCCCCGGATCAATTCCCCCTTGCTCAGCCTGGTAGATCTTCTCGTAGCGCTCGGGGTCGCCTTCCGCGGCAAAGGCGTCGATGACGATGGTGGTGAACATGTTCCTGGGACCGTTGCGACGCGCTCCGCAACCCAACCTTCTTTTGTTATATGTGTTCTTTTTAAAGCCCTTGGCCCTGCCTCCTGAATTCAGTAGGCGCCTACTTAATTAAGGGAGTAGTTCGCTCCTAGCTACTGGATGCTTCTAGCTACTGGACGCAGGATAGCTCGCACACTATTCATGTGGTTCCTGGAATTTTAGGAAAATTTAAAAATGGCACCCAAGTGTCCGGCGTGGTTTTTCTGGGCTGCCTTATTTTTCTGGGAAGGTTTTGCTGATGTTTTTGGAATGTTGTTTCTGGTAACGCTTTCATATGGTTATGCAGGGGTATGTGGTGGTGTTGGTTTGGCTTTAGTGAGGTACTTTGGTTTTAGCTTCCCCGCTGGCAACTCACAGCAGAACGGGGCAAGCATCCCCGGCCACTGTGAGCAGCACAGCTTCCTCGCTGGCAACTCACAGTAGCACGGGGCATACAGCACTTTCAGCAGCATAGCCTTTAAGCCAGCCACAAGAAAAAGCCATAGAAGCGAAAGCCAGAGCACCCAAAGCAACAAAAGCCAAAAGCTAGAGAAGCTGAAGCTAATGTCAACACGGGATTAATCACCCCTTCAAGATCAACAAGGTTTGAGATTGGAGGTATTGGAGACGACATCCCCTTAATAAAGGTGATGATCTGATTATGGATGATGAGATGATGACCTGGACCTGATGATGGTTGATGGTTGATGGGATTCTGTGTGAATCATGAGAGTTTAAACCATGAGAACAAATTGGTGATAGGATAGATCTGATATGATAAATGATGAGAATGATTGATGGATGAGAGGATCCGCATGGGAAAAGGGTGGATCAGAAGACCAGTTTCACCATGGACCAAAAGATATTGCATACTGACCAAAAAGATAGTAAACAATAAATAGTTACATATCTACATATATATATATACATATTAGAGTGTAAACTGTTGTTTATTTTTCTGGTGCAGCTGGGCTTGATTAATAATAGGGGAGGTTTCTGCTAGGAAAAAACTTATTAGGGTGATGGACATGTGGAATTCAGGTTTAAAATAGTTCAGATTCTAGATTACTTTTGTATTGGGGGGCTCGAGCTGGGCTTGCTTAATAAGGGGAGGTTACTTAATCCTGTGACAACATTACAGAAGCCAAAAGTCTCCAAACCTAATCCCTACAGAAGCCAAAAGCCACAAAGCCTAAAGCCACGGACGCCAAAAGCTACAGAAGCCACAAGCCACAGAGACAAGTCTCCGAAACCAAAATCTTTTGAACCAGAACAAAAGCCACTAGCCACAGAAGCCTTCCTTCCTTCCTTCCTTTCCTTTCCTTTGACCGTGGGAAAGAATTCCCACAAAAAACGGAAACAAATCCTCAAAAAATACGAGTTCCGTCTTTTCTGGCTCGCTGGGGCAAGTACTGGAGGAGCTGGAGATTGGTACCCACTAGTTAGTCTCTAAAGGGAAGGTGGGGATGAAGCCCGCAAAGGAAACCCTCAGGACGATAGTGCGATTTCGCCTCCCCAAACAAATCATGTGTCGCCACTGACCGCAAGGAAAAGAATCTTCCTAACCACAACTCTTTGTTTGGAAAAGGACAATACCCCAACAAGTTCAAGAAATTTGGGCAAGGGTTCTGCCCCACCCAAAGAATAGAAGCCATTTATTAGTTTGTAGTGAGGATTGGCCTTAAATCTTGGGTAAGCTGCTGGAGCAGCTCATGAAGTCCACCAAAGCTTTTCTGCCCCACCCAAAGAATAGAAGCCATTTATTAGTTTGTAGTGAGGATTGGCCTTAAATCTTAGGATCTGACTTGGGTAAGCTGCTGGAGCAGCTCATGAAGTCCACCAAAGCTTTTCAAAAGACTTGTACAAGATGTTTGATCACCCGATGAGCAATCCATAACCCCTGCTGGGTGGGCGGCAAGATGATGGTCACCACGAACACCGTGTAGAAGAAGAGCGCACACTGGAGATGAAAGCCTCGGTGCGTGCAATCGACCAAGCACATGAGCGTTGGTCTAATTCGGACATCTTAGAAACTCCAAGGATAAAGAAGGAACACGTATTCCTTTGCTATTAGGTTGAGGCCATCGCTGTTAGGTTGGAGGCTATCGCTACTAGGTAACGCTAATAGGTTGGAGACCATCGCTATTAGGTATCGCTAGTAGGTTGGAGGCCATTGCTATTAGGTATAACTATTAGGTTGGAGGCCATCGTATTAGATATCGCTAGTAGGTTGGAGGCCATCGCTATTAGGTATCACTATTAGGTTGGAGGTCATCGCTATTAGGTATCGCTAGTAGGTTGGAGGCCATCGCTATTAGGTTGGAGGCCATCGCTACTAGGTATGACTATTAGGTTGGAGGCCATCGCTGTTAGGTATCGCTAGTAGGTTGGAGGCCATCGCTATTAGGTATCACTATTAGGTTGGAGGCCATCGCTGTTAGGTATCGCTAGTAGGTTGGAGGCCATCGCTATTAGGTATCACTATTAGGTTGGAGGCC